>CAKNYM010052858.1:996755-1075088 GCA_932195095.1 Andricus curvator
ATATACTATATATCTATAGTATATATATAAGAAAACTGAGCCAATGAGCAAGAATGACACTAGGTTGCCACACTGTCTCTCTGGACCCTCTGTAACCCTCTGTGACTTTATTAGCATTAATTCATTTTGCAGTCCTTCAAAATAAGTCAAATTTTTTTTTTTTTTTTTATCGTTTCGAATATTTTCATTTTAAATAGTTATTTATGTAAATGATTTTCAACATATTTCAACATTTGAGAGCCTCAAATCTGAAACTGTTCGATTTTTAGGCCTAAAAATAAAAATGGTTTACGCTTAATGACTTTTATTTTGATAGTATACAAGTTTTAATTCATTGTCAGATTTGTCTAATTTCAAAGGCTTCGGAATCTAATTTATATCCATTTTGAAGGCTTTTAATTGAAAATGATTTAATTACAAATGCTTACTGTTTCAAGCGCTTCTAATTGGAAACTATTCAACTATCAATGCTTTGAGTTTCGTATTCTATAATTTCTAGTAATTTAAAATTGAAACCATACTATTTTGAATGTTTACATTAAAAATTTTACTGTAAAGACGTGTACAACTTTTAGCTTTTCAAACACAAACATATTGATTGAAAGCTTCATTTTTACTTAATGCTTTCATTCAGTTTTGAATATTTTAATTTACAATGAAAACTAATAGAATCGCAGGAACATAAAACTGTCTAGAATTTTAATTTTTTCTCGAAATATGACATTTTTTATTTTATTTTATTTTGTAACTTTTACAAGAATCAGGTGTTATTTTCTCACAAAAAAGAATAATTTGTGGGATGCCAAATTATTAAAAAATTATTAAAACTAGAAAAAAGCACCCTTTTGAAGAATTTTTCCAAACTAAACATTTGTTGAATTATTTCAAGCACTCCTAATTTTCAATAGTCCTATTTTCAAATTTATCTGAATTTGTACAATTTTTATAATTCTGAAATAATGATTCAAGTATTAAAAGACGTTCATTTCTAATCCTGCAACTTTAAACGATTCCAATTTGTAACTAAATAATTTGAAATGTTTCGATCTAAAATTATCATACAATTTCAATTCAAAATTCTTGCATATTCAAATAGCTTTAAATTTTAAATTATTCAATATACTGAATACTTTGAATTTGAATTATCTTAGCTATAATAGTCTATAATAGCCTAATAACTTAGGCTTTAAATATTTTTGAAATTGCGATTAGCACTTTGAAGAACATCATATCATAAAAAACAGCTTTCTTCTTGAAATTTCTGGTATATAATTTTTCTTTTGATCGTTCACTGAAAAATATTTATCATTTTCCTCAGTAAATTTTCGATTGTGTAAGTTTTTTTGTAGGCTGAATAGCTCTTCCTTTTCTCACGAAATCAAAACCAAATGAAAAAATCAGATTTTATAATTTCGTCGCTTTTTGTATACAAAAAAGTATTTAAAAATGTGAAAAAAATGGTTTAAAAAAGCTCAGAGGAACTGATTCAACTAATAATACAAACGCTATAAATTTAAAATTAGTCTACTTTTTCATGTTTGTACCTACAAGTATTCAATTTTAAAAGTTGTAAATTACCATGGTGAAAAATAAGTAAAATATTTTAAGAAATTTTAATTTTAAACCAAAAGCATTTGTATACTTTGATTTAAACACAGCTGAAAGCATTGAATTAAAAATGCGTTAAATTGAAGATATATTTCGAAAATAAAACTGAGAGCAATGATCGCCTTTCAAACAAAGCGACTGAAAGTAAGAAAGTGACTCTTTGGCTTGCAATAAGCATTGAAAACGGTTATTTTCACATTTTTAATGTTTAAATTTGAACAATTAGAAAAGAACAGTCAAAAAAGTCTTCCTAATTTTTGCGAATTTTATTCAATTATCTTCTAAAAAATAATTTTTATTTAATTCACCTCTATTTTCCAGTGACTAAAATGCACTAGGAAAAAACTCGCCGAGACCCAGGAATAAAAATTGGAAATACAGCGAATGAAAAAAATTTTAATCTTGGTATTCAATGAAATTACTTTTATAACTAGTGCTTTACACATTTTTCTGAGCATGTGTGGACTTTTTACGCATAGAAATACATTAGAAAAAAATCCAGGGTGCGCGACTGTTGGTTCTCGCGTTTCGCGGTCCATAATGTATTTACCTCGCGCTACGCGCTCTGTCTTTGTACTTTCCCGAAATTCGTGCCCAGACCTTTTGAAACTAAAGGTCGAAACATCGACGATTGTAATTTGGTGATTGTGAATTCTCTTCTGTTGAAGCTCCTTCGGCTTTAACGAACACATTCTCATCACGTATCTCGTACTTCGCACTCGATTTTGTCCAAAATGTGAACTTTTCAACATTAGGTTTAACTCTATTACATCAAATGTATATTACATTTATTATTGTACCTCGGTCTGGGATTGCTCTTCCAGATATTGCAAAATAAAGTTAAAATTTTATTTACCACGATTATTTTAATATTTCTTTTTTATTTTGGATTAAATTTTATTCTCAGCTACCCTGAAAAATGTATAATTTCAATGAATTTATATTATTACAATTCATAATAGGGGCCATTCACAAAATACGTGATACATTTTTCAGGAACTTCTGGCGTGATACTTTTTCCATTGTTCTTAACATGGATAATGATACTTCAGCAGACTCCCCCCACCCGTAAACGTATCACGTATTTTGTGAATGACCCCAAACGCATAAGTATTGAAACATACGTATTTTCATTGTATTGCTTTTATAATTAAAAAACAGTTAAGAGCAATTTTGTAGAACTTTTAAAGACAGATAATTTTAGTCTATTGTCCATTTATTGTATCTTGCGTGGTTTCGAGGGAAAGTTGAATTATTCCGTTCCTCAGTTTGAAATTTCATGGCTAAAACCATTAATATTGGCAGTAGAAGGCTGGCCAACGAACTTGACCTATCTGTTTGGACCACAAACCAATGTGCAAAAGAAAATTTCAATTAAAAAATGTCTCCAAAAGTTATCGCTTGGTTAGACAGACCTACAGACGGACATTTTCGTAAAAACTTTTTTTTCTGACTCAGGGGGCCTCAAAACGTCGAGAATTGACGTACACTGGATAGGTTAAAATTCACGTGAATCTAAGACATTCCACAATGAATGATGAGAATGTAAAAATCAATGACATCCAGGAGTCGAAATTGGAATTGCAGAAAATTTCCAAAATTCGGAATTTAGTATGTAATAGAATTATTGTGGATTTTTTACTAGTGTATTTCGCTGCTTAAAAATTCCACAAATGCTTGGAAAAATGTGTAAGCCTCAAGTTATAAAGATACTTTCATTCAATACCAAAATCAAAATAAAAAAAATTTCCTGTATTTCCTTGATAATTATCCATGATAATTGATAAATATCCGCGAAAAATCGCGGATCTAAATTGTCTATAATTTTTAAGAATCCCAATACGCTACTTTTTCGCGTTGTAGCAATTTTGAAACCCAGAATTTGTTAGTCTAAAATAACAAATTCTGTGTTTCAAAATTCTTACAACGCGAAATATATATATATTGTAATTTTTCAACTTATAACAAAAATTGTGAAAATTCAAACAATATGCCTGCGTTCAGAAAAGACATGTTTATAAAATTTATGAAAATTTATAATCTTGCACATTTCGTAAACTTTCGTTATACGCTAAAAAAGTCATGTGGAAATTTATTTTCAAAATAAACCCAACGTATAAATATGACTAACATTTTTATCTTGTAACTAGTTATTTGAGATTATTTGTGGTTAAATTTTTATTCCAACTGATTTCTTTCCCTGATATTGACCTATTCGACTGTTTTAGTGAATACTATTTCTGCGATACACTTCAATCTCGCCATAATATCCGCGTAATAATAGTGTAATAATGCGTAATACTACGTAGTAAGGCGTAAAATGCGTAATAAGGCGTAATAGGTGTTACTTCGGACAGGCTTTTGTCGAGTGAATACCCCTCGTATAAATATGATTTCGATACAAAAGACATAAAACAACTTCAAGGAATAAAAAGAGAACCAGGTTTTCAACAACACCACTTTTCTTGAATCGGATAAAACTGAAAATAAATATTGAAATAGAGTTATAAATTGAGAATTTTTAATCAATATTTCAGTAACAAACTCAATATTCTTCCACGAATGCGAAATAATGATCTCATTGAAAAAACTTCTTTCCCATATTTAGAGAAAACAAAGGACGTTATCACTACCAAGAAGAAAATTTGTCTCGTATATTAAATATATAAATATTCCATTAAGTCTGATCTCTAGAGCATTTCAAAATACCAGGTATCTCTTCATTATTAACAATTGGGGACAGCAAACGACTCAAGTTTTTTAATAGCAGTCATTGGATTTTATCACAAGGAGTTTAAAATTTATCCATTTAGATATCCTGTTTGTAATCTTGCTGAAGAAGAAGTATAGAAATTGGCTACTTTGAAAATTATATATTTCAGAATTTGTTATTCAATTATTTTGAATTCTTTAAAATGAATTAAAATAGTAAACTGATATAAATCTCACGTATGCGATTTATCACTAAATAAATTCATGATAAATTCATTTGAAAAAAATACTCGCATCAAATCTATCTGGCTTCAATGTATAGATACCATAATACCATATAGTGGTTAACTGTTTGTCAGCAAAATGATAAATTACAGCAATTAAATCGTCTATCACCTGTGTGGTATCGAAGCTACATAAATATTTAAAGGCTACTCAGAAGTAATTTCTATAAAAAGTTGAATTTTACAGATAACTCAGTGTAATTAGATCCTGTTTTATATATTACAAAGATACGGTCTTGTGACAAATTACTACATCCAGCGTCGAAAAAATTGGAATACATTTTTGATGAATTCGAAGAAAAGGTTCCCATTATCTTTTTCTCCAGGTACTAATTTAGTAATAATATGAATTATAAATTATGTTGATCTAATAAAATTGTATACCTCATTCAAGATAAAACCGTTTAAGGCTTGAATTATACATTTTAAATTCTGAATCCGTGATTACAATTTTTTTTATTTTTTAAGCTTTTAATTTTTAAATCTAAAGAGTGACGACTTTTTAATTATATTTCATCTGTGAATTATTAATTTTGAAATTAATTTATTTCTGTGCCCTGAAAACTAAAGTTCTTGAATTGGAAGGCTTCAATTAACTGTTTGATTAAATTATTTGCACGTACTTATAAAATCACTTGAATTTGTAATTTTTCAGTTGAATCTTTTAAAATGATGATCCAGTAAAATCGAGCGATTAGTAGATAAAAAACTCACCATTATTGGACATTTTCCTTCACTGATAGAAATCTAAAATAAAGTCATATTTTAACCTTTTATTTTAAAATTATTTTATTATTACTGAACTTTCATTTGAATGTTCAATTTTGAAAACTAATTAAAAATTAATATTCGAAAGCTGAAAATACATGTAATAATCCTCTTCTTTTCTTTATACTGTCCAATTCGAGTATTATTTTGCAATTAAAGTTAATATACTCTAAATTATTTAATTAAGAATGTTTCAAATAAAACATTTTTCTATTTTGGTGCATACCATTATAAGTATTATTGAAATTTAAATTTCGACATTTCAATATTGTAAAGGCTACAGGTTCAAAATGATTTAGTCTTAGAAAGATTTTTTATTTAATATTGCTCAGATTTTCAAAAAGGCTTTAGTTGCACATGTTTTAATTTATATATATTTTGGTTTAAAACTTGGTATTTAACATATTTCCATTGCAAGCTCCACAAGTTTTAAATTGTTAAATTTCAGTTTAAAGATTGTTTAATGTTTCATTTTGAAATTTTCTAACGTTTTTGCTAATTGCCTTGAAATTATTTTTTACAATTATTATTAAATTGTGAATAATACTCAAAATTTTGTATAGATTAGTTTCGAACTTTTTATTTGGAAAAGGCCGTGTCTAAGATCACCGAAATTCGGTGAGCCCGAAGGGAAACTAAAAAGAGCTAGGTTTCAATTTTTGAAATGTCCTAAAAAGTACGACTTTTGTTTATGATAACAATATAATGGCATGCTACTTAGATTAAAACTAAATAAATTTTAAGTTCGACATGTATACAACTTTTTTGAAATATGCTTCAATTATCTGAGTTAAGCAAATTTTCAAAAAATTCTAAAATGGCACGGAAATTTTGTTTCTAACTTTTTTATTGCTTCAAAGACCGAAACTTTCTTTTTACTTCCTTCGGATGTCAACTTTAACGGTTTCGGTCGGTTGAAATGATTCGGTTAATTTCAGCACAACATTTTTCTAGAGGTTACAATTCTGATCCGATTTCAGCATTTTTTATTTTCAATGAAAGTCAACTAAATTTCAGAGATTTGTGAAAGTCGATTATTGAATCTTTTTTATTTACTCTTTATTTAACAACAAAGTGAATATTAAAAAAAACGATCCCATTTATTTACAACTACTCATATTTATTTATAACATAGTAAAATCAGTAAAAACAGTCCTGATAAATAATATTCAACCGGTTGCAATGTTTAAAAAAACTTGTGAATTTTTTTATTAACAAATTAATGAGCGAAGGTACTACTTCAAGATTAAGAATATATGGAGACTTTATATGTCAATTTTTTGCTCGGGATATAGGTACGTAAAAACAATTCCCAGATACCATTTTTTTACATATGAAGTAAGTTCATGTTATAAACAAATTTAATACACAAATTTATATCTTAGCCATTTCGTTATTTAAAAAAAATTGATCAAAAGCTTGTCAACATTAAATAAGATGTACGACTTTTTAGTACCTTATAACAATTGTAAAATGTTGAAGTAAATTTGTTAGACGAATACAGATTTTCATAAACTTTCAACTAACAGGTTATTTTATTTATTTTATAAATAATTTTATAAACAAATTCGCAAACCTAACTACTCGTCAACAAATGGATGTGGTTTTTTTATGAAATCGACAACATTGGTTATTTATTTTAACAAATTTGATTAATGAATGCAATGACAGAGTAAATAATGAAAGACTGCTACATGGAGACGCACAAGTACTGCTGCGAAAGCCACCGAAGAAAGTCAAATTTAAAGTGTTTAAAAAAAACGGTTGCACACTCTTCAAAAATGGCGAAATCGCAAATGTTTGAGTAAAATTGTTTATGAAAAAACAATTGCGGTTCATTGGTAAAATAAAAAAAGAAATGTATATGAACAAGTTATATAATTTAATTTCGTTTAAAAAAAATCTGCTAGTTGAAAATTGACTTGAATTGAATTGTATTGAATTAAAGAACAAATATTTTCACCTAACAAAGTCTTCTAATAAATAAAGCCCTTTCTGACTTTTGACCGTTCTGCCTGGCCGACAATATTATTTGTGAGGAGTGTCACATAAAAATATGAGTAGTTGCAAAAAATTGGGATCGTTTATTTAAAAAAAATTACTTTGTTGTTGAAAAAATCTTTTCTAATTAAAAATCGGCACTTACTATAATAATAACATACTTTTTTTATATTTCAACCGGTTGCATATTATTAGTGAGGAGTGTCTTTACTGATTTCATGATGTTATACATAAATATGAGTAGTAGTTATAAAAAATGGCATCTTTTACTTTTTTTTTAAATGTCAACTTTGTTCTTAAATCAAAAATAAATAATGAATGAATAAAAAATATCCAATAATCGGCTCTCACAAATCTATTTGAAACAAGTCCAGAAAAAACTTTTATTGTTCCACTGTACGCCCTGTTATGTATAATCCACTATATTTTTGGATTCAGGATCAGCATATCTCGAAAACTATTTTTTCAGCTTATATTGAAGATTTACTCAATTTGTTAGATTTTCTTCTCTTGTAACGCTGTGAAACTTATTTTTCATTATCAAGGGAAACACATAAACACAAATTTTTACAAAAATCGAAGGTGTAGATCTCGAAACAGTCAAGGTACGTGGGTTAGCTTTCGCAGATGACAAGATTGTTATGGCAGAATCAATCGAGGACTTGCAAAGAATGTTGAATAAACTTAATACAATTTGACAAGTACGTATATCTAGGTAGTCTATTCACTAGCGACAGAAAAATAGATGGGGATTTAGATAGGCGCATAAATAAGGGTAAACAGGTTATCAATAGAGCAGGGTCCATCCTCACAAATAAAAACATATCAAAAAAAGCTAAAATGGCCATACATAATTCTATATTCGTACCGACTGTACTATACGGTAGCGAGACATGGACCTGTCAAGAAAAGGACAGGAGTAAAATTAACGCGATCGGCATGAAACCTCTGCGCATCACTGTTAAAAATGTTTGCAATTTTAATATACATTTAATATACATTTGTATATTAAATCTAAAATATAGGTATACGAAATCGCCATTAAGAGACTATTTTATTAAATTTCATATACCGCATATTGATCATTTATCAGAAAAGTTAGATATTTGCACTTTACACAATTTAAAAACAATTTTGACAGCAATTTTCAATTATAAATAATCAAGCATAATATTTTCTCCTAGATAAATATAAATTACACTGGTTTTTAAGAGAAAAGTTCAATTAAACAAATAATTAAGAAACCTAACCTCCAAGCACCTGTACTCACGTTAAAATTCTAACATTCACAGCGAATTTTAGAAAAAATTCCACCCGTACGTTGCACTTTAATTGTAAAAAGGAATTAAGTCGACGAATTCAAGCTTATTCCTTTATTTTTTAATATTTGACAGGATATGAAGGCATCAAAGAACTTGTTGTTTTCACGCACTCTGTTTTACCGACTTTAATATACATGTATATTAATTTTACAACATGATGGTATATTAAAATTAATGTACGGTATATGCAAATGACTTTACTGACAGGTATATTAAATTTCGATCAGATTTTTTTAACAGTGAATATGCGGGAAAACACTGATGGACAAAGTCCGAAACGAGACAATCCTTAAAGAATGTGGTGCAAAAGAGACAATAGTTGACACATGGGAAAGAAATCAGTTAAGATGGTTCGGACATCTTGAAAGAATGAAAGATGAACGACTGGCCAAACAAGTGTATAAAGGTAAAGTAAATGGCAGAATGCCCAGAGGTAGATCGCCGAAAGAATGGTTAGAATCTGTAAATGAGACATTAATCCGTAGAGAAATAAGAAGCCATAGAAACACAAGAGCTTGCATGAAAAAATGCATGGACGTGAAGGAACCTAGAGTATTATGCCAGGACAGAAAAGTGTGGCAACAAATAGTTTGTAAACAGAGTGACAGTAGAATGAATGACGCCTGAAACAAAGACCTTGGATACTAATGGGCCCAAGTGGGGAACCATACATAAAAATTTTGCGAGGCTCTTCACTTGGGGTAATCGCTAGAGAGATTGATCAGCAACCTGGGTCGGAGCAGTGTTGCGGAATAAACGTGTCATTTAAATAAATAATACGAGAATTCCAGATCAATCTAAAATATCTATACCTAACACTTATAGACCTATCTACCTCATACCTATATACCTACCTGCTTTATACCTATATACCCATATACACACTACTATTTTCCAACCGAGCAAGTCACGCCTACCCCGAAAGCGAAATGGCTTAATGGTATAATAATAATAATAATAATAACTCTGCAGGACGAAAATTATATATTTTATTCAGGTGAAAATTTGCATAAATCTTCTGCGAGAGCTAGAAAATATGATCAGTTGTACAAATTTACTGAGAATCTTATACGAATACACTTTTTATTAGGCCTATGATTGTCAAAAAATAAAAGTAGTCCTTTAGTAGACCTTTCAAATCATGCAGGCCGGCCGGTGTAATGTTCAGGATTCCCTGTGGGCACAAACGTTAAAGAACATCATTAGAACGGCTCAAAAACGTTCCAAGTCAGTCCAAATAACGTTCCTTAGATATACAATGTTCCAGAGACGTTTTTCGGACGTGCTTGGAACATGAAACGTTTTCAAAAAATTATTTGGTCTGACATAGGACAGTTTTTAAAACGTTCAAATAATGTATTTTGACTTGCACGTCCATAAGGAACGTTTTTAGGACGTTCCAATTACATTCTTAAATTTCGTGCCCACTGGGTTAGCTTGCCTACGAAATATGTTTTTGTACGTGGAAAATAAGTAGACACATATTTTTCCAAATTAATATAATGACATTTTCACATTTTTCACGAATATTTTAAAATTTTAAAGTTACAATGAGTTTTTTCAAATTTTACTTTAAAACCAGCACCATTTTTGCAATTTAGTAGATATGAAGGTTTTTCTTGTTTCAGTTTATCCAGTTTTTTCACTCCTTCAAAATCCACCAAAAAATTACAAGAATAATAAAAAATGACAACGGTATTTCGGATTTTTGAGAAAAAAAATAAATTTAAACCCAACCTTTTTTCCTGAAATTTTATGGAATAATAGGTACTGATATAGTCTACTGACGATACATTTTCTGTTGGGTATTTTTTTATTTTTCGGGAGAAAAAAATTATTTTCAAAAAAATTAACAATAATTTTTTTCTTCCGAAAAATAAAAAAATACCAAACAGAAAATTTATGGTCAGTACCTATTATTCCAAAAAATTTGAGGCACAAAAAAGGTGGGCTATTTTAAATTTTTTTGCTCAAAAATATCAAATAACGTTACTATTTTGTATCATTTTTTTAATTTCTTGTGGATTTTGAAAGAGTGCAAAAAGCTCAATAAACTTCAGTAGGAAAAACATAAAAATCTCAAAAATTTCAATAAAGGCAATTTAAAAAAAAAATCAAAAATAATTTTTCTCCCGTGAAACAAAAAAATACAAAACGGTAAATTTATAGTAGGTAGACTATATTAGTACCTATAATTCCTAAAAATTTCAGGAAAAAAGGTGGGGTTTTTAAGATTTTTTTTTCTTTCTTTCAAAAATCAAAATTAACGTTACAATTTTTTTTTAATTTTTTTATAAATTTTGAAAGAGTGCAAGAAGCTGGATAAACTAAAACAAGAAAAACCTTAATATCTAAAAAATTGCAAAAAAGGCAAGGTTTAGCAAAAAAAAGCAAAAATAATTTTTTTCTTCCGAAAAGCAAAAAGATTCCAAACAGAAAATGTATGGTACGTAGACTATATCAATACCTATTATTCCTAAGCATTTCAGGAAAAAAGGTGGGGTTTTTGAGAAAATGTTTTATTTTTCGTTTCAAAAATCCAAAATAGCGTTGCCATTTTGTATTACTTTCTAAATTCTTTTGCGGATTTTTAAGAAGTGCAAAAAACTGGATAAACTGAAACAAGAAAAACCTTCATATTTCATAAATTGCAAACATTGAACGGGTTTTAAAGTAAAATTTGCAAGAAACTCATTGTAAGTTTAAAATATTGAAATATTCGAAAAAAATGTAAAAATGTCGCTATGTTGATAATATGTAGTATTTAAAAAAGAATTTCATGCAAAATTGAAAACTGCCTTTACGAAAAAATATTATAGGAAAATCAGTATACACTGAAAAAAAAGTTCTTTGATTCAAAGAAATGGTCGTACTGAATACGTCCAATCATGTATTTCTTTAATTCAAAGAAATCGTTTAATTGTATGAAAAATAAGAAATTATTGAAGCAAATAAATAATTGCTTCAGCCTCTGAAATATTATTTGAGCGAATGGACGATGTCTTTAACTGAATGAAATTAGATATTTGGATTTAAAAATCAGTCAGTTGATATGATCGACTACAATTTCATTTCTAAGAAATATTTTCTTAATTGAAAGTATTGTCGATTGGATAAAATAAACGTTTTTTTAATTGACAGATTTGATTTTTTGTTTCAATGAAGCGTACTGTAATTCAAAAATACGACCTATTGATCGGATGGAAATATTTCTTTAAATCAAAGAAATATGAATCAAAGACAAAAATATTCATTTTAAACCAAATAAATGACTCATTGTTCCAAATGAATGTGCCATGAATGGGAATGAATATTTCTTTGAGATGAGAATATGTGAATTTTTTATACCATTAAACTATTTCCCTTTCGGCGAGCCTCTAGGGGTAAGCGTGACACTACCCGATTCGGGTAGTGTTTCTAGGTGGATAGTTTCTTGTAGCAAATAACTACAAGTGTGGGCTCACCACACCCACGGCCGCCAACAGCAACGCAGTAGTATCAGACGGTCACCCATCCAAGTACTAACCGCGCCCAACACTGCTTAACTTCAGTGATCTAACGGGAACTGGTGTTTCCAGCATGGTATGGCCGTTGCCATACGTTGAATTGATGGAAAGAAATATATTTTAAAGTCAAGCAAATATTTTATAGGCTCACAAAACTATTTTTTCGCATCAAATTTTTGAGTATTTGAAGCAAAATAATATCCCACTGATTCAAACAAATATTTCTTTGGCCTAAACCATGCGCGAGTGCAATAAAGTAGTTCGTACTTCAACTGTAGTACATATTTTCCTAAATAAACAAATGGATTCTTTCAGCCTAAATTATAATTAACATTGTTATTATTATACATATTTAATTTAAACAACGCATCACGAATATATTTTACAATCTTGATGAACCTGAAACAGAAAAATTCGATGAAAAATCCACCTCCAGCAGGAATCTAACTTGGGTCCGTCGAGTGTCAAATCCACAACGATGACCACTACGCTGTCGCAACATGGAAATTATAAGGCGGAAAGCCGTATTTAGCTCTCGCCATAAATGCCAAAGAAATATTTCTTCAAATCAAAAACATGGATATTGAATTTAACAACAGATTTCTTTGATCTAAAGAAGTATTCAATTGAAACAAATTATGCCAAATTATTGAATGTTTGATTTGAAAAAATAATTACTTCGTTGGAAAAAATGTTTATTTGTTATGAATAATTTAATTCTAGTAAGCAAATAAAACATTTCCTTCAAATGAAGAAATAAATATGTATGCAAACACAATACCTTGTTCATCTAAATAAATGCTTCATTGTTATAAATGCATGAACTCTTTGTAACAAATAAATATATTTTTAATTTAATTAATATTAATTTGAATTAAATCATTATTGCTTTGATTTGAATAAACTTAAGGACTTGATTCAAATATGCACAATTAATTGATTCAAATGCGTCCGAATCAATTCAAAGAATCGAACTCATTGAATCAAATAAATATTTCTTTGCGATGATTATGTCGACTTCTGGCATGGAATAAATATTTTGTTCAGTTTAGTGAATATACCTTTATATTAAAAGAATATTTTTTAAATTTAAATAATACTTGCATTGTGTTGATTACAATAATTGTTAGAATGCAATAAATATTTATTTAATTGAATGAATATTCATTTATCTTCAATTAATATTTCTTCAATTTAAGTAATTATTTCGTTGCAATTATCATATCAACTTTTAGCTTGCAATAAATATTTCTTTCAATTTAATGAATATACATTTGTATTGAAAGAATATTTTTTACATTCAAACAATTTTATTATTGTGTTTATTATGATAATTGTTAGAATGCAATAAATATTTGTTTAACTGAATGAATATACAGTTATCTTGAATAAGTATTTCTTCAATTTAAGTCATTATTTCGTTGCAACAATTATATCAACTTATAGTGTTAAATAATTTTTTTTTTCAACTGAACGAATATCGATTTATCGTGAAAGAATATTTTTTAAATTTAGATAACTGTTTTATTATTATGGTTTTGACAGTTCTTAGCATGAAATAAATATTTCTTCATTTGAATGAAAATTCATTTATCTTGAGTGAATATTTTCTTGACTAAAAAAAATTAACTAATTGCTCCAATGATGTATGAATTATTCGATTCTAAAACATATTTATCCATTTCAAGGAATCGATTTCATTGGACTAAAGAAGGAGTTCTTTAGGCGCCTAAAACGTATTCAATAAACCTAGGTTCCTACCTTCTAGGAAATCATTTCTTTGTCTTGATATTTTTCGCATTTAATGCGAAGAAATATTTACTCATATTAAAGAAATTTCACGCAAAGAAATCATTTCCTTGAATTAATGCGTGAATCTTTTGCATCTAAACAATATTAACTTAACTGAAGTAAACAATTACTTGGTCGAAAGAAAAAAAACCAAAGAAACGCATTTCCTTGAATCAAGAAAATTTTTTTTTCAGTGTAGGTCTATATAGAGTTCCTTATCATGAATTTCTTATAATTTTTTCCCGATTACATAGAAATTATATATCTTGCATTGAAGTAAATAATACAAAAATATTGAAGTAATTAATATTAAAAGTAGACAAACTACAAAGGAAAGATTTATTTTCGACCACTCATAATCTCATATGGAAGTACACAAAAATAGCAATTCTCGCTTACACAGCACAAATCTGTGAATTCCCTTTTTCTTTAAGGTCGCTTTAACTTTCATTGAAATCGATGAAAAACGTGTGGAAAATCCTGAAATTCCTTGCTACCTTTGAAGTATCGAAAAATCTATTAAAAATCTTTGAAATCTGTTAAAATATTTAAATATGTGGATATCTCTTGAAATCGTTGAACCCCTCTTGAATTCCTTCGAAATCTTTGAAATAGTTAGAAATAATTTCAAATGCCTTAAAATGAAATATATTCTCCAAAGTTCTCTAAAAATTCCTTGAAATGTTTAAAATCTCCTGACATTTTTAAAATACTTGGAGGTCCTTTGAAATCCTTCAAATCTTGTGAAAATTCTTGAAATCTCTGAAAATCCTATAAAATTCTTTGTCATTCCTTGACATTTTTGAAATCCCTGGAAATTCTTTGGAATCTTTTACAGTAACTTAAAATATTTAAAATCCTTTGAAATTTTCCGAATTTCTTCGTATTACTTAAAATCGTTGAAATCCGTAGACGTTTCTTAAAATAAAATCTACTTTATTTCCTAAAGTTTTCTGGAAATTCATTCGAATCTCTTAAAATCCATTGAAATCATTGGAAATCGTACATCTTTAAAATCCTTGGATATTTAATAAAATCCTCTAAATCTTGCAAAATTCCTTGAAATACCTTTAAATTCCTTGAAATCTTTGGTATCGCTAAAAATAATTATGTTCCAAAGTTCTTTAGAAATGCCTTGAAATCTTTGGAAATCCAACAAAATTCATTTAATCCTCTGAAATTTTTTATATCTCTTGAAATTCTTTGGAATCACTAAAAATGCCTTGAAAACGTTCCTTTAGAAGTCGCAGAAATCCATTAAAATAATTAGAAATCATTTGAAAGCCCTTAAATAATTGAATAAAGTTCAATTCATTCATTAAAGTTCTCTTTAAAAAAACCGTCCTTTCCCCTAGAAATCTTTCAAATCCCCTGAAATCCTTGGAGATTTAAACAAATATTTTAAATCTCTGGCTCTCTTTCCTTTGCAAATCATAAAAATTCACTAGAATGAGTAAAAATCATGTTTAGCTCCTTGATTATAAATTAAATTGAACATATTCATTAAAGTTTTTTGACAAACTTTTTAAATTCCTAGAAATCTTTGTATAGTTTCTCGATTTAAACGACAGAATAATTTTGAATACAAAATAAAAATTCCGAGTAACTATTTATTTTTTAGGTTTATTTGTTTTTAAACGAAAAACATGAATTCTCAAAGAGAAATGTAATATTTGATATTTTAATTCAAAAAGATTTTTATACTAAATAAAAAACAGTTCATTTCATCCAAAAAAGACCAATTTTCAACCAAATACTTGAATCCTCGAACAAAAAAGATTAATTTTCAACCAGTCGTATTTTTAACCAAGAAACATTAAAAATTTTCCAAAAGAGACAAATTTTCTAGAAAATAGTTACATTTGTTAACCCGGAAATAAGAATTTTCCACAAAAAAGTTAATTTTCAACCAAATAATTGAATTTTTAACCCAAAAGATTAATTCTGAACGAAAAATATCTTAGTTGGTAATTAAACTAAAAAATATTTTTAATTCTGAATCAAAAAGATTTTAATTTAACCAAAAAGATGAATATTATTATATTTTTGAAGATTTCAGATATGCCGAAAAAGTATCTAGAAAATTTTTCAGAAATATATTTTTATTTTAGAGAATTTTACAACATTTTAGAAAAAATTTGAGTAATTTAAAGATATTTAAGACCTTTTGACGCTTGGAAAAAATTTAAGAATATTTTATAAATGTTCCGAAATCTTTGAAAGTTTTAAAATATTTTTAATGTCTTAACAATTAAAAAAAATCCTAAGTATCTTTTAAACTGATAAGATTCATTCATAAAATTGTTTAAAAATCTTCCGGATTCATTTTTGAAAATTTCGGAAATCTGTTGTAATGTTTTATAATCTTTTTAAATATTCTAAAAATTAATTTTTAAACATAAAGAATCACTTTAAATATTTACAGGAATCTTAAAATTTTTTATTATTTTATAACATCATAACCTTTCAAAATCTTTCAAAAAAACTTTATAATTTTGTTTCGAAATCTTCAAAAATCTACATTTTCAACAAAATTAAAGAAAAATTTTGAAGCTTCTAAATATCTTTGAAATTGATTCGAATTATTCCTAAAATTGTGAAAAAATTTTGTAAAATTAAAAGAATTGCCTTTAAATCTTCCAGATTCTTTTTTTATTATTTTGAAAATCTTTTGGAATGTTTTGATATCTTTTTAAATATTCTCTTAAAATAAATTTTGAAAATTAAAATTTTTTCTTTAACCAATAATGTTTAGAAAAATTCAGAAATAATTTTTATCATCAAACAGAAATACTCATTTTGAATTTTTGATTTAATAAATTGATGGTGCATTAAATTATTAATCGTTATTAATAAATAAATTCATATAACCTCATTTAATATGGTCAAGGGGTTATGAATAGAATCCTTTTGTCATTTTAACAACATTTGGTGAAAACTTTAAAAACAGAATATTGTTGTTTTTATCACTGAAGAATCAATTAGCATTTGAAGTTTCTCTCTTCATAAATAAATTTTTAGAACTGAAATTACCCATTTGGAAATTGCGATTTATAAAATTCTTGAAAATTGAAAAGAACTAACTGAAAATAGCCATTTGAAGTCATATTTACGCAGTATGCAACCAAATTAGGTAGTCAATCACCATGAGTGCGAGATTTTCGATAATTATTTCGTTCCACCTATTTTTCCATTCTCATTCATGAGAGTGTGATGTAATTGTTCAAATTTTCGATCTCTAGTTTTTAACGGACCTTTACATGCGGCACATATAGAGTACGAAAATCGTAAAATTTTGTCGGTTTCTGTCTGTATGTATAGACTGTGTGGTTACCTGAATGTTGTAGCCACGCTATCATTTAAAGGATTAGTCCAATAGCATTATTAATTTCTATGAGAATTAAAAAAGTTATATGCTTTTGAGTATTTTGAACATTTTCAAAAAATAGCAATGAGAATGTAATCATCAAAGTTGCAGGTGCTTTGAGAACCGTCTTTAAAAACGAATTGAAAAACAATTTCAGTTCGAATTTATGACTGTAGCCCATCAGGGATTCAAACCACAGTTTTCAATTGAAGTTGCAATATTTATGATATTTGAAAAACTGCAGTTGAAATGCAGGCATCAAATGTAGGAAAACGAGCGCGAAGCGCCAGAACGTACTAGTTAAGTTTATCAAGGAGAATTAAATTTTGATTCACCAATTTCAGAGAAGATGTGACACGTAGACGTCAGTGCAGCTTCATGTGCAAAATGAAAAGATTGGCAGTGTCAAGAATGTTGTACCTGATTCGTGCAATTCATATGATGTTTGGTTTGGAAACGAGACTGACACAAGTAGACGATGACGTGTCTCGTTATTGCCGGATTTGCACAAGTCACACTATGTGTCGGTTTCAGGTACGCACCTATACTCATATATCTTCGTATTTACAGAAATCATAATGTTCTCGTGAACTGAACATTCTTCGTGGCGATGAATAGAAAGAGTCGAGTCGAGGGCTCGGAATTAAAAAAAGGGGATGATACAGCATTTCACCCCAGGAAAATTGCACCGAAGCAGTAGAAGCTTACTTTACACACAGCGCAGATTACGCAGACAGCATTTTCTTTTTCTATTTTCTCTAAGTTAATATTTACTTACTAGTGTCACAGAACATAATCTAAAGTTTATATGTAGATTATTCACAGTCAAGAAATTTGTTAATTTCAATTTTTTAAATAATTCAATCTGATACTGTCATTATAGAAATAAATTAATTAAAAAAGTACTTTTATTCATTGAATCAACCTATGAAAAAGGGAAAAAATGTTGTCGATATGAGACCATTTGTAAGTAGAAAAAGAGTTTTGAGTCAATACATATTTTCAACCCGCGAAGTATTACATTTTCGATCTAAATATAATTTTATAAATAAAGAAATTTGTCACTACAGAACATAATTGAAACAGAGAAAGCCACTTTTAATTTAAAAATATATTTCAGTTGAAAATTGGTTTGTGTCCAAAAAATAATTTCAATACAGAAAAGTAATGTTGATCCAGAACTTTTGAGTAACTTCTCAAAATTTGTAAAAAATTGCTATCCAAATTGGTATCTTCTACAAAAGAAAAGAATTTCTAACCAACATTGGGAGACGATTTTTCCAAGAAAAAAAGTCGGATATATGAAATTTAAAACTTTTTGAAAAAAGTATTTCAGAATAATATAAAATCTTTTCCTCCCAACAAATTACCTTAAGGTTATTTAAAATTATTTGTAAATTTAAAAATAATGGAAATACCGGATGACAACTTTCCCTAGGGATCACGTGACCTTCCCGGTAAGAAGGCTTGCATTCAAATGCATTACAAATTTCAATACCTAGGAATGCCGTTTCTGTCCTTCTTTTTAAATTCTCATCATTTAGATGGAAGTTCTTAGTTTCATGTGATTTTGGACCTATCCAGTTTTCGTCAATTCTCGACGTTTTGAGACCCCCTGAGTCAACAAAAAATAGTTTTTACGAACATGTCTGTCTGTCTGTTGTCTGACGACACGATAACTTTCGAAGGAATTTTCTGATTCGAAGTTTCTTTTGAACACTGGTTTGTGGTCGAAAGAGACAGGTCAAGTTCGTTAACCAGCCTTGTACTGCCAATATTTATGGTTTTAGCCATGAAAAATCAAACTGAGAAACGTAATAATTCGAGTTTCCCACGGAACGACGCAAGGTGCAATGAATAGACAAGAGACCAAAATTATCCGTTTTTAAAAGCTCTACAAAATTGCTCTTGACTGTTTCTTTCAGTTATAAAAACTGAGAGCTGAGAATAAAATATAATGGGAAATAAAAAACAAATATTAAAGTAATCATGATAAATAAAATTTGTACTTTATTTGGCAATATCTGAATAAGCAATCCCAGGCCGAGCTACAGAAATGTAATATACATTTGATAAAATAGTCTTGAACATATTGTAGAAAAGTTCACATTGTGTCCAAAATCGAGTGCGAAGCACGAGATAAGTGATGAGAATGTGTTCGTTAAGGCCGAAGGAGCTTTAACAAAAGAGAATTTACAATCACCAAATTATAGTTACCGATGCTTTGACCTTTAATTTTAAAAGGTTTGTGCACAAATGTGGGGGAAATGCAAAGACCGAGCGCGAAGCGCGAGAACCAACAGTTGCGCGCCACAGGCGCGCTCAAAGTTGCGAGCGAAGCGAACCGCGCGCGATGAGAATGTGCCCGCGCAGCGGGTAGATTTTTTAAATCCCTTATTAGGCAGCGAACATATTTACATTTCAATCCTCTTCAAATCCGATCAGGGTTGTTAAACGAAACCTGAAATAAATTAAAAACACCATTTTCGTTTAACGCATTAGAAGGCACTTCAAAAGCATAACATTTGCAAAATCCAGTAGGGTTGTTTATTACAATATATCACTTTATCACAAAACTCTCGCTTTATTGAAATGTGATCAATTAAAGAATATAAAATCATGTTGAACAAATTTTAAAAAGTAGATTACGTGCTAAGGGGAGAAAAGCAACGACTTCCGACGAGTGTGAAGTTTGCTGCCCGAGCCAAGTGAGGGTAGCAATCACACGAGTCGAGAATCTGCGTTCTCCCCTTGGCACATATACTTCTTTCATAACAAGCCTGCTGAAAGTTCGACTTTCAATTAGAAATTTCCAATGAGATTTCCAATTTACATAAGGAACAATAAAAAAATTTCATAATTTCCAGAAAATTAAAACATTTTAAAAAAATTTGGTTAATTTCCAAAATTTCACAATTTCCAAAAATTGCTAAAAATTTTCAAAATTTTTCAACAATTTTCAAAATTTCCCAAAATTTTCAAATTTTTAATGATCAATTTTCATAATTTTGATAAATTTCCCCGCCCGCCAGCTGATACTCGACAGAAATCGGTTACTTCCGCTTCGCTCAAGAGGCAGCGAAAGTCGAACTTTCGATGCGTGTGTTATGGAAAATTAGTTTTCATGCCAGCTACCTGTGTAGCAATACTAGCAATCAATCTTGAAAACATAAAATGACTAATATTCAGAAAAGTTTTGTCGCCACTGGGTACAGAAAGGGATTAAGCTTAAGCTATAACTTCTACTGCTATGGGGATTCAAAACGCGAGGACAAAAACGGTATCAAAAAGGATATTGTCATGTTGCCATTGAGCAGAAAATTTTTGAATACTTTTCACTGTAAGCCTTCTTACCGGGTTGGTGGGATGTCTTAAAGATCTAATCGGACTAGAGACCTGGAGATGGTGAACCACGGGACTTCATCGCGAGATGTGGCTGCTCTGGGGAACTGACGGACTCTAGTCTGTGGGACCTAAATAAGGAGCGATCCTTCCAGGGGGTAATATCAAAGCCCCCTGGAATATCGAGGGCGCCAGTTATCCCACTAAGGAGGTGCCTTAACGGAAACTTTCGAATACCACGTCGAATCCCTTAGTATGTAGACCCTCCTCCTGCAAGCGGGGCTCTGAAAGGGGTGTTCTTTATTTCCCAGCGATTCGTGGGACGAAAATAGCCTAAAAAACAAAAGAAACACAAACAACGAGGACTCCGACCCGGGGACCTCATATAACCTACCGACAAAGGGTGATCATTAAAATGATGATAGCAACCAAGTTTCCGCGATTGAAGAAAAGATTACTGGGCTCTCTAAGAGGAAAAACCGTAGCGGTGCCCGGAAATTGAAAGCCCGCACAGCGCTGCTCTCGAAAAACAACAAAGGCTTCTCAAAAGAGGCCTTAGATATCGCAGAATCATCTGGAGCACTCCTCCTGCTCGGTCTACGGGCAAGAGGAGGATGGACTCCAACATACGTCCCGAATTAGTCTATTAATGGCTGAGACAGGTATCCCAACGATGCAGATAAATTTCCACCACAGTAAAGAAACCTCGGCTGTTCTAACCAGACGTATGGGAGTGGTGCAGACAGGGATTGCCGTACTCGAAGAACCCTGATTATGCTATACTGATTATGTTATACTGTGACTCCATATTAGAGGCTCCACACGGAAAAATCACCAAGGGCATGTATAGCCATCAAGGGTATGGATGCGATTATGGTTCCTAAGCTCTGTCCCAGGGACCTCATTGTTGATGAGGTGAGACTCAGGGGCAGAAGCGATGAAAGACTAGAGGTTTATATCGCCTTGGCTCATTCTCCAGCGATGCTAAGGAGCCCCAACCTCCTGGAGAGAAGTAGGCTTGAATTTGGCACCGCTAGTAGAATAAGATTTCTCTGCTGTTGGTCTGTGGTGCAAACTCCCACCATACAGCGTGGAGAAGCACAAAAATAAACGGCAGAGAAACGAAATTAATTGAATACGGAGCAGGTTCTAAGCTGGAGATCCTTAATCGTGGTGATATTCTCACAATTCAGATTAAAAACAGGAGTGAGGTTCTCGATTTGATTCTATGCTCGGAAGAACTGTGGAGGTAGAAAGTGGACTGGAAAAACTTTGACCAGGAGTCTCTCTCGGATCGCATCTATAATTTGCTCCAGTTAACCCTAGGAAAACTGGCAGTTTCAAAGACCAGAAATCCTAGAAATACACTTTGGTACTCATATCAAGATGAACTCAAAGGCACGGTTGTGGCATTCTCCATAAGCTAGTGTACCATAGATGAGTTAGAGCACACCGCGGATTTTCTGCGAAGATCTATGATTACATTATATAAGGACAATTGCCCTACGAGTACAATCACGCCAAGGAAAACAAACTCCGTTCAGTATGAATACAATAAGAACATTAGAATCTACAAACAAAAAGATTGGAGGGGCTTCTTCGAGGAATCTAAGAACATCCTGGATACAGCGAGGTTCTAGAAGATCCTGGGAAAAAATCCGGAGGCTCGCCTCGGGCTCATAAGGCTCCATAATGGCGAGTTTGCCGAAGACGAAGAAAAAACGCTGAATCACCAGATGGAAGTCCACTTCCCAAGTTTTCAGCGAACTTAAACCGACCGAGGGGAGGAAGACTGGGGCCAGGTCTACCCAAAGCTCTTACCAAAGGGCATGGATTTCGTAGTCTTTATTCCCAAACCTGGGAAGGAATGCTGCACTGCTGCTAAAGATTTCCGGCTGATCAGTTTAACGTCCTTCATTCTAAAGTCGCTAAAGAAACTGGTCAGGGCATACATCAGGGATGAGGTGTTCTTAGCCTCCCCGCTGCACAGAGGGCAGCACGCCTTTCAGGCAGGCTGCTCTCAAGAAACTGCGCTCCATGCTGGAGAGTAGCGCCGCGGGGATCCTCACAGAGGGGGGTGTCCCGTAACCTTTCTCTTGGTACATTATAGTGGGCGAAATCCATCGTAGGCTAAATAAGGAAGGGTATTATACCCAGGGATAGGTGGATGACTTTGTAATCCTTATCAGGGGGGCTCGTATGGAAACGTGCATGGGTCTTACGAGGTCGACGCTGCGCATCTTAGAGCTCTGGTGCGACAGCTCAGAGCTCTCGGCAAATTCGAAAAGACCAGCCTGGTCATTTTCACGAGAAAGTACAAGGTGTCGAAAGTTGACGCCAATGTATTCCGTGGTTGAGATCAAATCTTGAGACCCAATGCACGAAGTTTGTCATAACATTTTTGATGTGCAGAAGAACCTTTTGTTTGCCGTGGGTCCAGGGTCTAAAACGCTTGCATATTTCTACTCCGCTGTTCAAATTTAAAAGGGATTAAAAATGTTCTTTCTCGTGGTCGATTTGGAGTATCTAAAAGTATTCAGAAAAAATATTGTCGCCGCTGGGTGTGGTCTGGTGGCCACGGCTGAAACTCAAAACGATGCAGGACAAGCTGCGACGTTTACAAACGCTAGCATTTACGGGAGTGAAGGCAGCAATAAGGACTGCGACCACTGCGGCGATAGGATATGTGCTCTGTGAAGAACCCGAAGAAAACCAAGATCGGATCACGCGATGGGCGCCTGGCAAGAGCAAATAGATGGACCTGGGGGACTAAACACACTAGGCTTCCAAGTAACATCAGCACACTGCCAATTCTGTCTGCATCTCAAGGCTGGGATATGTAGAAAGCAAATGGTAATCCGCTCATCCAAGATGAAATCTGGTACACAGACGGCTCCAAAGGAGTGGGGGGGGGGGGCGGAGTTCAGGAGCAGGAATCTATAACAGCGCAGGAAGGAGGTAGATAGGGATCACACTTTGGTGGAATGCCACCGTCTTTCAGATTTTCACATTAATAGAGGAAAACACTGCTGGTAAGCAGATTACAATCTGCTCGGATAGCCAAGCGACATTAACTGCAGTTGGAAAACCAGGCATAACATCAGAGCTGGTTTGGGAATGCAAAAAGACATTAAACCAACTTGCACAAAAGAACAACGTGACCCCCATATGGGTTCCTGGTTACACAGGGATCAAGCGCAACGAAAAAGCTGACCAGATGGTGAAAAGTGACGCAGAAAGTGAATAAATAGGACCGGAACCGGTACTGGGACTATTGTCTTGTTGCATCGGGATGGCTGTCAAAATCTGGATCCGAATGAAGCATCGGGAATACTGAGAACAAACCCAGGGCCATAGAAATCCTGGGATTACACAAGAAAGACCTAAGGACAGATAGTTCAGAAGGTTCATATGCTCACGGGGTACAACGACCTGAACTATTAAATGCACTAAATGGGGTACATCTCCACAACAGAGTGAAGGAAATGCAGCAGGGATGATGAAACATCCCTGCATGTCTTATGCAAGTGTCCGGCATTAGCTAGGCTCAGGCAACAAACCCTTGGGGCCCACTTCGTGGGACCTAAGGAAGTTATAACGGTATCAGTGGTTGACATACTGGGCTTTACCAAGAGGTCTGGAGTCAACTACTGAGAGCGAATAGTTAAGGGTGTGGCACAATAGGCTTTATAGCTTGAGCGCCAGGGGGCTGATTGGGGCTCCTCGCCCGCCCAAAAACTAAACTAAACTACAACCTGATGACAAGCTTTCTAAATCGGTTATTTTGGTTAAATAAAGAGACTTTACATCTAATTAAATTTTCACATCTTGAACTATATTCAATAATCTTCAACAGTTGATCAATTTAAGTGGGAAAATTAAACTCTTAAATCATACAATTAATGAAAAACTGTTTTGTTACCGGATAACATAAAAAGTCGGGAACATTTAAAAAGTATATAATACTCTACTATTATAATTAGAAACAAAAAATAAACTTCATTTTCTAATTCGGAAATTAATTCTGAAAAAATACGTGCATCTAATAATTAGATCTTAAGCTTTCTTTTATAATATATAACGCCATGAATGATAAAAAAGTAAGTCAAGGACCCATTACCGGATGACATTTACTCATATTCAATCGAATTAATTATGATACCGAATGAAGTAAAAATAATTGGCATATAGGATATGGTGGAACAAAATAGGCTTAATAAAATCAAGCGATTTAAAAAATCATTCCGTCAAACACAAGCATATGCTATTCCAGGGATATAATATTGTCAACTTTTTGATTTCCTCTAATATCATAAACTTGTTTTTCTGGGAAATTTTCATACTGGAAATTTGCGAAATTGCAAATTTTCCTTGTTTATGATTTTTATGATTTTTGCCATATTTGCAGTAAAGAATCGAAATATGTCTGGAGTTGCCGTATATAAATTCGAGATGAAATTAAAAATTTGAAAATCTCACATTGATTTTTTAAAAATTTGTAAAGAGCTATTCATTTGTAAAAAAGTATTGAATTTACCATTTGAAGTGTATGCACTTTTGTAAGGAACATGCATAACACATCAGGATAACCGTTAACATCTTTTTAAATCAAACTATTTGAAAAAATAAATTTCAAAATTTTTTGCAACTCGTAGAATCAATCAAATTGTAAATTATGAAGAACATTTAAATTTTGAATCAGACATTTTGATGGGCACCATGTATGCACGAAGAAACTTTTGGTTGCAAAATTTTATATTATAATATTTATTTTTATAATAAGAAAGTAGCAAGCCAGGATATAGCGTTTAAAAATACTAAAAAAATACTAAATACTAAAGCATATATAAATATTAGTAAACTGTGAAGGTACTCAAGTTTATTGGAATATAATAATAAATTCTTAAATTATTTTACTTACATCAAAAGAAAGTTTCTATAATCCTTAGAAAAGATTATGAAGTTTACAAAACAAAATAGGAAAGACATTCTTCCTATGTTCATTCTACGTATTTCTAATTTTTCCTATAGAAAATAGGCAGTAGAACAGAGACTTTTCCAGTGATAAAACAAAATATAAGGTTTAGGAATTTGATCATCTTCATGAACATTGACGCATATGACGTCATTCGGAAGTGAATTTCCTATTTTAAATCGGAATTGTCGCAAAGCACTATATTCAAGTGTTTTTCTTCTCGTTGTACCTTCCTATTGAGAATGGTAATTTGTCTAACCTATTTTGCAACTTATGTTACTTAAACTGCTAGTTATTGCAAAACTACGGGTTTATCATTTATTTTGTGCATATCACTTTTTCCTACCTTCAATTTGCTATGGAACATATTAGTCTTTTCAAATCTAAATAGCAATTCTTAGGTTTGGAGTATATTTATAATTGATATCGAAAAATTATTTCTTCGTATCGCTGTGGCAATTGATATTATTTTGTCGATTATATCGTAGATTGCCGTCGAACTCTTGCAAAAATAAATACTATAATACCAAATTTTACAACGAATGGTTTCTCCATATGGGCCTTCAGTTCTTTATTCTAGAAAGTTATATATTTGGTATGAGTTTTTAATACACATGGTTTGTCCAGAATTTTCTTTAATAGTAAGAAAATATTTTTTTGATAAAAAGATGCTTGATAAACAAAATTGACAAGCTCGTCTAATAAAAATGGGAGCGTGTTTCGAAATGTAGCTGGAGCCCGTATCAGAATATTCATATTGAAAAAGTAATTAATATTATTCATTGAAAAGAATATACTCTCATAAAATAAAATATTGCAACAAGTGAAATAAATACATGTGCATCACAGAAAATATGTTTAATATCTGAAATACTTTCAGTACGACAATATTTCGAATAGATTAAAACGGAAATATTTCCAATTCAGATAATATGTAAATCATTGAATATTCTAGAGAACACAATTTTAATACAAAAAACAGTAATACGTAAAATGCTTATTCAAATATATAAAAACTTAAAACCTGAAATAACTTAATTTTGAATTTTCAGTATAAAAACCATGCATTCGCCAATAGAAAGATTTTCGTAATAAAACTATTTGGATTGATTGTATCCAACTATCGGTAATAATTTTTATGAAGCAAAAAAGCAGAATAATCACTAATTTACGCACGGCAATCGCGTGAAAGGGAGTGAAGGAAAAACTTCCTCGTTATGATCACGGACGGTTGACTCGATTGCACGCAGTGAGGCGATTGCTAATTTCGTTTTGATTGAATCATCCCCCTGAAATTTTACGCTGCGCATGATAATTAATACTTTTGGATTACCGAAGATCGTTAAACTAATTTCGGACAAGCGAGAACTTTTATTCGTTAATAAAAATATGCATTGCAAACAAACGCACTCAAATCTGCGATAATTCGTTTATATTTATTCAAACAAAATGATAGGGAATGATAGGGCATGCTTTGAATAGATGAAATATATCTCGTAAAGACCAATGGAATAATTGGCCAAATTTTTTTTTAATTCTGGCCGAGGAAATAAATAAAAAATAATACAATTTTATTAAGGGTATGTGACAGTCTGTCATGTGGCCAATTATTACATTTTATTATATTTTGCAGCTTCATTATTAGAAAACTGTTTATATTGTCTGACACATTCAAGATTTTATTTTGTTTGAATAACGCAATTGTATTAATTATATTTTAGCTTGGCCTCTAAAACTTTTTTCTCAGTTGCATTCCAAGTTAAAATCGCTGCAAAGTAATTTGGGCGCGTTCATTATTGTATGGAGTATCTTTAATCGTGATTATTTCATGAACACTGTGCTTCTTTATTGAAAATTGTTTTATATTTATTATTGTATGAAAAGGGCGATTTCGCCTGCGCTTTTTTATTAGTTGTTGGTTATTGTTTATTAAGCATTTCTTTTACTTATTATCATCTATTTTTTATTGTTCATAGGTCATGGAAGGTATTTATGTTGTGCATGAGATTCAATTTTTTCGAAACGAATAAATGTAATGCTTACAATATTGTCGTATTTAACAATTAGGACTTTTCTGTCTTCTAAACGTTGAACAAATTGGCAAATCTGTATATATCAAAATTATATCTAGTCATAAAGACGTGTTAAATACATTTATTGATTTTTCTTGCCATAACAAATAAATTCAGTACTTACAATATTGCTGTATTCCCAAAAATAGGAAATTTTTTCTCTAAAACGTTATAGAAAAATGTACATATCATAACTTTATTTGACCATATAGATTGTAATGAATGATCCAAAAATATATATCGCTATTATTGAAAAAAGTTGTTTTAGGCTTCTTCTTGTTGGAGTAACGCGACGGGTGCGTTCTAATTTTAAATAGCGACTAGATAAAATTTGCTTCATTGGAAAAAATAAATATCTTCAAGTGTCAAAATAGCATATAGATTTGAAACATGTGCCATTAATTTAAAATAAAATAGTAGTCATATTAAAAATCCAAATACATCACTGGATTCTTCTCAGCAATATTTGCAAGTATTTTTCGATTCAGGCAAAAAATAATATTTTGAAATGTATTTATATTTTTTCTTTAAACTTGCTCTCGGGTGAACCCGGTTTTTCATCATAGCCACGGACTAAGTCTAGTGACTGATGAGATGAGGATGTTCTAAGTTATTTTAATTTGATGTTTGAAATCATTTGCGATGATGTTGTAGGTACAATATTAGGAGCATGGTGTAGTTAGCAGTTTTTCTTTACCGCTCTTATCCTTACACAGCGGCCGTGAGTGTTGGAGGTGACAACAGTCGCCTCTGGATGCTTTCTTAGAGCTACCATGTATCACACCAAATTTTGAAATGTATTTATCATGAGCATTTGTAGGATCCGGAAGCTACGATCATGCTTCTTTAAAGCAACCAATCCCAACGCAACTAGAACGTGTACGTCATCCACTTCTGCTTCTTCTGTCCTAGAAGGTAAGCAAGAGCGGGAAATTTACGCGAGATAACATCGTGCAAAACTGTTCCTTGGAGTCAAGTCTCTGGCCGCGGATGACCTTACGCGGCAGACGGGACAGTTGGAGATGAAGGTTTCACCTCTGGATACTTTTTTAGAGCCACCAATCTTTGTAGAATGTTATGAGGGACAGTGTTGACGGGCCAGATGAAGTGATCCCAGAAGAACAGCCTTTTGCATCCGGTTCGCGATGGAATGAGCCTGACGCTGGCAAGCCGGAATCTTGTTGAGATTGCTAAGAAATGAAGCTTGCATACCTCCAAGACAGCAGATTATGAGAACTACAAGATGGACTCTGTAGCTTTGGTACAGCCTACTCATCTCGAAAAGAAGTGCTTGATATTTCGCCCGTTTTTCTTCCTCCTTTGCCGTGACATTACCATCAGCTGGTGTCGAGAATTCAATCACGTAAATGATCTTGGTCTTCAGATCTTGGAGGACAATATTAGGCCTTGTAGAACTGATACGTTGAGTGGTGGAGAATGAGAAATTCTAGTAGATCTTACGCTGATTATTCTCCGCAACGGACTCGAGTTCCCCCTGGGCGTATGGCAAGACGGACAATAGATCAACACCATAGAAGTGCCTAAGATGGTAATATGACACTTTTAGAGCCTATTTATTATTATTCAAATGGGCCCACCATCCATCCCACAGGTACACATAACCTGGTACTTCGCTACTAAACACGGTCGCGAAACGCGGCAAGTGATTAGTAGATTCGTTGATTTCAGTCGTTGTTTCGGAACTCTATATTCTGCTTGCGAATTCGTCATAATTCGCGGCTTTATACACTGGAGAGCCCTTCTATAGGGATCCCACAATCGCACTGGAGAGCCCTATAGGGATCCAACATCCATCCTGGAGGGTCCGTTTATAGGGTTCCAACATCCATCCTGGAGGGTCCGTTTATAGGGTTCCAACATTCATCCTGGAGTGCCCACTGCCCGTTTATAGGGATCCAACGTTCATACTGGAGAGCCCGTTTACAGGGATCCAAACATTCATCCTGGAGAACCCTATAGGGATCCAACATTCATTCTGGAGAGCCCATTTACAGGGATCTATCTTTCTTATAAACGCTAGTTCCAATGCCAATGACTGAGACCAACGATTCAAAATATTAACTTTATTTACCTTAAACGGCGGGAGACAAAGACAACTTCAAAGACGCACAAGGACATACACATATACAAAAAAAAAGAAGACTTGCATGTTGCGGAGGAATTGAAAACGTGTTCAGTGACAGTTCGTGAGAGAATTTTACGAAATTTGTGTGGAAGGTGTGAGTGGAGTGTGAGGGTGGAAGCCTAGGAGGTGAGTAGAGTTGTGTGGGGTGAATTGGGGAGATAAAAAGTAATTTTCAGCGTAGGTGTGAGGTGGGATTTAGGTAGATAGAGAAAGTGAGGTTAGGTTGGTAAGGAGTGTGGGGAGTTTGTGGTCGGGAGTCTTGGGCCTTCGAAGGGTCAACGGTGGTTCTCGCAGAGTTAGGGTATGTTAAGGCATATGTTGGATGGAATGTTTGCATATATGTTACGATTCGCCTAAAGCAATTATCATTCTAAATTAATAAATTTAATAAATTGAAATAAATTTCTCAAAGATTTAACGCATTCATCCCAAATAATTTTTTTTTCGCTTTTACACCACGAGTCTCAGCAACGTTGAAATTGGTGCACTTCGCAAATAAATCGCTTATCATCAGTGTAATCACTATTGGAAAATTATCCAAACTGGCTTTAACGTATCCAGGAATACTGATACTGATACTGATTATTAATGATTTCGATTGTTTTTATCAAACTGACCATGTATTTTCTTTAGCTTTGACGGCGCGTGACGTCACATCATGTGTTTCAAGCCATGAGGGCGCCACATGTTTCGTTTTGAAAATTGACATTTCCGGTTGATATTTTGTCACTTTTTAATAAATTATTATAAATTATTGAATGAACAAAATTATGTTCTAATTTCACATTTCAATTCTTTGGGAGTCAAAGTTTATAAAAAGCTCAACTACATGGCAAACAAAATTTTTGTGGATGACCCTACAATATGAAACTTGTCAATAGGTTGCGTGACCTCCACCCACAAAACGTATTTACCACCGAAAAAAATAAGAATTATGTACACACTCAGTATATTCTATGTCACCTTACTTTATTCACGTTAAAAATAACAAAGTACCTATCGAGGCCGAGAAAATTTAAACCCAAAGACCGGACTATGTGACCCCGAAGGATTTTGTGATCCTAAAACCGAATCCGTTATCTAAATTTTTCCTATACGTCATGTTTTTGAGATATCCTAACCTGAAAGTGCAAAAAGGGATATTTGTAGCCATATTTGAGACAATATAACACCATTTCAGTTCCTAAATGCAAGGCGCAGAGAAACTGCATGGTTAGTGTGCCATATCTCGGAGAAAAAAAATCTGTTCGAGATGATCAAAAATGGAAATGGAAGATAAAAAGGAGTACTAAACGATGGCGTTAGCAGTTTTTAGAAAAAAATTGCTGAACGTGTTATATTGCCTCAAATATGGCTACAAATAGCCATTTTTGCACTTTCAGGATAGGATATCTCAAAAACCTGACGTATAGGAAAAATTTGGATAACGGATTCGGTTTTAGGATACCAAAATCCTTCAGCGTCACATAGTCCGGTTTTTAGGTACAAAAATTATGTCATTTTTGTCGGTCTGTGTTATTGTTGTATACTTATTAAATTTTATCGGAAATATGCAAAGAACTCCAACGCAGCAATAAAATAATGATCAAACTCACGACTTCGGTAGAGATTGTGCATTTTTAAATAAAATTGCATTCCTTTTTTACATTCTTATCAATGATGATGGACGACGCACAGTGCGACAAAAAAAGTGTCTCTGGACAAATCAGTCTACAGGCCATAATTTTAATCAAATTGCATTGTTTTTTTTCTAAATCAAAGCTAATAAAATTCTCAACAGATCTGTCGAAGCCGATTTAAAAAGAATATATTTTTTTAATTAATAACAGAAATGTAAAAAAAAAATTGTTTTTTTTTTTTATAAGAGTCCCGGTTTTGAAAAAATACTTGGATTCAATCCAAAATACCTAGAATCAATAAAGCAACTTTAAAAATTTATTGAATTTATTATAAACAAATAAGTGAGTGAAAATAGATTCATGTGGATTGGCAGTGATTTGTGAATTGATTTTACGAGATTTGAACAATTCGTAGACAAAAACCGTTTTCCAATTGAATTCATGAAATATAATAAATAAATTTTTATTTTAGAAACAAATGTTATAAACAATTGTCCACATCAGGTAATTATGTTGAAATAAATCAAGTCCTTTCTATTAAATCGGCCAAAAATTATACGAAAATGTCACAAAATTATCAGATTTATTCATACAATGACAACTGATGATGGTTTAAACAAATCTAATTAACAAATGCAATGTCTGGCTATTTTTAGAGGTAAAAACTTGGGGTTTTCAACGCAATGAAGTGTAAATAACTAATTTCTAAACTTTTAGGGAGCTTATATGACAATCAATAATTTTCATTGTTAAAAACAATTGTTTAAACAAATTTTTATCATCTTATTCATTTTTTTTAAATCCCGTTTTTTAAGGATATTAACCGACTGTTATTTAGTAATGGCTCTGTGTTATCGGTTGATAATAATTGATAATTTTCCAAACAACATTAATTTAAAAAATGCATTTTTCGGCTATTTCTAAAGGTAAAAACTTGTTTTTTTCAACGTAACCAACTGTTGACGGTTAGGTTAATTTTAAATATTCCCAAGAAACACGAAATTTTTTGTTTATAAATATATGAAAAAACCAAAATTTTTCTATAAAATTATTAATGAAAATAACAATAGTGGATCGTTATCGAGGTTTCTTAGAGAAATTTTTCAAAATGAGTTATTTATAGTTGGTTAAAATGAAAAAACCAAGTTTTTACATTGAGAAATAGCCGAAAATGCATTTGTTAATTAATTTTGTTTAAAAAATGTACAATTGTTATCGGCTGATAGCACAAAGCCATTACTAAATAAGAGCCTGCTAATTCTCTGAAGAAACGCAACTTTTTCTTAAATAATGCATAAAATGATAAAAATTTGTTGAAACAATTTTTTTTAACAATGAAAATAGTTAATTGTCATATAAGCTTCCCAAAAATGTAGAAATTATTTACTTACACTTAATTACGTTGAAAACCCCAAGTTTTTACCTGTAAAAATAGCCATACAGTGCATTCGTTAATTAAATTCGTTTGAACAATCATCAGTCGTTATTGGATGAACAAACGTGATAATTTTGTGACCTTTTCGTTTAATTTTCGGCCGATTCAAAAGAAAAAAATTAGATTTACTCCAGCATAACTACCTGCCATGGATGATGGTTTATAAAATTTGTTTATAAAATAAGAATTTATTTATTATATTTCATGAATTTAATTAAAAAACGGGTTTTGTCTACAGATTGTTTAAATTTTGTGCAAATCAATTCACCAATCACTGTCAATTCCCATGAATACATTTTCACTCACCTATTTGTTTATAACAAATTCAATAAATTTTTAAACTGTTTCTGAGCTGATAGAGAACTTTTCTGGATAGTTGCTTTATTAATTCTAGGTGTTTTGGATTGATTCAAAGTATTTTTTTAAAACCAGTGCTCCTTTAAAAAATTTTTTTTTCCATTTTTGTTATTAAATAAACAAAATTTTTTAAACTTTTTTTTTTAAATCGGCTTCGACCGATCTATGGAGAATTTTATTAGCCTTGATTGAGAAAAAAAGAATTAAAATTGGATTCAAATTGTGGCCTGCAGACTGACTTGTCCAGAAAACCATTTTTTGCCCGATCGTGCGACGGGACGCGATAACTTTCGAAGATTGTGGTCCAAAAGAAAGGTCAGGTTCATTAGCCAGCCTTGTACAGGCAACATCTATAGTTTTATTTATGTAAAATAAAAACAAAATAAAATAAGAATATGTCTGGCGGACCGTCTGTCTGTAGGCTAAATATGCGGTAACTTTGAAAATAAAAATGTTAATCAAAATTTTCTTTGGTTCACTCTTTTGCAATCTACAAAGATCGCCATACAGAAAGATCAAGTTTATTAGCCAGCCTTGCACGGCCAATATTTATGGTTTTGCATGAAAAATAAAAATCGAAAAATTAAAAATTCAACTTTTCCATGAAACCACACTATATGCGACAAATAATTTACAAAAAAAATGGTTATTTTCAGGAAATTCTACAGAATCGCCTTTAGCGGTTTTTTGATAGAGATAATGGTTTTTGTTTTAAACGTGAAAAATGCGATTAAAAATTCTAAAATTTAAATTTATAGCTGAAAACGCAAAACATCATGAAAAGTACAACAGAAAAGTTTTTCGCCTTAAAAAGACCTGCAAATTTATCCTTAATCGATTTTAGATTAGTTTCAATACAGTAAACTTCCAACTATTTGAACGGTCTTCAAACGTACACGACCAATTATTTAAAAACTAGAGGGGCCTTCCACCTCTATCGCGAGTCGTCATGTTATTTTTCTTAAGCGAGGTTAATTGGCTGTCCCGGCCTTGTATCGATGCGTCCCCTGTAAGCAACTTTTTCAACTGCGCATGTACCGAAAAGCGCAAGTCTATTTGAAATCAATAAATACTATTAATAAAAATACAGATAAATACACCCGACTCTCAGTCTAGTAACTCGCGGTTTAGTAGTTCCTAGAATTGCTGGTATCCACTCGCGTATATTGCGCAATATTATGCATTCCAAATGGAAACGGTTCAGACGGCCCCGACTTGCGCGTTTGAAAAAGTCGCGGTCCGTTAACATCACTGGTACGCATTTGGGCATCATGCATGTCAGTGTTTTTCGAGTGTTTTTGTTGACGTACGATGTGACAAATATAATATTTCCTTGAAATAGTACAATTTGCCAACTAAAAATCAATATAATAGAATCAAAAAATGACTCAAATATTTCGCCGAATAGTGAGTTTTCTAGCATGACGTCACGGCCATGCTAGGATAGGTCGAAATGTCAGGGAGGTTAGCATAGTTCTTGATATAGGAGTGCAGATAACTTTTTGGAGAAAAAATTCTAAACGTGAAGGTAAGTTATAAAGGTCTGAATAGTAATATTTTTCAAGTGTAGAATACATTTGCGCAATTCTGTTTCATCCTTTTATCGGTTGGGGACCTTTCAGTTTCATAAAATACAATCAAATGTCCGAAATTTGAGGATAGAGTACTCGATCTGATACACTCATCTCAAATTTCAAATTTTTCATTTTACTTCGTGACACTGAAAGGTCGTGAAACGACAAAGAATGGAACATGACTGAGAAAATATATTGTACACTTGAGAAATATTACTATTCGTACATTTATGACTCACTTTTACGTTTAGAATACTTTCTCGAAAAAGTTGTCCGCATTTTCAGGACGTCATGCTAAAATACTCAATTCAAACCAACGCGGATTTCCCCTTCTTTGGGCCTCCTTTTTTAATTGGTCAGTCACTGACGCGGAGGAGAGCGTACAGGGACCGTAGTGTTGGGGGGTTCAAATAGATGGAAGTTAAAATGGGTGGAAGTTCAAATAAGTGGAAGTTTACTGTATTTTATGAGATTTGTGTGAATATAGACCTATCCAGTTTTCTTCAATCTTCGACGTTTTGAGACTCCCTAAGTCAGAAAAAATGGTCTTCACGACACATGTCTATCTGTGTGTAGTCTGACGATACTAATATTTATGGTTTTAGCCATCAAATACTGCTAATAATAATTTTTGCAAAATAGGCAAGAAAATAATAAATATTTATATATTCATAAAAACTAAAATTTGTACTTTTTTGCAATATCTGAATAAGTAATCCTTGGCGTATATACTGATAAATAATGTTAGATCCATAAAATGTTTAATAGAGTACAACATTATTACTATACCATTAAGCCATTTCCATTTCAGGGTAGGCGTGACACTACCCAATTTGGGTAGTGTTTCTAGGTGGATAGTTTTCTTGTAGTTATAAATAACTACAAGTTTGGGCTCACCTCACCCATAATATGCCAACAGCACACAGTATTCTCGAATGGTCACCCATCCAAGTACTAACCGCGCCCAACGCTGCTTAACTTCAGTGATCTGACGAGAACTGGTTTTTTCAGCGTGGCATGGCCGTTGGCCATAATACAGAATATTTCGTGTTTTTGACATACGGCAATCGAGTGCGAAATTCAAGACACACCCGTGTAATAAAGTATCGGGGCCAATATAGATCGCCCCGACTGATAATGAGAAAAAAAAATCTGTGTTTTTAATGTGCATTTTTCATTTTTTATGCTTTAAAACACCCTGGATTTTTTTGAAAATCTGCAAAAAAACATTTTGATTCAACAGTTAGAAAATTTGTTGGCGTAGACGGGCTAACCAGCACCCAATCATGACCTGAACAGATTGAGTACATGATTAGAAAGAAATGCATTGTTTTTATTCCTTACTTTTCACTTTTAATACTTTCAAAAAGCCTCCCTCTTTTCTCAAATGTACAAAAAAATATTTGGATGAGACACTTAAATTTTTTTTTCGTATGTCGAGTTAACCAGCTAGCACCCGTTTAGGGGCCCAAAAAGACCGTCTAGATTAGTCAGTCCAGACAATGGCCTACCTGGACGCAAATCGGCCCGGATACAATGGTTTATCCTTTAATTTTACGTAGTGTATACAGATACGGCATTTTTTGCCGTATTTTAATTTTGCAGTACGGCATTTTAGTGGCTAGTCACAGAAGAGTGATCTGTCACATCTCGAACCCCTTTTCCAAGTCTTCCTTTAAAAAATACGCTTGTAAGTGACTGGTCACAGAAGAGTGATCTGTCACATCTCGTCAAGTCTCACTTCAAAAATACGCCTGTAAGTGACTGGTCACAGAAGAGATTCGCAAATTAGTGATAAAGTGTATTATTCTGGAATATTGAAGTGATGAGCAATTCTTTAGTGTGCTTTTAGTGTGTAATGTTCTTGATATATGACACTTTGTGTGTGTTTATAACTTAATATTCCTCATTTTATGTTAAACAGTAAAATATTGTACTATTTTTCCAAAGTAGTAAAAAATATTATCGAAAATGCGGCAAAATTTGCCGCAGCTCAATACTCGACCTTAATTTTAAAGAGGTTTATGCCCTAGGTCTTAGGAGCACTCGAACTTGCGATTGAAGCGCGCGAAGAGAATGTTTCGCGTAGCGCTGCCACTACAGGTGTGACCTAAACTGTTTCTGTGACAAATTATAGCTATAATTCTATAATTGCTATAATTCTTCCTAGGGGAAGGTACCACTAGGGGTACCTTCCCGCCCCCACAAGCTATTGGAAAGGATTAATGATGAACCTTAACTATTTCTGTGATCAATCACAACGGTGCTTTTCATTCCCCACGAGACATTGGAAACGGTTAGCTGTGTGACCTGGAATTTGCTGTGAATCATCACAGATGTGCCTGCTGCCCCCCCCCACAAGACATCAGAAAGGGGTAGCATTTTGACCTAAACTATTTCTGTGACCAATCACAGTGGTGCCTTCCAGAAGACATTGGAACGGGTTAATGGTGTGACTTAAATGACTTCTGTCATGAGTCACAGCGATTCCTTCCCGCCCTCCCCCCACGGGAGATTTGAAAGGTTGTAAAAGTTAAAAAGAAGTTCTCTTTCAAAGTTGTTTTATTTTTCTGGCAAGTGAGAGAGATTGTGACAGATTTATTGGAAAGAAGGTGGGGGTGTCACAAAATTATCAATAATCCTTTACGGTGGGGGAGCTTGGAAAAAGAGATGATGTGTGCCAAAATGATTACCAATTCCTATCAATCTGAAAACTTTATTGCTACGGATATCATATCTCCTCCAAAATTCAGTACCACTTTTCTAAAGTTTTGGGCATAGTCATTCCAAATATTTGGGCGATGTGACAGTTCTTTATTATGCACTTGTAATTAGTGAATGATTTCTTTGTTATGCTTACAGAATGCTTTTCAAAAAACCATTAAAAAGTTTTGTTATAAAAATTAGTTGCAAAACGGAAGATAATCGATATAACCCATAGTTTTTAATTTTAAAATGATTTAAAATAAATTTAAAGTCATATTTCACTTTATTTTAATGTTTTACAACATTAAAACGATTTCCAAACATAAAATTTTAATAAGTAAACATAAAAATATGAAAGCAATTGATGTTTTATTAAAATTATTTTATATAATTAAATTTCAATGTAAACATACGAAAAAATAAGAATTATTAGCATAATTGAGATATTGTGTTTATTCTACAAATATAAATATAAAATACAAACTAAGGGTGTGGAAAAATTAATTAAATAGAATTTGATGCTGATAATTATTTATTTCATTAATTTTATGGTAAAAAATAATAATAAATATTAATAATAATTCATTATCTAGTAAAAATCATTATTTAACACTTATTCTAATTAATATGAATAATAAAATACCATATTTTCTCAAGGTTTTACCTTCAATATAACTAAGATGTATTCAAACACTATGATGAATTGCATACAATGTAATATTACATAGCTCGGTTACAATAAGAAAAGGTCATAATTAGTTTGTAGAAACATCAGAAATCGCCACTCTTTTTACCCTCATGCATTTTTTTCGGCTTTGAAAAGAAAGCAATATTTAAGTTTTTTTAATATTCATATCTCGACGCCTCCATGCAATATGAGTCTATGTGCTGACAGCGCCGTGTATGAGACTATGCTCTGTGTATAAGCATAGGAAATAGTCTCATACAGAGCGCTATCAGCACATAGACTCATATTGAATGGAGGCGTCGATCTTATATAAAATACAATTAAAGACATTATAACTGAAATTGTAATATGGAATGCGTATAAAATAGTCAACAAACTTACACTTGCTTAACTGTGTCACAAGTTTTAGTCATAGACAGTGGAAGGGCATTCTGCTGTGTTACAGCCGGACTATTGTTTAGGCATTTCCTCAATCCATTGTCAAGATTTGTTTTCAATTCCAGCAGACGCTTATTTGGTATACACTGATCTCTAGTAAGATCGTCGTAGACCTTGTCTTCAATTTTTCCATTTTTCATGTGTTTTTTGCTAAATCCGCTATATTAGCCAATAGTGTCGCTCCAGTATCTTGCAGATCATGCATAACAAAAGTCAGGGGTTGCCATACGCTAAATTTTTCACGGGTACTCTTACATTCTTTTTGCGCTGTTTCATTAGATTTGATTAGATTTTATGACTGGTGCATAGACAATGAACTACCAATTAACCCCGATAAGTGTAAGATCATTACATTTTCTCGTTCAGAGGACATAATCGATTTTAAGTGCCAGCTGGGTGATAAGAATTTAAAAAGAGTAGCTACAGTAAATGACCTTGGTATAATCTTAAGCTCCGACCTAAAATGTAATCCTCAAGTCAACGCCTTGGTAAAATCTGCTTCGAAAACGTTAGGCTTCATAACAAGATCTTGTAAACAATTTAATAACAAAAGCGCTATGTTAACTCTGTTTACTTCTCTAGTTAGATCGAAATTAGAATATGGCGCGATAATTTGGGAACCGCAACTAAATTATAAAATAAACACAATTGATAAAATCCAAAAAAGGTTTCTGAAATTTTTGTTTTTTAAGAAGGAAGGTAGATTCACCCATCAAGGGAGTGACTATTTAACTTTATGTAAGAATTTTGATATGTTCACAATGAAAGAAAGATACACTTACTTACTCCTAGTATTTGTATTCAAAATCATTAGAAATTTTATTGATTGTGCTTATCTCTCAGATAAACTTCAACAACCATTTCGAGAACCGACTTTCGACTCCAGGCAGCGTGAATTGTTTTATATGCCAGCAACTAATAGCAATGTACTTAGGAATTCTCCTATCTTTAGAATGTGCGCTATAATGAATGAATTTGACACATTTACTACTAGAAACAAAAATATTAACATTAATATTTATGAAATTTCGTTTGGGGAATTTAAAACAAAAGTAAGAGAATTCATTACTTCACGTAGGATTTATTCTGTATGATCTCGATGTTGATGGGCGACATATCGACGTTAGAATAACTTAGATTTAATATAATAAGAAGTGATGGCTACTAATAATTAATATGTAATTTACATTTAAGCTATTTACCCTGTAATTGGCCTCGGCTGTTGGGTATAATTTTCCAATAAAGAAATAAAAAAATAAATATATGATAAACATCACTAAATATAGCTTGGAGGGGTTCCTGATAATTCACGTCAGCAGCTTCCGATTGTAAGAAACCTTAACATTTTGAAATGTATATTTTATATAGAATAAACGTTTGATTCTTTATTAAAAATAAAGTAAATACATTTTTATAAGGTTTTATAAACATTAATTTGTCACAACCTATTGATTCATTCGCTCAATTGGAAAGGCCCTTTTGGAAGATTTTTTAAAACGTACACTCAGGAAACGGTTTGGTTGAATCTACAAAATTTTGGTGGTTTCATCCACAGAATAGGCGGGGCCTTTCAAGTATCACGTAAGCATAAGTGAAATGACTGCAATTATGTCGTATAATTTTGGAAATGAGAAAACCAGCGACTCTCTAAATCTGAATTAGTTAAATTGAACTAATTGTGAGTAAAATGACGGCTCTTATCTTGCCTTACTAATTAGTATAAATTAACTATAGTTGTTAGTCAAGTTCAACTAATTGTTAATAAAAACTATATGCAGAAACATGGGTGAATATAATATCATTAATGCTTTTACGCTAGTCGCTTTTAAATAATTTAGGTTTTGAAAGGATAATACGATGTTGTTTTCATTCTTTTCATGACTTTTTTGATATTATTAAGCAATTTTATCAAAACACTAAAAGAGGAATCCATTAAAATTGCATTTATTTCTCATTATTTTGCAACTAATAAGTTTTTTATGATTTGCGTAAATGTTAAAAGCAGTATGCTATGATAATATGAGTGCCTAGGTGATATAAACCTTATAAGAAATTATTTTCTATTCGGCAGTCAAGTTATTAGCACCGAAAAATGGAAAAAATCACGAAAAATCTTATATTCATCGTTATTCTCAAGCCAATATTTTTTTCTGGTTCGGATGAAGGGCAAAGGTAGTATATTATGATTATAAATACCTATGCGTAGTATGAACCTGATCAAAAATATTTTTATAGTCGCACACTCAAGTTCATGCTTCTCTACCAAATTTTTGACATGTGGTTTCTACACTTTTTATGTGTAAATTCGTAGAACGTTGTAAAAATACACCAGAAAACTCAGAATGTAAGATTTTTTTGTATAAAGGTCACATGTCTGCTTCTTGTGCACTATATCCATATACTGATGTCGGGTTATCTATACGAGCATAGTCTGTGAGTTTTGAGACATTCACCTTCAAAACGTGGAAAAACTGAAAATTGATAAGGTTGTCGTATGTGCATGTAATCTTTGAAATAAAAACATGAATATAAAAAATATTTTTTAAATTGTATTACCAAGCTTGAATTAGAATTATCTGAAATTTTTTATTTAAATTTTTTTTAATGTAAGGGAATTTATCATCTACGATTTAATATAAAATAGCTTTAACACATTGAGTTTCTATACATGCGCTGCATTTTGATTTATTTTTATATTTGAATCTTCTTTCAAATCAAATTCTATATATCCAATACATTTCTCCACTTTAGAAAATGGAAACAAATTAAACTTTGTTTTTATTGACAAATAGGGACATTATCTATTATAATAAAAAGTTTATTATCAACTCTCTGAATCTAAATTGTTATTGAAATTTCACTTAATACTGATAAAATTCTACTACACCCCGAAAAAGTTTTTTTGGTTAAAAAAAAGATGGTTTTGAATCAAAGAAGTATGTGCATTGTGCATTGCTATACAATCAAAGAAAAGTTTCTTTAATTTAAATGAATAATTTCTTGGTTACCTTTTTTATTTGAATTGAAAAAGTAGTTTATTGTTCCAGCGAAAATATCTTTTTAAATGAAAAAATATTTTTTTTTTATATTTAACAAAAAATGTATTTAAACAAATGAAAGTTTTTTGTAATACAAAGCTTTTATTTATCATAATTGAAGTATTTATTAAGATTTACGAATAAAAAATTGTATAATTACAATCAAAAAATTATTTTTGGTAAAGATAAGGACAGCTTAAAATACGTACCTTTTCAGCGTTTTCTTCTTAAACTGGATCAATTTCCATGAACTGTAGGCACTTATGTGCGAAGAAGTGATACGGAACTTTGTTGTTGACGAGTATTTAAGCACACAATGATTCATTTTTATTCTATTGTCATGATACTACAACATGCCGTTACTCTTTCAAAACAAGTATAATTTATTCAGAAAAAAATGTAAGCGATTACTTTGACATTAATTTTTTCGAAGTGTCTCGTCGTCCCGAAATTCGAATTGAGAAGTCAAATATTTTTCATAAGCTTGGCTAGTCGACCCAAATTTTCAGGATGACTAGTCAATCCCCATTCCCCCAACCTAGATATTTCGGAGACGAATCAAGAGGTGTTTTTCATTTTTCGATATGACTCTTATTTTTTTATAAATTAATTACAAAATTTCAAATCCATATCTGCCAGGCATACGGCAAATGTACGCTAAACAACAAATGCGCTAATTGGTTAAAAAAATGGTTTACAAAAACAAAAAAAACCCACCCAAATATTTTCAAAACGAATTCAATGGTGTTGTTGGTTTTTCGAGCCGACGCCCAAATTGTTTATAACAATTGCAGAAATATAAAAAATATAGTCATTGTTCAACAAATTGTTTAAACAAAAAAACAAAAAATCCACACCTAGATATTTCAGAGACGAATCTAGAGGTCTCTTGAGTTTTTCGATATCACTCCTAGTTTTTTTATAATTATTTACAAAAGTTTCAAATCCATATCTGTGGCAAACTTTAGTATCGTAATTTTCAACGGTTTCCTTGGTTCTTAGAACTTTCATTAAGATAATTGACAAATTACTTTTTCATTCATAACGCAGCCGCAGTGAAATATAGCAACTTAAATCAATAATTAATTTTAAAATCTACAAATTTGTTCGGGAGTTATTATAAAATATAAATTTGAAATAAGAGAACAATCCTAATTTGCAAGTTTTGTGATTTCAACTACGTACCATGAAATGAACAGACTTTTTTTATAAAGAAATTATTTTCTTGGTTAACATTGATGAAATTAAATGACTTATTTCTGAAATTTTTTTCCTGTACTTGATTTGAATCAAAATAATATTTTTTTAAATCAAATAAATAGAAATATAAATAATTTTAATAATGAAAATAAGAAAAAACGCCATTATTTAAAATTAAACCAATTTTTTATCTGTCTTGAAGCAAAAAAAGGTTTAAAAACAATTTTTTTAATGAAGTAAAACGAATTCGAAATATTTTTTGATTCGATATTAAAAAATTTCCAATTTCTTAGTGAAAATATATGAATTTATTTAGGGCTGTATACGTATATATCACAAATTAAAAGGTCATAGAAGTGGAAAGCGTGGCAAACAGAAGTGTTTAACACAAGAACGAGACAGTGTAACATTTTCACAAATAACACCAATCTTTATGCTTTCTTAACAATTTGACCCATATTCAGGTGTGCTGCTGCTAATAAAATGCCAGTTACATATATAAGAAAATTTTTTCAAATAATTATATTACATTTTTTGTATTCAAGATAATACATGCTCTGCAGGGTGAAAACTTCATTTTTTAAATCCCATGATTTTTTCCTAACCGATTTTTCATTTTCCTTGACCATTAACATTGAAATATCAAATACTACTAGCATTTCAATCTTTTAATATCTTTAACTTAGGATCTTTTATAAACGGAATGAAACAATATTTCAAATACAAAAAAAATTTCAAATTTATGTATTTATTTTTAAAAAAAATGACTTTTCTAGAAAAAAAGATTATTTTTTAACAAAATACTTGAATTTTCAACAAAATAAATAAATTGTCAACAAAGTAATTGAATTTTCAACCTTAAAAGATGAATTCTCAACAAAAAATGTAATAGTTGATATTCAAAAAAAAGAATTCCATCCAAAAAAATGAATTTCGATACCAAAAAACAAATTTTCAGCAAATAAAGATGTTTCAGTCATAAAAGAAAAAAACATCCGCCTAAATTGTTAAACCTTCAAGCAAAAATACGAATTTTCTGTACTAAAATAGAATTTGCAACAGAAAATATGAATTTTCAACACAATTGTTAAATTTTTGACCTAAGATAAACCTTCATTCTAAAAAAAAATTTCAACAAAGTAGTTCAACTTTTACCTATGCAGTAGAATTTTTAATGAAAGGAGATTAGGATTTAACAAAATAGTTAAACTGTCAACCAAAGAAATGAATTTTCAACTAAAACTATAAATATTTTACAACAAAAGATTTCTAAACAAAGTGATTCAACCAAAATTTCCAAAACAATATAGTTGTATCCTTAAGCAAAGAAGATTAATTTTAAAACATAAAGTTGCATTTTTATCCAAGAAAGATGAAACTTCTACTAAAACAGATGAATTTTTAAATCAAAAAGACAAATTAAAAAAAATATATTCAAATTTTTATCCAAGGAGATTTTAGTTTAACTTTTGAACATCAAAATATGATTTTTGAACAAGAAGTAAATTTTCTACGAAGATACTTGAATTTTTAACGCAGAAATACAAATTTTCAAGAAAACAATTGAATTTTCAACCAAAATGGATGACTTTTTAACACAAATGGTTGCATTTTTATTCAATAAAGATGCAATTTCTACAAAAATCGATAAATTTTTAAATTAAAAAGACAATTTAAAAAAAAGAGTTGAATTTTCAACGAAAAAATATTTCAGTTGACTTTTCAATACCAAAATATGAATTTTAAGCAAGAAGTAAATTTTCTATGAAATAGTTGGCTTTTCAACAAAACAGTTGAATTTTTAACCTCAAAAGATGAGTTTTTAACAAAATTGTTGAATTTTCCACCAAACAGTTGCGTTTTTATCCAAAAAGGATGCAATTTCTACTAAAATAAATGAACTTTTTAATTAAAAAGACCAATTAAAAATAAGTTGAATTTTCTACGAAGATACTTGAATTTTCAACTCAAAAAGAACATTTTTTAACAAAGCAGTTGAATTTTCAACCAAAACAGATTACATTTTTACCAATATTGTTGGATTTCTAAACAAATAATAAAATGTATAACTGAAATGATAATTTACTATCTATACTTATTATGAATTTCAAAACTATAAATTTATTGAAATTATACATTTTTCAATGTAGCTGAGAAAAAAATAAGTAAAGAATAAGTATAAAATATTAAAGTAATCATCAAAACTAAAATTTGTACATTTTTATATTTTTACATTCTCATCTAGAGAAGGTATTAGATTTGTGTAAAATTTGACCCCCCCCCGGTTTTTGTCAAATGTCCACGTTTTGAGACCCCCTGAACCCAAAAAACAGGTTTTTACGAATGTGTCTGTCTGTCTGTCTGTCTGTATGTCTGTCTGTGAACACGATAACTTTCGAAAGAAATGACCGATTTGACTGGCCTTTGGTATACTCTTTTAGTCTCCTAAACGAAAGGTCAAGTTCGTTAGCCAGCCATTTTGGATGAAAATTCAAAAAGTGAGGGCATTTTGAAAATTTTTTGGACCGTTTTTTTTTCAAAATTTGGAAATTATATGTACGGTTGCTTATAGTAATTGAAAATTCAAATATTTTATTCTTATGACATTTTTCGATAAAATGAAAATTTTCCGAGTTACAGAATTTACAAAATCCAAAAGAAAAAACGAAAATTCACATTTTCAGCCAAACAACGCACGATACGAAAAAAAGTCACGACAAGAAAAGTGTTTCTTTTTGCACGCCCTACAAGATTATCATAATGACTTTTTGAATTTTCTTGAAAAATCGAAAATTCACATTTTTATTGCACAAGAAATAATGAAAAATCCAAAAAATCAATTTTACAGTCAAACTATGCAAGATACGACAAATGATGGCTGGACTAAAATTGTGCATTCAAAAAAGATCTACAAAAAACTTATTGGCTCCTCGTTTAGAGGTGGGCCGGGAATGCGCAGATGGAAACATATGAACTCCTATGTAATACAACGCTGCTGAAGGCTGGTGACCTTCTCAGCATAAAACATCAACCAATTGCGACTCTTTCGGTTTCCATTCCTTGTCATCCCCCCCCCCCCCCCGTGACAGAAGTTTTCGTGGGACTGACGTTAGAGCTGGACTCTCCACTATACGGTGAATCACTACTTGACTTGGACATGATTTCAACTCGCAAAACAAATTTTGCGCATAAAGGTGGTAGTTGGGTGTACAATCTAAACATGAACAATACAAACAATAAAGTAGCCTCGGACTGGACTGAAACTTTGATTGACTAAATGCATACACACGGTAAACGTAAAGTTTGAGTTTCAGGCGATGAATGGAGACTGGGTGTTTGTAATGCTAGAGGAGTGAATGATCTTAAAGTAAGAGAACTACGAGAAACTATGCATGCTAGGAAACTAGATATTTTATGTGTACCTGAGACAAAGAAAAAGGGATGCGAAAGTAGAAAAATAGAAAATGGGGTGTTGAAAAGCGGTTTTGAAATATGGTTAGGAGTAGATAGGGAATCACATGGTAGTCAAGGGGTCGGTGTGATTATGAATGAAAAAGCAAGATATATGTTCCAAAAACGACTTAAATACTTCTTTTCTCCCCTTTTCAGATAGTTGGAAAAAAATCTTTCTGATTGTAGGATTTATTATAAAGATACGGAAATATACGCTAAAGTAAAGGAATTACCTTCTTCATTTTAATTCAAATACAACTTTAGTCATTTTTATCTGAAGAAGATTGAACGTAACATATGGTCGTGGCGAACTTTTGGGTTTCTATTATACGATGAACAGAAACGAGCGTGAAGCGCGAGGTTCACATGATGATCAAACGAAATATCGAGCGCGAAGCGCGAGTGTCGTGATGAGAATGTGTTCCTTAAGGTCGATAGAACCTTAAGTAAATTAGTTCTTCTTTTTATGTAAAACTGACATAATTAAACCAAAAGCAGGTCATAACGATGAAGCTTTAAGAGAGTATTAGCCCGCGAAGCGTGCACTAGCGAGGACACGAAGTGTGAAAACCTAGACGACAAATGTGTCCGAGCGCGCAGCGCGAGGTGAATACATTATCGAGCGCGAAGCGCGAGATAAACATATAATCGAGCGCGAAGCGCGAGATGAATACCCAATCGAGCGCGAAGCGCGAGATCCAACAGGTGCGCGCCCTAGGCGCGCTGAAACTTGCGAGCGAAGCGAGCCGCGCGCGAAGCGCGCTATGAGAATGTGCCCGCGAAGCGGGCGGATTTTTTAAATTGTTGTTGGCTAGGTTCGTTTTTCACTCACCAGGTTTTTTGTCGCGTAAAGTTAAATTCATATTAAATTTCTGTACACAAATTTCTGACCCCCCCCCCTATCGTAACAAATCGTAAAAAAATATCCCCCCCCATGAGCTGTTACGTAATTTAAGTACGGTCCCTTATAAGCATGACATAATGTACGAAAACTAATTAGAATAATGTTTTGATAGTTCGATAGCATTGGCCAAAAGTGCTTTGATGTTCATAATGGAGATTTAGGTGATTATGAAATTGAGTCGATATTAGAACAACGCAATTTATTCCGTTCGTATAGTACGTGGCCTGGAAATACGTTGTAATCCTGGACCATAACCTTCAGCAGGAGTTATGATGGAATTGTTAATCAATCAGCAAACATATTTGTTTATTTTTAATATTATTTACTTTTCAGATTTTCTTAGTTATTCATCCAAAACTATATTGTAAAATGGAAAATTTGAAAGTGCAAAAGCTTCAGGATATGACATGATTAAAATTCACAGTTGGTCATGATTCATGTTTTGATTTGATGATTTAAATTTTTTTTCAGTATTTCTATATTTAAATGCTTAATTTATTATTTCTAATATCTTGAGATTAAAAATTTAACGTTTTCGAAATATTTTAATTTAAATAGTCGTAGAATGATGAACTCTCGCCGCAAATGCTCAAAAGTAGGCCTTTCAGTGTAATTTATTCGAGAACACCTACCGAGATGTTGGTTGGTATATTTGAATATCAATACAATATTTCTAAGTTGAAAGAAAATTATTTTCACTCTTTGATATATTTAATAATTTAGCGTTGGATATGACGTCACAACACGTTTTATAAAAGAAAGGCACGAGAAAGTGGAAAATTTATTAACAAATTTCTAAAACCAAAGAAGTAAAATTACTGTAAAGGGGCCAAAAACTACGTCATGCCTGAACTCCCCAGGGTGACGTCACGAACACGAACACACCCCTGTCCCTTTTAAGACAAAAGTTTTTTTCTTCACCTTCATTTTATAAACGCCTAAAAGAAAACATAAAACGTTCAAACATATAATATTTAAATACTTTACTTCTAAAATAAAATCGCTTATTTTCATTTTCCAAGCGTTTAAAAAAATGGTTATCCAAGTTTGTTTTCCGTGTGTGATGTCATACTCTGCATTTTACTGGGTGGTAGCACGGGGGGTTGGTTCTAGACAGCAGGCGCCAAGGCGCAGTGCTTAATAGACACCACCTCTATACATATTTTCGTTGTCCATATACCATTCAAAATTATTATCAATAATTTATAAAACGTACAGTAATTATTATCGCTAATAACAAATAATTAAATAATGCCTAACACGTTTATTATCGATTACTTAGGAGAGAAAAAAAACGTTCAGTAAAACATAATTTTCAATTTATGAAAAAATGAAGCTCCACTTCGGAAATATTTTAGTTTTGAATAAAGAGGAAGAAAAATTAATTTAAAAATATTAATAAGTTCCGAGTTGCTTAACGAGATAGTATGTTTTTTGAGATCTGGATGCGCGTTTTCACTACTATGGACGATGATTAAAAATCGATTTTTCAATTTAATAAAAAGCTAATAATTTAATTTCTAGGTTAGTATTTAAAAAATAAATGAGAAAAAATTCTGATTGGTGAATGTGATCCACTTTTGAGGAAATGGAGGGTGAAGTTTTTGATAGGGGCCATTCACAAAATACGTGATACATTTTTCACGAAGTTTTAACACCGTCCCCCCACCCTTGCGTGATGCTTTTTCCATTGTTCTTAATATGGAGAATGATACTTTGATAGACCCTCACAGTCCCCTGAACGTATCACGTATTTTGTGAATGACCCCATAGCATTTTTGGCCATGTTTTGCTACATCATGGGACGCGCGCACATGCCGTTCTAAAGCCTTATAACGAAGCTTAAATTATAGGTGAAACTTCTTATTTTGAGGCGTTTATATCGAGAAAAAAAATTTTCCGTTTCCTATTTTAAGACGTAACAGTTTTGTTCTGCACGCGCGCTTACCCACACGGAAAAAATTTATCCGTAAAAAAGTCATGAACTAGTTTCTAGGTCTCGGATATGAGAAAAATTCATCGGATATTTATGTATTTTCGTAAATAATCTGCGAACATTTAAAACGAATTGACGAACTCGATGTGAAAATTCTAAAACGGTTCATCACTTTTTTTTACGTAAATAATTACAAAAATATTACGAGTGATTGGGAAAAGATTCTCAGAGCACTCACGAGCTTGCCCGACAAATCTGGGAACTGGAAAGTAGGTTTGCCTGCACGTGGCCCGCACACACGCTCGACCAAACGCGCGGTGCTTGTGTGCGCTCGTATGCGTGCTTCTAGCTCGTCGGATGGTTCAGATGGTCTTTGAGGGTTCGAATCTTCTGAGTTGCGAATTTATAAATTCATATAAATTAAATCGCACGAATAAAATTTTTCCTCTTTATATTTCAGTCTGAAATTTTCAGGAACTGTTCGTAGGAAATTCGAAATGTTCGTAAGAAACTTCGAAATTTATCAATATATTTCTCATAGAAATAAGGATGTAATGTTTCATTTTTTTATCTCGTATCCGAGACCTAGCTACAAGTTCGTGACTTTTTCACGGATACATTTTTTCCGTGCAAACGAACACGCACACAACAAAAACGTGTTACCTTTCAAAATAAGCGATGAAAACAGGCCTTGAATTAAGAAGGTTTCTGCAACATTGGTCTACATTATGCTTATATTACTTTCCATAAAATTAAAAATTTAGCAGGGGAGGGGTCAAGAAACACCGTAGTGATTGGCACCCGGGTGCAGTGCACCCCTTCGCGTAATGGTAAAACCGGCCCTGCCCATTCACCCTTTCAAGTGTTGCGTATTTTTTTAATGGCCCCAAAGTGAAAAATCGACTACCTTGTATGTTTTATGCAGAGTTAAAAAAAATGTGCGATTTACAGCAAGTTAGTTCCGAAAGGTTTGCGTAGTGTATTTAACAGTCGAGTAAAATCGAACTCTGAACAGAAATAGGCTGCGTGTCCTTACATACATAGTTGGTCAACGCCTTCGAGAATTGTATCGATTGCTACTTTATTGCTAGTCGAGTACCAATTAACATAGTTATACGAAAGCTACTGCATAATTCCACAGTCTCAATTCGAAGTTAATCTTAGTGTTTCAAACAAAAAGGGTCTAAAGGTCAAAATGCAGCATTCCCAGGGAAATGATATTTTAGGGAAAACGGATTTGGAATTATGTATTATTATTATTGTCTTGTTAGGCCGGTACATTTAAGTCCCGTAGCACTGCGGTATAACATATTGTACTATGCCTTTATTTAAAAACCCCGGTGAAACAAAGGTCTGCACGAGTCCTCTTCGCAGCTAAAGTATCATTTAGGTCCTTTAGAATGAGTATGTATGCCGCCAGACGTCTCCACTTCACTGGATATGAGCCAGTGAACATTTTTCTTTACTAAGATGGGTTCAGAATCACTGTATGAATTAATTCACAACCAGTGATAACCCGCGGCTGCATTCGACTTTTATTAGAAGCACCCGCATTTGCCTGGAAGTTTGGCTAAGGGAAAGGAAAGCTGCAGAAAACCATCTTTCGAGTTCAGCTGGTTTTCCGACAATCGAGTTTGAAGGTAGACTAATCAATGTGTACTAGCCCATCGAATGAACACTATTATCCTCGGCGTCAATCCTCCCGCTCAACATTAATTAAAACGCAGCGAATACACAACCTGGTCGTACGTCGCAGATTTAATTAATATGTTTAATTTAGAACGTTTTGACCAATTATATAACAAGATATTCTTAAGTATATTATCACAATCGAATAATTATATAATTAAATAATACCAAAAACATAATTAATCATTTCTTAAATTTATCCCTAGAGTCCTTGAATTTGAATAAAAATTGAAACAAATTTTTATTTTATCTTTATATACTTCAAATTCAGTGCATATTTAACATATTAATTTTTTGAATGAAAGATATTTTCCAGGTGAGTATAAACCCTGTAAAAAAGTGATAATAAGGAGATTTTTCACGAAAATAGGAAAACATATTCTTTTCAGTAAAATCAGTGTGGATACTATATAAAATTTAATTTCAAACGTTTCAAATTCCTAACTTTTTAGGTCAAAATATTGCATTTTCAAAAAGTTAGATGAATTTTGAACGAAATAGTTGAATTTTCAACAAAATACATGAACTTACAATCAATTGGTTAAATTTTCAATTAAAAAAAGGAGTTTTCAACCATATAGTTTAATTTTCAAATAAAGAAGATAAATTTTGAACAAAAAGTAGAATAGTTAAATTTTCAGTTTAAAAAATTAAGTGTCAACCAAGAAAAAAACGAATTTTTAACAAAATAGTTGAATTTTCAACCAAAGTGATGAATTTTAAACTAATATAATGAATCTTTCACTGGAATAGTTCAATTTAGGCCGAAAAGATAAATTTTCAACTAAAATGATGAATCTTACCTGGAATAGTAGCATTTTCAACCAAGAAGATTAATTTTTTACCAAAAAGGACGAGTTTTCAACAAATACATGAATTTACTACTAAAAAAGATAAATCTTCAATCAAAAATTGAATAGTCAAATTTTCAGTTAAAAAAGAATTACCAACCAAAAGCAAAACGAATTTTCAACAAAATAGTGAAAGTTTCATTCCGCTCCCCTCACTTACCCTGTTATCACTGCTCATCACTTTCCCTTCCTTCCCCTACTTCTCCCTCATCTACTTCCCCTCTCTTCACTTCCACCCCCCCCCAAATCAATTACATCCACACCCCTTACTTCCACGACTTCTCCACCCCTTACTTTCCTGAATTCTCCACCCCGCGCTTCACTTACTACCCCTCCTATTAATTCCCCCACTTGCTCTATTGCCCCTACACTCACTTCCGCTACTTCCTCTCTCAGGAAAAAAGTTCGACGGACGGATAGACGAACACCCGACCGAAGCTATAAGGGTTTATGCCCAGGTTTACGAAACCCTAAAAACTATGGAAAATAATCGTTTATTCATACAATTTGGTCTCTAAGGTGCACCGACGGAGAAGTACAGTGAACTCTTTAATTATACAATTTTATTGGAAATGTGGGAAGGAAAAAGGTACGCATGGTGCAATTTGGCTCATGATGTAGTTTGGCGTATGGGCATGAGGAATTAGACATATGGGCAATGTGACACATGGATCAATATGGTACATAAGGTAATACAAAACAAGGGACAATATGTCACATTGTTTAATAGTGCGAATAGGGCAATATAACACTTGGGGTAATATGGCACAGGAGGTAATATGACGCATGGGGCAATATTTTGCAGGGCCTCGATTCTTGACACGGCGGCGGCGAGATCTTTTTATATCATACGAAAGAGAGAGAGAAATCAGTTTCTCTGCTCACCTTGTATGTATTAGAATGAAAAATTAAAAGCCTTTATCGGTAGACCCTGACAAAACGCAATCTAGTAATTCTCTGTACTTTCAGGGCGGTTTAGCGAGGGGCAAAATGTACAACGTGTGGACCTCGCAGAGATGGAAACTGGTCCAGCTCCAGCATTTAGTTGAAATAGCTTTCATATCCAGTCGCGGAGTGACGAAGTGGAACAGTTCGACGCCGCGGAAGTCGGGTAAGGAAACGACCTTGTTACGATCGCATTATCAAACAAAGTATGCATTATTATTATTATTTTGATTGCTATTGTTATTGCAGGTACAGGTTGTTTCTCTGACTAATAATATCTCCATAGTAATCAGCCTTTGTTATTGAACGAGCTCACCTTTTCACTATACGTGAACGAGCCGTTAAAGGAAACAGGGTTGTAATAAGAAACATCTTGTTTTCACGGTGCTCAACTTTATTACGTACTTCCCGAAACGTGAAAGAAAGACCAAAGGCCACGTCGCAAACGGAGATTACATTTATTTTATCGGCAACCATTTTCATTTTATATTTCCAGCTTAAACTTTAAAACATTATTATTATATGTACAGACTGTGGAAAGGATTGCATTGCGAGTTTATAATATAAAAATATAACACAAGATTTCTGTGAGGCCAATCTGAAACTGTACAATAAAAGCGAAAGCAAAAGGACAACACTGAAATTGAGGGGCCGGATTCTATAACCCCCTATACATTTTTAAAATGAAACTTCTTACAGTGCATCGCGAGAAAAAATACTGTTAGATGGAGAGCGAAATGGATCTCGAGCTTGGTGGTCGCGTGGACATTCTTGGATGTATGTAATGTAACATGTCACATTCCGCAATCTCCGTGTCGGCCGGGGCCGCGTGCGATGCGTCGGAGATTGCTGAAGTTACAGTCGAATGAACAGTGCGATCACGCGGCACAGGAATAAGGGGGGGGGGATATCGGTCGATGTGAAAATCAATGAGAATTGACTGTAAATACAATAAATTATACACGACGTTCTCATTAAAATAAACGATGTTAATTCTACCTCATCACATTTAGAATTGTAAATTCTACATGAAAAATTGGTCATAAATGTGTATATTCTCTACGTCGCCATGTTAATTTGAGAGTTTAATTTTTCACCATCCCCAAATTCGCCACAGAAGTTTCACTTCCCCCGCCTGGTCCAATCAGACAACAACCTTTTTTGGCTGAACGACGATGTCCCCTATACACTTTTTAAACAAGTTTTGACTTTTAATTTTGAAAGTATATATTCTTATAGGAAATTTAATGACGCACCTTTTTTGTCCACATAAAAAAGTTTTCAAGTATGAATTTTTTTGTCTTTTTTGGTTTCAACTCGCCGTAATTCAACCAATTCTTAGAATTTTTTGACAAAATGTACATGACATATTCTTGATGATGTTCTAAAACTAATGGAGTTAATAAAGTAGAAACATTTTTGTTTAAATAAATGTTATAAATATTTACTTAAGATATTGTAATGAAAAAGTTGCAGCGGGAAAGTTGTTCAAAAATATGTTTTCTGAAGAAATAATTATTATACATGAATCATCATTAAGAAATCAGAAGGATTTTATTTCGGTTTACTTCAAAAATGGCGAAAGCTAAAACTTTTTTGTCCAGATAATGGAGATAGGCAATTGAATTTCCTATAAGATAATGTACTTTTAAAATTCAAATTCGAAAGTTTTTTGAAGAGTGTCCAGGGTTGAGAGCATTTCAGCGAGAAAAATGTATAAGCGGTTATAGAATTCGATCCCTCAATTGTTACATTATTCGCGTTGAAGATTTGAAAATTTGTTGTGCAATTCTTTTGTTATAAATTTCCATAATACAAGTTTTTGACTTAACTCAAAGGTTATAGGTAACATTTGAGGGAAAATGTTTACAGCATTATGAAATTCATGGCACGTTTGCCTTTCTTTAGTACGCTAAGTTCTATTACGATTCTGAAATTCAATAACGGCGAGATTGCACGGAATTGGAATATTAATTTGAATTCGCTTTTGATAAACTTGTCTCCGAGAGCACATTCGATTCATTGGAAAATTGGTTCCTATTTCTCTATCTAAAGCTCAGGAGACGTGATCCTGACGTTATTCTGCAGACTTTGCTTAAATTCCATCTCCAGGAATGAAATTTAAATTGACCCAAGATCAACATGCGCGATATCATTAACTGAAAATCCTAGACCAGTTCTCTTATTATATTTTCTTTTTAAAACAAAAAAGACCTCGTTTATTCTGCAATCCCCCTTAAACTAAACTATGATGTGTTTTTTTTATTTAGATGAACTCTTAGCCGTAAACAAAGTTTATTATCATAACTTTAGAGCTGCGAATTTTATTGAAATGAATTTTTTTATTTAAACTATAGTATCATCAATCGCGCCCTACGCGCGCGTGTATTTTTTCAGCTTCAGGAAAAATAATTTTTAATGCAAAATAAAATTTCGAATAAGTACTTATTTCCTAACTTTATTTGTTTTTAAAGTTATATATATATATATATATAATTCTCCTAAGATTTTTGATCAAATTCATGAGGATTTTTGAAAAATATAATCATATTTTATCTGTTTGAACGTGAGAAAAATTTTACAAATTATTGTGTGGTAGCAAAATTTGAAGAACATAATTATTTCTCAATATTAAAAAAAATTATATATGAAATTATCTCTTTCATCAATGTCCAGAATCATTCAGAAATAAATTTTATCATGAAATAAAATTCATTATATGGAAATCTTGATTTACTAAATCGATGCTGCAGGAAATTCGTATTCTTTATCAATAGAACATAATTTAATATGGTTAAGGGGTTATAACAGAATCCTCTTTTCATTTTTAAAACATATGGTGATAAATTTAGGAACATACTTGTTGCCTTTATTATTAACAGTTAATGAAGTATCACTTACAATTTAAATTTTCTCTTTTAGAAATGAAATTACTCATTTGAAAATTGTGATTTACAAAATTCCAGAAAATTCAAAAGAAAAAACTAGGAACAGCTACTATAATAAGTCAAATTCACGGAGTACGCAACCAATCAGGTTTTCAACAGCAATGCATGCGAAATCTCGTGAACATCATTTTTCAAGAAAGGAGATTGATCTAAATTGAATTTTCTGGTGAAAATAAAATAAAAAAATCTGCCCGCTGCGCGGGCACATTCTCATCGCACATTAATGAACATATTCTCATCACGCATCTCGTGCTTCGCGCTCGATTTTGGCCAAAATCTGAACTTTTCTATACATAATGTTCAACACTATTATATGAAAAATGTATATTATATTTATTTCTGTACCTCAAGCTGGTACTGCTTATTCAAATATTTCAAAATAATGTACAAATTTTATTTTTCATGATTAATCCAATATTTTCTTCTTATTTTGCACTAATTTTTATTCTCAGCTACCCTAAAAATCTATCATTTCAATAAATTTATATTATCACAATTCATAACATGTATTGGTATTGAAACATACGTATTTTCATTGTCTCGTTTTTATAATTTAAAAAAAAGTGCGCATCCTATAAAAAAATGTTATTACACATTTTATTGCAACTTTCGTCGTTTCTCCATGAATTTAATTTGTTTATTTTCAACGCTTTTTTGCGATTTGAACTAAAAATACGCATCCTAGCGTAAAGTTGTTCTAAGCAAATTTGTAGATATGATTTAGGCGAAAATTTTGGTTAAATAAAAAGTTATTGTAGCTTGTGTCGTTTTTCCAAAAAGATAATTTTTTTATTATTATTGTATTTTCATAACAAGAGTTTATAACAACTTTTGTCTCCTCATTTTTTTCTCACTTGTGTCGTTTTTCCAAAAAATTAATTTTTTTATTTTTATTCTTATTTTTTACGATTTGAAGAAAATATGCTTGTCCTTTCTGAAAATTATAAATAGTGAATATGTAGATCCTCTTTGAGTGGACAACTTGTCTGTATTAATTTTTTTTCGTACCTTGCGTCGTTTTTCAAAAAATTTAATTTTTTTTATTTTTAATGTTATATTTTTCGATGACAACGAAAACTACTACTGCTTTTTTGAATGAGTATCTTCTGTCTATTGATTTTTTTCACATCTTGTGTCATTTGTCCAAAAATTTAATTTTTTTATTTTTGATGTTATATTTCACGATTAAAACAAAAACTACGCCTCCTATAAAAAAATGATGAGTAGCAAATTTGTAGCTCTTTTTAGGGTTAACAACTTTTGTTAAATTGTTTTTTTCGTAGATTGTGTGATTTGTTTAAAAAAAATTTTATTTACTTATTTTCAATGTTGTTTTTCACGGATAAAACAAAAACTATGCGTCCTATCAAAAAGTGATCAATAACAAATTTGCAGAACTTTCTAAGGTGCACAATTTGTGTTTTTTTTATCTTTCTTTGTATCTTGCATAGTTTGACCGCAAAATGGAATTTTTTATTACCATTATTTTTTGTGGGATCAAAATTTGAACTTTCGATTTTTCGAAAAAATTCAAAAAGCTGTTATGATAATCTTGTAGGGCTTTCAAAAATCAACGTTTTTCTTTTCTTGACTTTTTTCATGTCGTGCTTTGTTTGGCTTAAAATGTTCATTTTCGTGTTTTTTTTTATTTTGAAAATGATATAACTCTGGTAATTTGTTTGTTATCAAAAAAGTCATTACAATAAATTTTTCGTCTTTCTGTGCACTACGGATAGCCTTACATAGAGTTTCAACCTTGTAAACAAGTGGTCTCAAAAATTTTCAAAATGCTCTAACTTTTTGAATTTTTATCCAAAATGGCTGGCTAACGAAGTTGACCTCTATTTTAGGACACTTGAAGAGTGTACCAAAGGCCAATCCAATCTGTCAATTCTTTCGAAAGTTATCCTGCGAACAGACTTAAAATCTATAGGTACACATTTGACAGACAGACAGACACACAGGCAGACACATTCGCGAAAACCTGTTTCTCGGGTTCAGAAGGTCTCAAAACTTGGACATTTGACAAAAAAAAGGGGGGGGGGGTCAAATTTTACACAAATCTAATACCTTCTCTGATGAGAATGAAATTAATATAATTCGCTGAGAAACGTTTTTTGGAAAATTTATTTCTTATTCAAGTAAAACACCTTTTCTCATCACTCACAACCGTAATTATGATAAAAATAGTGATAAGCAAGATTAAGAAGGGTATACTTTCATTATGAATTCCGTTTTTAAATGTCAAATAATAAAATTGGCATTTAAATAATTGCGAAAATCATGTAAAGGAAAGTATAATTTGTATTAATAGTCGTAGATGCTTCAAATATATGTTAGGACTTATTTCAGCTATGTTGTTAACTCTTTTTGTGCGTTATTTTGTAGGTTAATATTACTTACCTACTTTTGTTGATGATGACGCTGACAACAATTTCCTTATTTACTTCCTTTATAGCAAATATTTGACCGATTCAATTTTTACTTCAATAAGTACTCTCGGGGAGGTTCATTTGTCAATAAATTTGAATTTGAAAATCCAACTCTTTCATTTCAAAAATCTTTAAAAACTGTCGTGTGAACGGGCGACAGTCAGTAATGAGGACATCTAAAACGAATTTCCATACTACAATTATAAGTAATAAACTTACTATTATAACTTACTACTATACATTGATGTACATGATGATTATCGCCAACGGCGATACCACGCTGAAAACACCAGTTCTCGTAAGATCACTGAAGTTAAGCATTGTTGGGCGCGATTAGTACTTGGATGGGTGACCGTTCAGGAAATTCTGCGTGCTGTTGGCCCGTCGTGGGTCTGGTGGGCCCACATTGGTAGTAAATATCCACCTAGAAACACTACCCGAATCGGGTAGTGAGGCAATGAACTTTCGAGTTCGAACTGCTAATCTATGTATGTATGTATGTAAACTTACTATAAACTTTATTTACTATTAATTTGTTTCATGATCAAAACGTATACACATGAAAAAAATGTTAACTATGAAATAAAGTAAAGAAATAAACGCATTCTACTTTGGGAAAATATAGTTATGAACACGGGACCAGTTAACATTTTCGCATATTTAAATGATTTTTCTCTCTTACCAGATAAAGCTCAAATAATTAGTACACAAGGTATCGGCCATTATAGGAATGAGTCATGTTATATCAGATCTTATAATGAGACATTTGTTTGGGTAAATGGAAGCCAGTAGTTTTCTCGGAACAGGATAATGTTGATTTTTTGTTTTCACCGATAAATTTTATTAAATAAGATTTGAAGGATGTGAACTTGTTATTGATTTTCGATTGGTGGACTTTGAGTCACAAACAATCCTCGTATATATTTTTGGAAGCAGCTTCAATCAAGTTCGTCGGTTGCGGTCGGGCAACGTATATTGTAAATTTGATACTGATGACAAATACGTTCTTCCTTCAAATAGTAAAAGCAGTCTGGAAGTTCTGGTATGCAATTACGGTCCAATCGATCGGACGAACCCTCAACAACGTCTTTATGAGATTCGCGCACCAGGTTCTTGTCCGAATGGTACATCCCCCAGCACGAAATGCGAAGGACTTTGATGTAGGAAAAAAAAATCTTGAATGATTTCAAATACGCCAGGTCCAGTGGCGTAAGCTCTAAAGCCTCAAAAAGACCAAAAACATTTTCCCATACACTTAAACCACTGTAATTTTTAATATCAGTTTATTACATTTTCAAGGGTTCTAATTGAAAATTTTCGGGCTCATTTTGAGATGTCATTTTGATTTATTTAGGCAGTTGAGAAACAGGAAAAATATAATTAAATGAAAAAACTACATAGGTAAGAGCACCAATTGAAGCCGTTTGTCAAAACGGGGCCTAACCACTAAAATATCAACTTCGAGAAAAATAAGAAAAAGTGAATAAATAAAAATATGAATTATTAATTATATAGATTCTTCAAAATCAGGCTAAATGAACTCTTATGTATCGTTTTTACTGACTTTAAGTGTTGACTTACAGTCAAAATTGACAAAAACATTCCTTACAAAGGAAAGTGGATTTTAATTGATATTTCTGGTAAGATCCCTTTTCCAAGATGCATATTCTGTTTGCGTTTTTGGAAAACTAAAGTCAAGTTTTTACTTGCCTCTACGTGTGCAGATTATTTTAATATTCCTGAATCATTTTTTGACATACGAGTTTTGACTTTAGAATTGTACAGCAAAATTTGAATAAAACAGAAAACTTTTAACCTTATTTTAGTTTATAATTTAGCTTGTATTTTTCTTTACTGACGGGTTTTCTGATTTACTTTATTTTCTAATATAATAAAATTATTGTCCTTTTACGAGGTTGAACTTATTTTCAGTTCTCAGCCTAGATTTACGCAGTTTTTATTTTATTTCAGATGTGAACTTCTGACATCAGCAAACATTTTAAAGATTAACTAGATCTCTATTCCATAATCATCATACTTTGTAATCAACTTTAAGATTAATAAAACATTATTGATATACCTTTTATTGTAGAATTCAGCAGTATGATACACCCTTTATGATAAACCCTGTACAAAAAGAGCGCATTTCAACTTCTTTCAAGTTAAATATGTCCAAATTTAAACAGTAGGTACAAATTAAAACTTTTTAAGAGAGGAATAAACCAAAATATTTCAAGTGTCAGATATTCACTATAAAAATGCTAATTTCTTTCAAACACATCTTATGACTCTAAAAGGTTAATTAAGAAAATTTGAGCTTTCAAATTCATCTCCCCCTCCCACCTCACCCCGCCCAAATTCATCCCCTATTCTAAAATTTAATACCAAAAAAAACAATTTGAATGTGACGAAATTGTCACAAATCCAATTAAATTTTTTACAATTTATAAGAATTGAGGTAGGCAACTGTTCCATTTTTGACAGTCCTAATTTTAAAATTTTCTAAAATTTTGAATGTTTATTTAAATGAGATTATTTTAATTAATAAATGATTTTAATTATTTATTGAAAAATTTTGTTATCGTAAAACATAAAATTCAAAATTTAAATAAAATTCAGCTTTAAATTTTTCAATCTTGAATACATTAAAGTTTTTTTTTTTATTGAACCAATTTAACCCTCAAACGGCACACTTCAACCCAGCATACGTAAACGGCACACTAGCGCCAATTGGGATTTTGTGATTTCAGCTGAATATTTTAAGATGAAAATAAAGTTCAAAATATGCGTATAAATATATGATTTTGGGGTAAAATTCCTCGCCCAATCCGTTGGGGCAGCTTAAATTTATTGAACATTATATCAACCTATAACAAAATTGTTATTAAAAAAAGGTGTTCTTGAAAAATAGACATTTTCAACAAAAAAACATAATTTTTTCAAAATTAAAGGTATTGAAACGAAACTAACGCGATTCTTTATTTAAATGGATGTTCTTTCATGAAAAAAATATGCCAATCCGATAAAATTATATTAAGTATTTTTCCCGATGTGTCAGATTTTCGTTATTTTCGTATGAAGTATATCACGAGTGCAAGACAGCACACATTGTTATTTTTGTAGTATACAAGCATATTATTGCAAAAACAGTGAGTTTCATGTCAAATTTTGAAAATATTTATTTTTTAATGACTTTGTGAAGCTCTCCATGTGGCTGATTGGTAAAAAGATTGATCAGTGAACTGTGTCAGGGCGGTGATGTGCGATGTGAGGGTGCGTTAGGAAAGAGTAAAAGTACATAGAATATTTAGAGAAAAGAACAAAGTTTTATTACCTATGTTTTAGAAAAAATTAACATTATTTTATTGTGAAACTATTACTCTTATGACAAACATCATTGAACATTATTCATTAAAACCAATGCAGTCAGCGCAGACTGAAGCTCTGTGATCGACGCACGTCGTCTTCAGACTCCTCTGCTAATACCTGTAGAACAGTCCTAGAACTTCGCAAATTTCAACGACGTCCTTACTTCGTCATTCTTGAAATAAAAAAAAGATTGTTGAAAAAATATTATCATATCAATTTAGAGTCTAACAATAGTAAGTAATTGTAAAATTTGTGCTTTTCATGTAATATTTTTACTGGTATATGAAATGTTATTTATTATTGTTTATAATATTTCTTTTTATTTATAGACATAGTTATGAACAATTTAACTTACCTTTTTATGAAAGATCTTGTTTCAGGCACAGAAACAACGCTTTACAATTCTTCATAAAACATGACTTGGCATCTTCTAACGGCACACTAGTGCGAATTTGCACCCCTTGAAACTTTTACAGTGACTTACTCGGCTGATTGCAGGCGGATGAATATCTGTTTATGCGTCGTGTATTTGTGGGTGAATGGACAAATTTAACGTAGAGGGGAGAGACACTGAAAGTAGTTCTAGAAAGAATATTAGCGGTTTGAAATTTTTGCGGGTGCGAATTCGCACTAGTGTGCCATTTGAGGGTTAAATAAAATTCTTGAATTTCAAACGTTTATATTTGGAACATCTCAATTTTCATAACACTTGTAATTTTCGTAATTTAAATTTTTTTACAACTTTCAATTTGTTAATTTACGAATTATTTGAATTTCAGACAACTAAATATTGACCAATTCAATTCAAACATTTTTATTTTTTCTATTTTGATGATTATCTATCTTTTTTTAAATTCGAAATATTCCACTCTCTTAAAATGAACCAGTGAAATCTCACTTATTGAAATAGCCAGAAGTGTGTCACTGACAATCAGTGAGAATTCACTGGTTCATTTAGTGAAGTTCCGGCACTGGTTTAATCAGTGAGGTTCACTGGTTCCTCAGTACCAGTAGTCATCTGTTCGTACGCCTTGTCGCCATTCAGCTTTTTATGTATGGCACTTATCATTCATCGCACTTATGTGGTAACAGTTGTAAAATAATCTTTTAACCCTTCGAGGACAACGTGGGGTCTATGGCCATCCCAACGGAACAAAAAACGCATATTCGCTGTGTACAGGTTGCAGGAAGGCTTCCCGCTTTGAGTACCTTCTTTTTCAGTATCACTTCAGCCCCTGACGCTGATTACTACTGATAGTAATACTAGTAATAGTATTATTATTATTGATTAGTAAAAAAAATATTATATATATAGTAAAATTAGTATTAGTATTAATAGTAATACTGATTCAACCAGTGAGAATTTCACTGGTTCAGTTTAAGAGAGCAATGTTACGTACTTGAATTTTATTCGATACAATGTTCATTATACATTGTAACATTTGAGAATATGAGCTATTTAGGCTTTATATGAAAACTAATAGTTATAAAAGGTTAATTTGTACCGCCAAGCGGGGTAATTTCGGATATGTGGGGTAAATTCGGACATTTATAAATTGATAGTTTAAATTACTTAAGGGGGTTTTAACCAGAATCAAGAACCAGTTAAGACTTCATTAGGGCTTTAACTGGTTCTAAATTCTGGTAAAACCCCCTTAAGTAATTTATACTATCGATTTAGGAATGTCCGAATTTACCCCACATGTCCAAAATTATTCCGTTTACTGGTGCATTTTCAATAATAAACGCTTTCATAATTAAAAACGCTATTTTGTTTGCAAAATCGTAAAGATTTTCAGCTCTACAGTTTGCAAGATCTTTTTTTTTAAGTTTCTAGCTATGATAGGAATACTGCCGTACAAACTAAACTAGCTGTGAATTTGATCTCGAATGTTTCCACTTTGTTTGTATTTATAATTATATGGTGCTCATTTCACGAGCACTTTGCTTCCGATCAGCAAATGTATTTGCTACCTCATAGAGGAAGCATTAGTTCTTTTTTTTAACAATAGACAAACCAAAGTCTTCATTTTGATCAATTTGAAAATAGAAATTTACCAAAAATACAAAATTACAAAATAATACAAACAATTTTTTAAATACAAAGACAAATCAGACAAATCAAATTTTGTATTCGAAATGATAATTTTTCGAGCTGGAAAGGGAAGGGAAAAGTTCTGTAGCACCCTATCCCTTTCCCAGTTTTATGATTTTTTTACAGAAATTGTCAGAATTATTCTATTTGAAAATGTATGATCCAAAAATCTTTTCTATTCATGCGTCAACTTTGAATTATGCCAATGAAAAAAGTTTTTCTGTTAGAAACAGATGATTCAAATATTATAAATGAGCATAACTTCCTTAATCTTCAATAAAGTGTATCTTATAGATCAATCGATTTACCTCGAACCAAGGAATCTTTTATATTCTTGTATCAACTTTGAATTATATTGAAGAAAAAAGTTTTACCATAAAAAAATTGCATTTTCAAATATTATGCATTACCATAGCTTCCTTACTTTTCAATAAAATAAATAAATTTTATAGGTCAATCGATTCGTCTCGAATCAACACATCTTTTCTGTTCTTGCATCAACTTTGAATTATGTTAATGAAAAAAGTTTTACTATAAAAACCGATTTACAAAATATATGAATTACCATAACTTCCCTACGCTTCAATAAAGTATATTAATATTATATGTCAATCGATTCGTCTCAAACCAAGGAATCTTTTATATTTTTGCATCAACTTTGAATTATGTGAATGAAAAAAGTTTTACCATAAAAAACCGATGTTTAAATAGTTATTTGTGATACAAGTGCGCAAAATAGGTTATTGTGTGCGAGTGTGAACTTTGCAGCATAAGCCGGAGGCTCGAGGCATGATCCGGTGGTTAGCGCACGAGCGAAGCGAGTGCGAAAACGTAGACGAGTGCTTCGAGCCGCAGGCGAATGATTCAATCACACGAGTTACCAATCACCTATGCGCACGTGTATCACGCGCTATTTTTTGCTACGCCTGTCCGAAAAAGTTGTTAGGAGGAGGTAACGAGAAATACTAATTTTATATTGCATAGAGTGGAGTAAAGAAATTAAAAAAAAAAAAAAACTTAAAAAAAATGTAAAAATTTTTTTTTAATGATTGAAATAAAAAATTTTCTGAAAAAAAATGTTGTGCAAACAAATTTTGTGAAAAAAAAATGTTGGAAAAAAAATTTTGTAAAAAAAAATGTTGGAAAAAAATTTGGAAACAAAAAAAGTTGTTGAAAAAAATTGTTTGGAAAAAAATTATTTTAAAAAAATGTTGGCGTCTATGCTCTTTTGCGGGGGGGAGGCTACGAAACTCTAAAAACAAAACTTCAATCATTAAAACATTTGTTCAAGTTAAATCTAAATTTATTTCAAGAAGATACCAACACCAGTGTTTAAAGTTGCCTATGCCAGTATCTAAAGTACCTCATATCGAAAGTGCGCATGCGCAGCTTTTTCACCACTGCCTAAAGTAAGCCACCTTCAAACTGCGCATGCGCGAAAATTATTCGCACACAGTCTGCTCAAATAAGGGCCTTTAGGCACAATTTAGAAGCATGAAAACATCAACTTTAGAGGTGGGTGTTGCAAAAATATTATTAAGTGCTAAAAAAATGCAACAAATATCTTTAGAAATCCTTCGGTCAGTTTCAAGACATTAGACATTAGTTAGACATTTTTAAATTGAGGAAGGTTCAATTAAATGAATTTAAAATTGTTGGAAAATGTTACCATTACAAAGCTTTCTCTATGAGGAAGCAAAAGATACATAAGTCCAATCTCACTCGAACTGAGAAAATCGAGAAAAACTGTTTGATTTTTTAAACAATTTATATTAAAAAATCGACTTCCGATTCTTTACTAGTCGCGGAAAGTCAAAAATACAAGGCAAAGAGAACAGTCACTTGCCGGCGATGCCTATATCGAAGAGCTCGAGCACGGCCTCAAAATATAAAAACAAAGCATACGTAAGAGGCACAGTGAGTACAGTTCCACCGACCAAGCTTCGGCGGCGTGGCGTCGCTTATACGTGAGTGGCGTGGCGTATCCAGTGGCTTAGAGGTGGAGGGGATACATAGGTTGGAAAGAGAAGGCGGATACCACTCTCGGACTCCTCGCTTACTCCTGTGCATCCCCTCCACCTCCGAGGCGCAAGATAGGCCGCGCCACTCACGTATAAGCGACGCCACGCCGCCGAATTTTGGTCGGTGGAACTGTACTCTGCGTGTTCAGCGGCGGTCCCGAACTTACCCGAACGATCGTCGCTAGTGTATAGCCGAATCTATCCGGGACTTATTTCCCTTGCATTTACGATCAGCGCCCGAGCTATTTCGCAAGTCTAAAACATACGTAAAGGCAAGTGATTTTTTTCGTTTGTAAATTCGCTCCGCACTCGGTCACTTTTACAAGGCAAAAAGACACGAAGTTCTTTAGGTTCTTTTCTATTTGTATGCTGATGGCGTATTTCATGCCGTGTGCAAATTTTAGGACACGCAAAGTGCTTTGTGTATCTATTTATGTTGTATTTTTTCACTTTTTCGACCTTCCTCATTTATAAACAATAGTTTTTTGCAATAAATATTAATAGTTAATAATTTTTATTAACACAGTTAGACGCAGCTTTCTCTTACGAATCCAACGATACCAAAAACTAATTTGTCATAAAAATGTCACTAATTTATCTTTTTAGTTTGGACGGCAGAATAGGGTAACGAAACAATTTACCGAGGGGGGACCTTTTGCCAAGGAAACAGTTGACTTCTTCTAACCTAAAACTTAAACATGTTTTTTTTTATAGAAAAAATCATTAAATTCCCCTCAGTAATTGGTTCTGCCACCCGCACCCTCTAAATTTTCACGATACAAATATCAAAATTATTCAATTTTAAATACTTCAAGTTTTCACCATTTTTATGCAATACCTCTCGAAATTGGTTAAACTATGCATTCTTCTAATTCAACATTTACTAAATTTTGTTGACTCACTTGTCAGTTGAGAGAAACAAAAGTTTTGGTGCAAGAAACTATAGCTGGAGTGTTGTACATTTAGCCTCGCGTTTATCTTAAAATATTTCCCATGAAATTTGTTATCTCCACTTGAGAAGAAACTTTGCAAAGTATTAAGGATGTGTTAAATTGTTATTTTAATGATTGAAACTTTTTTGTGATAAACTGTTAGTAATTAAATTCTTTAGTAGCGTTATAATGAGGATTAAATTGCAATTTTATCGTTTGAAGTTTTCTTTCACGTTCTCTTAATAATGAAATTGATGTTTTCAGCTCTAGTTCTGCAAAAGAAGAGAATTAAAAGTCCAAGCTCTGTAGCAGACGATGAAAGCGAAGGAGAAAGAAACGAAGAAAAAGAATATAATAAAAATGATAAAAGAATTTCATTCAGACCATCACCTGAAAGGTGTATTGTTGCTTTGTTATTCACAAATATTTTTGCTTTTATAATTAACTTTTGGTCACAAATGTTTAGCATGATTTTTCAATGTATTGTTACTTTTATTTTCTGATATCTATACTATAAAAAATACAATACTAATTATCATTTTTATTTATACGAAGATTTTTAAAGTAAAAAAATACTATACATTTATTATATAGATAATTAAAACTAAATTCCCCATTAAATTGAGTGCAAAATTAGTGATTTAGTGTCTGTCAAATTTTCAGAAACTCGTCTATTTATTTTTGAAGTCATGTTAAAATATTCAATTACATATATAATTGAGTTTCGTTGTAATGAGAAGTTAATTCGATATTGCAGAATGTGAAGTAGAAATTAAAAGCGATTATCATATTAAGAAAATCTGGGATACAAAAAAGTCGTCCAGAGGTTTTTTAAGGATAGAATTGTGAAATAATGACTCTGGTTATTATAGCTGTATATAGTCGTTCCAAAAAAATGGGAAATTTAGAAAAGGGTATACATAGACTAGTCATCTCGATAATTCGGGATGCTTAGCCAAGCTTATGAAAAACATTTGACTACTCATCCCGAATTTTGGGACGACGAGACACTCCAGGTTAATATATATAGGAATTTTTTATTGGCCTGGGAAAAGTACTTCAAAATTTATTTTTAAATTCTGATTTATTTATGGACATATCGACGGCAGTTACTCTTCCAGCAAGTAAAGGTATAAATGGCGTGACATCGATTTCTACTGGACCGATTTACAATACCCGTATAACTTCTTGTTCCGAGAAGTTTGTCGAGCAATTAGTTGCCTGTGACAAATACGTCACACAAAACTACGTTGACTAGAACGAGTACTAACAAGGTTGGCGTGAAACTTCACGTGCACAAATAACTAGCTGAAAAAACTGCAGCCAAGATTTCTAGATGAAGTTGGTAAACAAAAGGTCATGGGAGAAATGAAAAATCTCACCAAAAACATCTGCGTCATTTTACAGATTTTTTTAAATTTCAGACAAAATGCTGCACGACCATGTCAGCGATTTAGCTGTCGATTTTGTCCTAATAGTAGGTACCCAAAAACTCCCAAAAACGAAGTATTAGAGTTTTCGAATCAGAGCTTTATGTGGATTTTTTTTTATCGGATTTTTTCATCAATTTTTTTTTCAAAGCTGTATGAGAAAGGCAATTTATAACCAATTTTACAGTTCAATGACTGAATTTATTCGTTTTAGAGAGTAGTTTTCCGAAAAATATTCACCATGCACGTATGTCAAAAAATAAGGCCATCTTCAAAGTTGTCTATAAATTTACTAAATTTCACCAAAGTTAAAAGAGCTGATAATTTCTGATTTTCTCTAACATACATGTTTAGAAGGTTAAAAATGACACTTTTCGTCAAATTTGCCACTTTCAGATCAACTTAATTGCTATAGTCCAAACTTTATGTGTGAATATTACATTTAAGGTCATACATTCAACCTTGTACAAAAAAGGCCTCGGATTCTTTTCTATGCATTTTAATTTCTAAAGTACACTGAACTTGCTAAATCCAGTTCACCAAATATGGAAAACAAATATATGGGCAGGAGCTATTTTTTGCGATTTTGTATTGATTTTCAAACGTTTGATGCTAATGAGAATTCCAATGCATGTATGTACCTTAAGTAGCGTTCTTTCGAGAAAAGATATTCGCTTTTTCTTACTTGGCGTCGATTCACTACCGCGAATCTTGATTAAATTTTTTCTAAAATAGGATCACAGTATAAATTTACGATATCTAGACCATGATTGTGAAATTTTTCATTCCTTCTATCTCATTTTTTAACTCATTCTTTTTAAAATAAAATTTTCAACTTTCTGACAAAGAGCGATCAGGTTTTGTGGAACGTTTTAGAAAGAGATTTACTCTTTATGCAGTTAAAAGTAAATAATAAATTAAATTCATGATATTTCGTTTTTATCGAAAGATCTTTATAGCCCTAAAAAGAACAGGAGTGTAATTGAAATGTTACATTTGAGCTTCAAGTTTAATTATTTTTAAAATTCCATTTTTCATTTCTAACAGAGCTTCGTACTCAGTGAGACCCATTCTTCTTCTATTGCTGACATCGTAAACACCTTCTTTACTGTCACTGTGTTCACCACTTGTACCTCGCACCTATTGTGGTGAGAAAATAATTAATTTGCTGTAAAGGAAACTTCATTAAATAGAAGACAAGACCAATTAAACTTTCTCCGAAGATATTCAGGTTTAAAAATTACATTTTATTCCTAAACAAAATTTAATTTTAATTTTGACATAAATATAACATAAATTTATCAGTATTCTCGAACACTCATTAAAAAAATTTTAATCTGCTAACTAATTGAAAATCTTGTATTACATTATGAACTCATTTTAAGGTCTGATCTATGAGAATTGGTCTTAAATTGCACAGGAAACAAAATAACCACTCGAAAAGCTTTTAGGGTGTAAGAAATTAAGTTTGAAAGAAAATAAAAGCTGAAGATTACTTAGCACCCTTCCAAAGTGTATTTATCGATTTTTATATGTGAAAAAAAGTTTTGAAATCCTTACGGTCCAATTAACACTTATTTACAAGCAGAATTAAAAATAAATAAATTGACTGATAAATTATGAAAAAGTAAGTTATTTTGAAAAGAACTACAGTCTCGACTACAGTAATTGTTTTGCAGTTTGAAATATGTAATAAGGAGGCAATCTACCCACCAAATCGTTCACATATTACGTAATGCTTGTTTTCTAAATTTGTTACGCCCTCCCCCCTTCATCCACGAGTAACGAATTTTTTTATTTTTCTTGTACATTTTCACCATTAACGTAACAAAAATTGAAGCCCCTACCCCTTTTTAATGTTACGTAATATGTGAATGCTTACCTATCCACTCCTTCTAACCTCACCCATCTAAAAACTCCCATATGTCCACACCCCTCCATCTTCTTCGCATTTCCTTAAGGGTCCATTCAAGTACTAGGTAAGAATCGTGTGAGGGAGGAGGTCGAGGTTATATTATATATTCGAAATTATAAAATGTTTTAAGAAAGGGGGGAATGCTACAAAAAATATGCTTGCGTATTGAATTCCATATATCTCCTTCCTTCAATCCCTCACCCCTATCGTTATACCCCAAGAGACACAAACCCCTCACTATTCCCTTCTTACCATAACACTCCCTACTCCCCCTCTCATTTCCCCTCTCTCCACCACTCTGAATACAATATCTTACTTTCGTATAACCCTCCTTCTATTGCCCTTCCTCTACCCCCGCCGATATAACCCCTCTTATTTCCCCTATAACCCTCTAAATCTTGGCGTCACTTCTATTGGCTTTTTTCAGATTTATTTGTCACGGATAGAAAATATTCTATTTTAGCTCAAAAACGATTCAACTTATAAATATTTACCGATTAAAATCAGTTTCTTTAATAAAAATAAGAGAATTTCCAAGAGAATTGTCGAACCTGATTTTAAAAAAAAGGGTTTCAAATTGTGTTGAATAAGCAAATAAAACATGGAAAAAGGCAATTTTTCAAATTCACTCATCTGGCATTTAGTAAATAATGTAAAAATTATGCAATTGCTTACACTATAAATTAGACCAAGATAAGGTTTTAGCATGTAGTAGTAGTAGTAGTAGTAGTAGTAGTATACCATTAAGCCATTTCCCTTTCAGGGTAGGCGTGACACTACCCGATTCGGGTAGTGTTTCTAGGTGGATAGTTTCTTGTAGTTAGTAAATAACTACAAGTGTGGGCTCACCACACCCACGATGTGCCAGCAGCACGCAGTATTCTCGAATGGTCACCCATCCAAGTACTAACCGCGCCCAACGCTGCTTAACCTCAGTGATCTGACGAGAACTCGTTTTTTCAGCGTGTTATGGCCGTTGGCCGTTTATGTAATAAACAAAAAATCAATTACAAACAAATTTTTCATTAAAATAACATTTGTTTTCTTTTTGCTATTCTAGCGTTTGTTTTTATGAGATAAAAAGTAACTTGTATTAAAACAATATTAGAATAGAAAACCTATATGCACTATTAATTATTATTTATGATTATTGTAAATTAATTTTAGAAACAAACGTAATATTCGGTTAATTAAAGAAAATTTCCCAACTGGAGAATAAGTGAACAGATACTTGAGTAATTATCTCATTTTCCTGCAATCGATATGTAGAATTATCATTTTTGTATAGATAATATTTTCCTCAAATAATTAAAACATAGATATTTGAATCATTATTCACCATTATAACCCCTTTTCTGGTTAAAAGCTTTGAAGAATTGTGTTTGGATGTTTATAATAATGTATTTTGAAACAAATATTATACATATTAATTACTGGCCGTTAATTACTGTTTCAAAAATTGAGATAATGTCCTAAGGAAGCCTTTCAAAGTTGTTTACGATGAAATTCTTTTTCATAACTGAATTTTGAATTTTTTTATAAAATAAATTAATAATCATTATAAAACTAATCGGATAATAATAATATTAAAAGTACCTTGGATTGAAGAAAAATGGCCAAATGAGGTCATAATGAATTTAAGATATTACTCTTAATGGTATACTACTCCATAAAATTTTTTGCTCATTGTGGGATTTCACAGTATATCCTAAGAATGTTGTCCATAAGATGTGTAAAGTCCTATTATAAAAATTTAAAAATTCCATGAAGTTATAGAGGATAAATTTTGTCCCATACTTACCTTGGAATTTACCATACTTTGACTGTTGACGCTATTCAAATAGAAAATCCATCCAATATTCAGAATCATTATTTTCCGTAAGTCTAAAACATTTTTCATAAGAAAAAATGTTTTTTTTTCTTTCATAAGAAATTACTAATAATATCATTTCAATTTTGAAAATCGTCGAACACTTTTTTTCCAGAGACCTGATTTTTGGCACGACAACTACTTCAAAATTAAATATTCGTTCATTTTCGCTATTTTTATATTTCTCGATATTAAATGTATTTTCTATTAGAATACCCTCAAAGTTTTATTATGGTAAATTTCGAGGTAAATATGGGACAACGTTTATGTTCTATACCTCCGTGGAATTTTTCTTTTTATAATAGGACTTTGTACATCTTATAGACATCATTTCAGTGAAATCCGCCATAAAAAAAAACAAATTTATTAATATTAAACCATTTCCAAAAAATTGGTAAGAAGCGATAGAATGAAAAAAAATTCAATTGCATGGTAATTACCTTAACTAATCATTTTTTAAATAAATCTTCTTTCTATGTAATAGAAAAATTTCATTTCAACCTGTTCTTCTTTGAATGTACGCAGTTGCTAAAAACTACATTTGAAAAATGTCCATTCATTCATTTTATTTGGTTATTTAAAAACAATTAAGAGCGCTTATTGAAAAAATCGGTAATGAAACTGAGTCAATTGTTGATCAATTTTTCATGAAGTTACCTGAAGATTATACATATTAGCGACATCCACTAGTTTTTTGCGATCCGCAGAGAGTTTGGGGACGCGTATGTGCACCGAGGCTCTCACAGTCGTCCCCAAATTCGTTGGACAGAAAGTGAGAAATCCAATTCGCTGGTGTCGAGAGAATGCAAATTTTTCTCCAATTTTCGTCATGGCTCTCACCAACCTGTCGTATATGGCTGCCAGATCGCCACCTTTCTCCATCGATATTATGCGCAGATGATCCTCTTCGTTGACCCAAACGAGAAAAGTTTTGTCCTCATTATAAAATATACCCCTGCCTGGAAAAAATATTGAAAAAAATGTGCGTATGACTCCAGATATACGAGACTTCGTTTCCGGTACAAACTAATGTGACGAGGCGATGAGTAAATCCGATATCCCCTTTGAAAAATGTCCCGTGAAACCAATTACTACTCCCGTGTCACGTAATTTGAATTTTCCGTTTTCCGCAAAAAAAGTGTATACACCATTTTTTTTTTGCTTTATTCGTTAAAGGGAAAATCCTTTTTTAAGGGTAGAAGTAATGACGTCTCGAGCACGAAGATTCGTACCAGGATTCTGAGATATATTCACTTTCAGAGAGGAAGCTCAAATTTCAATTAGAATGAAAGATTTAATTTTAATGAATACTGTCTTATTCAAAACATCTAAAAATAATCATTTTTATATTTCGTTATAATCGAAGTCGCAATTTGACAATTTTGCCTTTGGAAGCGTCCGAATGTAAAAAATCGTACTTTAAATTTGTCAAAAATAACTATGCGTGTTTAAAACTGGTTTATAGCCTTTCAATCCGAATGTGTCATTAAAATATTTATTATTGGACAACTCCATGTCGGACTATAAAAAAACAAATAATCATCTCACCGATTTTTATTTGAATTTCCACAACTGTTCAGTGGCCACCCGTAAAAAGTACAATTTCATTGACAAATATTTCGTTGACGAACATTTTTCACAGATTTACAACGGTTTTATTAGTAATGCGAATTTTTAAATGCCCAAATTTGCGAATTTTGCAAGTTTTTATCAAAAAGTTTGTTTTATGTGAACCAAATTACGATTTTACATTAGAATCCATACATAATTGTCTAATATTTTTGAAATATAAATTCTCATACATATTCGAATAAGCCTACCAATTGTTTAGGGCGTTTAGGCGTTTAAATCCAAACTGAACCCTTCAAAATTTGTAAAATGCTCCTCAGTTTTAACAATTTACATTTTTGGAGAAATTGCAAATTTGCTACAATTAAATTTGGTAAATAATTGAAATAGCGGATTTTTTATACTATGGAGATTTAAAAATTATTGTTACTCCTTTAACAAAAATAAATGTTCCTTTTGCATATTTGATAATTATTGGATTTTTTCAAAACGATCGTCCCAATTTTCAAAAACAAATATGGGTGTAATAAAGATTTTCATATTTATTTTCTCATTGTGAAAAATGTAACATGGAGAATGTCAAATCTCTAGCCTTTTATTTTATGCGTCGGTAAAAGGTTCAAAGTCGCATTAAAGACGCAGAAAACGCCTTCTTTTGCTTCTGGAAACAAAAAAAATTCCAAAAACTTTTTCGAAACATTTTCAAAAATGTTTGAGATTTTTTCAGAATATGCAAAGACATCTTTCGAACATTCCAAAAACTTTTATTAGCATTTATTAGAATTGCAATCGTATACCTCACAATGTTTAAGATATTTTAGTTCACGTTTAATTTGTCGAAAAATCTAGAAAATTACATCGAAAATTGCATAACCAAATCTACGATTATATAAACATCTACTGATTTTGCGAAAAACATTTCCGAAACATAAAACATATTAAATAACTGGAAATGTGTATTAATACCCAAAAAACTATCAATACTTAAAGATGCACGGTGAGACGATAATTTCTCGGATCCCGCTTGATATTTCCCGCGTTCGAGATTTTTTTTTCGAGAACTTTTTGTTTTTAATTGTTTGATCTGATCCAGACCCGACTTGAATATGCAAACAAGATTGGGCAAGATTCTCGATAACGTTTACAGTTTGAATTTGACATTTCACGTAAATGTCAAAAATAAAGTGGCAGAATTTGAAAATTATGGAACTGGAATCACGACGAATAAGAAGGCCAAAAAGACCATCGACAGTTTCGAGCTCATCAAAGTAATGATTTGATACCAAATCAAGTAATTAAGTATAATAATTTCACAAAATTTCACCACTTCATTCATAAAACATTAGGTTAGAAAATTCTAAACAAATTTAAAATTAAAAAGGGTAGAAAATCTAAAGGCACTAGTCCAATTTCTAAAAATCACTTAAACAAGGAAACGAACATGAAATTTTTTTAAACAGAAATGCAATTAATTTTAGTAACAAAATTACTGGAAGCACAATACACCAAATTTAAATGTAAATGTCCCAGTAATCGTTACGGTTTCATTAACCGTGAAATTTGCTTATAATTTGAACATATTGTTAAAAATATGTTAAAAGTAACATTTAATGATAAAAACCATTTATTTTTAGTATTTTATAGTAGGAAATAAAATTTGAATGCATTCAAATTATATAAAAAGTAAGAAAGTTGGCATCACGATTACTTGGAAGTTTACCTTATTATGTTTTTAAAAATTCGTTATGTTTTTTTAAATAATTTTTTGTATATTCGAATACATTTTTTTAGATTTTCTGTGCTAAGAATCTTAATTTTGTTCACAATTTTCTAACCTAATGGTTTTATACATGAAGTGGATAGCTTCTATGAATTATTTTACTTGGGCTAATATTACATTATTATTTCGATGACCAATTAAAAGCTTCCAATGGTCTTTTTTGGCCCTCTTGTTTGTTTTTATGTGATTCCACTTTCATATTTTTCAAATTTTGATACCGATCTTGGATAGTACCTGAATTCGATGTTTTCTTGTCTCGTCTCGCTCGAATGCACCTCTATCAATACTATAGTACCCCACAAGTACCATAAAATATAATTAATAATCGTAAATTCTTTGATTTAAAGGAAATTCGTTTGAATCAAACAAAAATTATCACTCAGAGAAATTTCCTCTTGTGACAAAAAGGATGTTTTTTGACGGAAATGGAATTTCCTCTTAAATTTAAGCTTAAGAGAATTTTCATTTGTCTCAACAGAAATCCTTTTGCAGCAAAAAATTTCGTTATGCGACTAACTTCAGCTAATCTCGTAGCCAAATAATTCTGTTTGTGTAAAACATATGTTCACATCGTTCAAAACAAAACAGGCAAGAGGACGATGCTTTTGTTTCAAGATAACTTTTTCTGTGACAAGTGATTATCTCCCAGTCAAAGAAAGGTTTCTTTGATTCAAAGAAATTGCTCTTGATTCAAAGACATTTCCTTGGTTCAAAGAAATGGTTTTATGGGGCCGTCCATAAATCAGGTGACGCTGGAAGGGCGGGGGAGGGTTTGAGGGACCGTCATGATTTGTCACGCTGGAGGCGGGAGGGTTTATCTAAACGTCACGTGACAAAGTAAATCGAATGAAATTGCTCATTTGTTTTATTTTTCGTCAGTTTACTATATCGAGTACGAAAATTATATTTTTTTCAATTTGTTTTCTTAAAAAAATGTTTTTCATTTGTATATTACTAATAATCGTCGTGGGTGTGGTGGGCCCACATTGGTAGTAAATATCCACCTAGAAACACTACCCGAATCGGGTAGTGAGGCAATGAACTTTCGAGTTCGAACTGCTAATCTATGTATGTATGTATATTACTAATAATAATAATCCACAAGTTAGTGTTCGCAGCATGAAGTTGGTTCACAGAGATGCTTTTGTTTTTTTTTTTACTCCTGTTTTTTTTTTAATTTGTTCTTTTTATTATTTAAAGGATTTAAAGTTTAGAAATTCGTAAGTGTAATAGGCAATGTTATTTTTTATGTACTTGAATACTTGGCATAAAGAAGAAGCCTAATATTCTAACATCAGACTTCCAATATTAGTTTCAGTAATAATAATAAAATTGTTAAAATCTATTACAATTGCAATTTTTTAATTTCAAGCATGAGTGAATACTTTAATTTTCTTAGTTTATCATATAAAAAATTCAGCATGATTTAAAATATTATAAAAGTTTTATGACTTTCTCCTTTTCTAATTCTTTCAAAACTGTAAATTAAAAAAAAATCTTGTTGATCAGCTTTCAGCTTTAAACTTTCAACATTATATTATTCAAAACTGAAATCATTTAAAATTAAATAATCTTAAATTGAAAGCATATATCGAAACCACAAAAATGGGTTGGTTTCATTTTTAAATCTTTAAAAATTGTATCATTTGAAAATAATTATATTTTATGGTCGAAAAAAAAAATTAAAACCAATGATTAATTAAATAATTAATTTTAACCTGAAACGTCTTCAAGTACTTTAATAAACGTTTGAAATTAAATAATTTGAAAGGCTGGGTCTATAGTAGTCCTGACAAACTGGGGGAGTTGGAAAAGGGGATGGACTAGTCGTCCCAAAAATTCGGGACTACTAGCCAAGCTTATGAAAAATATTTGACTACTCATCCCGAATTTCGGGACGACGAGACACTTAGAGTTTTGAATTAAAAACTTTAAATAATTGAATGAATCCCAATTTAAAGTCTTTGCTATTAAATAACCTGTAAATGAAGAATACTTAAAATTGTACACTTTTAAAGTCTTGGAGGCTATTAAAATGGAGAAATTTTCATTCTTGGGCTTACCAATTCGAATAATTTCACTACTTCTAGCATTTAAAACTGAAAATTAATCAATTTTACAATTTAAAAATGGACCATTTTTAAATTTAGAACGTTTTATATTAAAAATTTTAGAATTACTAAAAAAAGGTACAATATAAAATTTAAAGCCTTTTAGACTAAAAGTTTTCAGCTTTTCAAACTTCAAAAAAAAATTTCACATCTTTTTTTTTTAATTAAGAGTTTTATCTCTGAATTCCTTGAATTCTCGAAAATCCTTAATTTTTCTGAATTCTTGAAATCCTTGAATATTGTGAATTCCCGGAATTCCTAAAGTTCCTTGAATTCGTTAAAAGCTCTAAAATCCTTGAAATTCTGTAAATTCAATGAAATTCTTGAATTTTCGGAATTACTGAAAATCTCTGAATTCCTTCAATTCAAAATTCTCAGAAATTCTTGAATAATTTGAATTCCTTGCATTCTCTGAATGCGTGGAAATCTCTGCATTTCTTAAATTCTCTGAATTCCTTAAATTGTCAGAATTCTTTAAATTCTCTGAATTCCTCAAATTCTCAGAATTCTTCAAATTCTCTGAATTCCTTAAATTCTCTGAACTCCTTAAATTCTCAGAATTCCTTCAATTGTCAGAATTCTTTAATTTCTCTGAATTTCTTAAATCCTCTGAATTCCTTGAATCCTCTAAATACCTTAAATTCTGTTAATTCCTTCAATTTTCTGAAATCTTGGAATTTTCTGAAATCTTTAAATTCTCTACATTCCCTGAAATCCTTAAATATTCGTATTTGCTTGAATTCTCTGAATTCCCTGAATTCTCTGAATTCTCTGAATATCGTGCATTTTTTGAATATTCTAAGTTCCATGTAGTCTCTGAACTCGTGAAAATCTCTGAAATCTCAGAATTTCTTAAATATTCTGAATTCATGAAATTCCTTGAATTCTCAAAATCCCCTGAATTCCTTCAATATTCTGAATTCTCTCAATTCCTTGGATGTTTTGAATTCTCTAAATTTCTCTGTAATCGTTGAATATCCTGAATTCCTTGAATATTCAAAATTGATTTAAGACTTTCACGATGATCAATTATAATAAATTTAAATTAAAAATTCAAAGATTTTTCGGGTTTCAATCGTGTGCGAAACTATGAATGTTGCCGACGTTTCGTGAACATTGCAGTTCACTTCTTCA
>CAKNYM010052859.1:0-22057 GCA_932195095.1 Andricus curvator
GGGGCTACTGGTGATAATATTGGAAATGTGCCCTTGAATAATTTCATCTGCAATTTATCTTCTCTAACGAATAACCCTTTTCAATTCAACAGCGCAGGTACATAATAAACTTTATAGTTTTAAAATTATGCTATATTGATACAACAGAAGTTCAATGATATTTGCACACTTGGAGAATATTTTTATACCCAACAAATTTTAAACATTTTATTTTAGTTACTACAAATATTCGGAAAGAATATATATATCTTCATTAACGAATCAATCAGAAAATTTGGACACTTCGCTCATTAAAATGAACAACGCAGTAGAGAAATGTGTTAATGACAGTACCACACACCGCTCCGTTCATAATTCTAATTCGACTATAAAGAAAATTGATTCGAGCATAATAATGTAGAAGATACTTCCAGTAATGATTCAACATTGCCATTTAACATTGTCACATCTAAATCTTATTACACCGTATTCCATTACCTTGATGTCTTTTAACTTTACTTTCAAACGTAATTATTCTAAAATATCCATAATAATTATTAACGTGTATGCATTATGAAAATCTAGGCGATTTTCTATTCCTATTCGAATTTCGTATTATAGCTAGTGAAGACATATTTGAGGAATGTTCTATTGAAGTGCCAAAACCTTCGAGCTTGAGTAAATCTTTTATAGGGGAAGAAGAAAATTCATTATTCACTTGGGTTACGAGTGTTAATAATAACGGAATAAAAAAACACGTTCTGAAAAAATGTCTCGTAACAACCGTAATAGCTTTTCAAGGACTTTTCCGATTATACACAGAAAAAACTGGAAGTTCGGTAATGTTGCGGCTCAAGTAGAAGTTGGCATTCATTAGAACTGAGAATCCAATAGAACTCTTCTTGAGGGTTTCTTCTTAGTTCATTCACATCCGATAGATAGAGACATAAAAAATGATCAGCAGTCGGTGAAAGTTTTAAACAGAACCTTAAAAACTGTCACATCGCATGTCCATTATCTTTCTTTAGAAAATGCCTAATCTTTATCATTTTATTTTCTTTATTTAATATTTCCCAGGGGAATATTATTAAATCTGCATTATAACATAAAAGGTGCATCATTACGTTGTACAATTTTCGAAGTAAGTCAAAGCAGAAAATAAATTCCCTACAAAAATTATCTATTTAAACTCATACTTTGGATTCCTTTTCAGCAAGAGAGGTTATTTTTTTGTTGCAGCTCCTTTGGAACTAAAAACCGGTTCTAATAGAAACCATAGGTTTTTCTGTGTATTTTTTCAAAATGTAAATCCGATGTATGAGCTCAATGTTTTTCGACGTGGGTCAAATGAAAAATGTTGGGCGACGTCTTTTTCGCGTTACGTTTGAAAAATCTTATGGCTATATCAACATTTAGGAACAGGAACCAAGTACAAGTAATAGCGGAATAACTTTCCAAATTATTGGAAATCGATCAATTCAGTCGATTCTATGCGGTTGAATGTATAAAAAATCCATGCGCACGGGCATTACAAAACCCAAATAATGTAATGATAGACTATGCTGCGCAGAGTAGTGTAAATTTAATTATTTACTTCTCTAATGCCTGTACAGGGAGTTATCATATATATAAAACGACATGAAAGCGACTAAAAGTATTGAATTTCAACCACTTACCAAAGCATTCGATGGTTTATTCAAACAATATTTTATAGAATCATTTAGGAATTCTTCGGAAATTGTTTGGAAACCGTTTTTGCTTCGCAACAATTCCTGTCGTTTTTCTGGGGAGCACGTGGGGTTGACATTTCTTTGGGTTCCAAATGGTCTCGAGATCGAAATTTCTCACACTGACTTATATAAAGTTTATATCACAACATCAGCTATGAACTGCCTACTTTTTCTTTCAATTTCGTCGTAAATGCACAAATTCTAAGTACAGAGTTGTCGATTATAAAATTTTCTATTCCTTCTTTCTCATCTGCAAATAGATCTAGATTATTTCTCTGAGCTTTGTAAGAATCACAGTCTTTGAGTGTCTGAGTGAGGTTTTGTGAAACTCAGATAAACATTTCACGGAATATTATTTTAGGCACTTCATATTGTCTGTTTTGCATTGATCTGTGTATGTATACCATTAAGCCATTTCCCTTTCAGGGTAGGCGTGACACTACCCGATTCGAGTAGTGTTTCTAGGTTAGTTTCTTGTAGTAAATAACTACAAGTGTGGGCTCACCACACCCACGATGTGCCAACAGCACTCAGTTTTCTCGAATGGTCACCCATCCAAGCACTAACCGCGCCCAACGCTGCTTAACCTCAGTGATCTGACGAGAACTGGTTTTTTCAGCGTGGTATGGCTGTTGGATGTTGTGTAGCTTCTGTATATTTCTGCTACACTTAGATTCATATGCAAATACTTTTTTTGGGACCCCAGACTTGGCGCTTACTCACAGTCCAACACTAATTTTGTGATAAACGGAGAGTCACAGAGTTTCTATATCATTTCTATAGGGCTTTTTACGTAGATTGAGAATCTTAAAACGAAAATAATCCATCACGTCAAATTTCTGAAAAACGGGGTCAAAAAGTAAAAACAACAAAAAATTCGTTTTTGTTGTTTCTTGGAAATGTTGTTAAACACTATAGTCCAGCGTACAGTGACTATTTTTCAAGTGAATCATGCAACAAATTTTGAAGATGGGAGTCATCTGCATACAACAATAAATTGGTAATCTCAAAAATATTTACAATTTTTTATAAAACCATTTTTCTATGAGACGCATCGTTTTTTGTTAGTCGTGAAAAATGTTATTGAAAATAGAAAATTTCAATTTCATGGCCAAACTACGCAAGATACGAAAAAACGTTTGAAAATAAAATTATTCACCTAAAAAAGATATATAAAAAATAGAAATCAATACTTTCGATATAGCAATGAGTCTAACCATAAACGTTTCTAAGAAAGTGTGAATGACAACTGGATAAGGACCAAAAATAAAACTATTACTGCAATACATGATAGAAAATTTACCCAAAAAAATAGAAGTATGTGGCCATTATTTACAAAGTTTCAGGGTAGTGAATATATATCTTTTTTTAATCTCTGCACTGTAAAAAAGTAGGTGTGAATTTACATCCTGCGACGATGGAAATAATTCGATCGATGTGGCACATAGTAAATAAGCAGTATTCTGTAAAAAAATACATATTTTTCTTCTTAACCTGCGTCCGCCGTAAATAAATAAATGCAGGACGTAAACTTTCCGTCGTCGACCGTGAAATTACGTACGGGTCGTAAATCATCACAAAAATTATCAGATGAGCCACTGTCCGAAATCTCGTTGAATATTATGTTCAGCTTTTATAATCGAAAAGATATTTCGAGGTTTAGTTCGCCAAAAACTTTTCTGTTATTCAAATTTCAATATTTTTTTTATCTCTGACTTATTCAGAATGATTCCTGGTTGACCAATTTCCCTGACTTTAATCTGATTTGCAGGTTTTCTCTAACCTGTGGTCAGCTTGCTACTATTCACAACTGTTCACAGAGGTGAAAATATTTTAGAGCTATTTTCTGTATTTAACAATCAAATAATTTCCATCATCGGACGTAGTAATTTTACAGTCGACTGCAAATAGAACAACCTTCGTTCTATTTTCACATTGTTACCTGAAGTAAAATCACACTAGATTGCAAATAAGTACTGTAGTATCGTAAATTAATCAGGTTATACACTGTAATTTAAAAATACATTGAACGTATAATTACTAGCTTATTGTAAATATCACCAAAGCTTTTTTTACAGTGTGTCTTTCAGAGAAGAAAAGCCAAATGGTCCTAATCCAGCTGCTTAGGAAGTTTTTATTCTCATAATTTTGCAATTCATTTTTTCGAGTGAAATGGGGAATGATCTTTTACATATTTCTTATGTGTATTGATAAATAGTATCCTAAATTATTTGAAATCATTAAGAACTTAATTTTTACCGCATCTGGTAAAAATAAATAATAATTTCTGTATATTTAATATACAGACATCATTCAAAAAATGTATATGATTGAATTAATTTAAGAACCATTTTGTTATGAATGATGTCAGCTTGATCTTCATGAGACGAATCTTCGGCATCTTTTTAGACTGGTTTTCCAGTGTCACTTCCGTTAGCTATTATGTCTAATGACCTGTTATTGTGATCAATAGACTAATATTTTGTACACACGTGAGTTTCGGCTCTGCGTATAGTGCATATAGGACGAATTTTGCGGAAAGCATCATATACGAAGAAATTTTTCTTTCTTTCAAATGACTAATGTAAAATCAATTTTTTGGACTTATAGATAGTTGTCCAATTTTATTTTTGCAAAAGAAAAATATATAAACTTGAATTTTTACTTTTATTGAATATAATTTGTCAACATATTATATTGTAACAAATAATTCTATTCAAAGGCATTATATAACAAATAAAAAAAAACTATTTTTAACAAGAATTACTTTCTGGATAAATTTTTTTTCAAAAGTCATTAGTTATTTAAATTTATATGATTCATTTTCTTCTTTCCTAGAGCATTTCGGATCAGAAATGGCGGCATTTTTTAAATATTTTTGGCACCCTGGAAAATGTTCTTAGGGAAAGATGCAATCGAGATAAAGGATTTTTTATACCTAGGCAGTATTAAAAAAACTTATATGAACTTATGTCATACTTGCTAAATGAAAGTGATAAATATGAAGTCCTATTCAATTGAAGTGTATATTGATCAATTAAATCAATTTCAGTGAACTGAAATAAGGTGATAATTATAAAGAAGTTACATGATTTACTTAAAAAACAAAGCATTTATCAACTTTTCGTAAAAATTTATGTAAAAAAGGAAGTTCAAATAAAGAAGCTGAAAATATTTCTGTAGATTCTTTTGGGACATTTTCTTGTTATAAAAAATTCTACCCACTGTGCGGGCACATTTTCATAATTTTTTTATTTTAATTTTATTTTTTACAATTAAAAAAATATGTCTTCTATTAAAAAATGGTCTAAAGAAAACTCGTAGATCTTTTTAGGGTTAATTATTTTATTTTCAAACATTTTTTTGTATCTTATAGTTTGATTTGTTATCTAATGTCTTTTAAAAGAATTATTTTCTATAATATTAAATATTTACAAATAATATTCGATAAATGTAGAAAACCAAGTTTATTTATTGTCTTTCACAGAAAAAAATATATATATGTATAATATAAATTCATAGACATTTTTGAGATGAACAATTTGGGTTCTTAAAATATTTCCGTATCTTGCATAGTTTGAACGGAAAATATAATTTTATATTTTCAACAACATGAGTATGCCTCTTGTCTTCAAAATGTTGTTAGGGGTTCATATACCTAAAAAAAATATAAAATTGTTGTGACATGATTTGCATGATTCACTTTAAAAATAGTCACTATCCGCCGGACTATAGTGTTTAACAACTTTTCCAAGAAGAGATAAAAATGATTTTTTGTTTTTACTTTTTAACCCCGTTTTTTTCAAAAATTCGACGTGATGGGTTATTTTCGTTTTAAGATTCGCAATCTACATAAAAAAGCCATATAGAAATGATATAGAAACCCTGTGGACTTTCCGTTAATCACAAAATTAATGTCGGACTGTGAGTAAGCGCCAAGTACGTGGTCCCCGCTCTGCAATGACGAGTCGAGCGCTTGAGCGCAAATACTCAAACCTCGATATCTCGGAAACTAAGGCCCATTAGATCGAAAAAAAATACGTCCCTAATGTATTTTGATGTACTTTCATCCTCTAAAGCCCCAGTCAAATCGGCGATGTCCATCTCGCGTCCTCTCCTTGTAAGTATATTCTGCATGATATGCGAAATAGTAGTAAAAATTAATGAGATATGAAAATATAAATTAATAACGAAAAACCACTTTCAGGTTATGGCTATGTGAAAGAATCAAAACTGTAGTAATATCGTTTTGATATCGTTGCTTAAATGTTGTTTAAAATTTGTTTAAATGATTACCAATTGATGTCAATTTGGAAGTGAAAAAAGTCAAACTGTAAATTTGTTTGTAAGAACTGTTCAGAAAATTGGCAAATCGCATCCTTTTTCCACAGGTCCTAATCCAACATTCAATTTTCTTACATTTTTTACAAAAAATATGGATTTCAATAAGCTGCACGGTGCTAATCTCAAAAAAATGACTTTTCTTCATTAATTTGCTTATACTATTATAAATTTTTTTAAATTATTCTCACCCAATATAATTATTATATCAGATAAGTAGAAGATTTCTTTCCAGTTCAGAGTCCAGAAATTAACATCTTTGACTGAAAAATCCTTCTTGATTGAAAATTCACGTATTATTGAAAATTCATCTTTTTAAGTAGAAATTTCTTTCATTTATGAACATGCAACTGTCTGGTTGAATATTAATCTGTTTTGTTTGGAGATTGCATTATATTGTTCGAAAATTTTTTTTAGTTTAGTTCAATTTTTTGTATTGAAATAAAAAACCTTGTCATAGTCTTTAGATGAACCATTAATAAATTCACGAAGAAAATTTAGTCGCGAAAAATTACGCAAGGTGGGAGCGGGTCAAGTTCTTCGGACCCTAACAAAAGCCGGTCCGTGATTTAAAACTTTAGAAAAATACTATATTCAAAAAAGTCTTCAAAAGTCAGTTTTCAGAAAAATGTAACGCAAGAATATGTCCGCTTATCATAACGAATTATTATATAAACTGAAGGCTGGGTATAGCTGAAGGTTTCATATCAATTCCTGGTTTTTCGTTAATGTATGCTTAGAGGAAGCAATCAATAAATCTTATCTAACAATCTGCAATTCGTGTTATATGTGTTTAAAATTCTGAAGGTTCCATAGAACAAATACGATAAATTTTGATATCTTGATATTCTAGAATAAATAAAGCTGAGTAATCAAATATTCGTTAGCATACGTAGCCGTGAAGCTATTTTAAAAATTGATCAGTCCTATTTCACGGAGTTTAGTTCTCCATCATTCTCTATCTCGATACAAAAATGAAGATCGGTATTGGTATTTTACTACTTACATTCTTGGCTTTCTTTTATATAAAATGTAAGTGTAACATTGTTTTGTATTCACGAGAAAGATTGCATATTCTCAAAAAGTGTATAATATACCAATATTCAAAGTTGTGAAATCAAATTCACGTTGTGATATAAATATTTGTTTGAAGTCTTATATTTTAATGTTGCAATTTGAAAAAATTCCTTTATATTCTACTTAAACTCCTGGCATAGTATTCTAGCGAAGTTGTAACCTCTTTTCTTCCCATCTCCATTGATATTTTCTTAAAATTGTGATTAATTGAAAAGTTAAAACAGACATCTACTTTTTCAGGGTATAAGAACTTTTGATAAAACTAAGTTTCCTCCTTGAAAAAATAGGTGCAGAAGGATCTGAAGAAAGCATTAGGCGTAGGAAGAATACTCAATATGTTCAAACACCACGTCCACCTAATGCTCCTGTAATTAATGTTTTTCCAACTAACCAAGTTACTGTGAAGATATCGGATGGTTCTGAGCTACGTGGCCGTGTCCTTTACTATGGATATAATTTATTTCCCTATTGGATTTTACATGCACAGTTTGTTAAAATAAACTTCGTTTATATACGAATGCCACATGGACACAGTGTGGCTGTTGATATCGAGGAACCTAAAAAGCCTACCCATCATTGTATTATTGAACCCACATCTATTGTTAAACCGACGTCCGTTACTGTACATTTTCAGGATGGCACTTCTAAAAATGCACTTCTTGAATTTTTTGATCGAACGAATCCTTATCAACTTTATCATGTAGAAGGTACAGAAACCCGCGTTTTTGTAGGAATGGCAGATGAAGGCTTTGTCTACACGGGAGTTTTCCTGTAGAAATACAAATTTCTGGAGCGTTCTAATTATCAAACATTCACAGAAAAAACTGGGAGTAAGAAGTGCTTCAGGTAATCGTTCAAGCAGGGTAGTAGCCAGCTGATTACTACCAACTGAGGTAAACTTTCCGTGGTTGCAGGCTTGTAACGTGCTGCCTCTAGCGAAGTCCGGTTGAGATATCTGCAATTCACCCCGGTGAGTTTACCCCAGTCGTAGTTACCCTGCTGGCGGTTAACCTACTTCACACATTACCTGCAACATTCCTTTCTCCCAGTTTCTTCTGTGTTTACGAAATCTGCATCCGATTCCATCCAACAATTTCGGATAAAGGATCAATATCGAATTTCAGGGATAAATGTTCTGAAATTGTTTATGTCAGATGTACTAGTCACATTTCGAATTTTCAGATATAAATGAAAAAAAAAACTTTATTTAATCGATCATGTATTTTTTGAACAGGGAGAAGCAAATAAAAATACTATTGACTAAGAATTTACTTGAGTTTATTTTAATCTAGGTTAAGGGTCGTGCGAAATTACGTCAAGTCTTTGTTTTTTTTCTGGGGGGGGGGGGTGTTAACGATTTTCTTATGCTGTCTTACATAGGTGTGGGGGTACATTTTAAATAGATATTTGGCAGGTGACACTCCTAGTGATCACACGATTTTTTTCAGATGAGATAGTAAATCTGGTTTTCCAAAGCGGCATTAATCTCTCTATGCACCTCACGATGTGTGGATGAACCTTTAGGTTTTCCAACAGACAGATGATAAGTATATATATATATATATATATATATATATATATATATATATATACAGGGTGTTTTTTTTAACTTTAGACAACGAAATATCTCAAAAAATACGCATCCTACGGAAAAAATGTCTGAAATAAAAACTTTTTATTTTCGAGGGGGAAAAAAGATTTGATAAAATTTACCCCACCCCCACAGGAGGCAGGGGTGGGGGTAACTTTGTAATTTCAAATGGCAACCCCAATCTTTTATCACAGATTCAGATTCTCCTTTACGAAATACGTAAGTTTTATTCGGAAAATTTGTTTCGATTCGCGATAGATGGCGCTGCAATTGCGAAAAATGAAATTGTTGACACTACTTTTAGCTCTACCCAGGAATAACGACGCGGACGTAGTAGTTGTCTATTCCCTTCGGGGTGCTTAATTTCGGTGAGTCACCTTGCCTCTCACCATCCATCGGGGTGCTTGATTTCGGTGAGTCCCCTTGCCTCTCACCACAGGCATGCTTGATTTCGATTAATTATTTTACAATAAGTGCTCAAAATGGTGTCCTCGCACTTCGATGCACTTGTTAATCCGAGCTTTGAAAGATTCCACACAACTACGAATTGTGTCTGGTGATATTTGTGCACAAGCAGACCTGATTCGCTCGATCATGTTATCACGAGTTGTGGGCACTTCTTGATACACGCGATTCTTTAGATAACCCCACAAATAGAAATCCGGCGCCGTAAGATCTGGCGATCTGGCAGGCCAATTTACTGGACCTCCTCTACCGATCCATCGTCCATTGAATTCGCGATTGAGTACTTTCTCGCGATTGCCGCATAATGTGCTGGACAACCGTCATGTTGAAACCACATGTTGTGTCGCACTTCCAAGCTTAGGTCTTCCAGCAATATTGGAAGTTGATTTTCTAAAAAGTTACGATATTTTTCACCGTTCAAATTTCCATCAATAAAATACGGACCGATAAGTTGATCTCCAATTATTCCACACCAAACGTTCACGGACCATGGACGCTGATGCTCAACTTCACGCAACCAATGTGGATTTTCTACACTCCAATAATGCATGTTGTGCCGATTAACGTTACCATGGTTTGTGAAAGACGACTCGTCTGTGAAGAGTACTAGAAAAAAGAAATTCGGGTTTCCTTGTATCTGCTGAACCGCCCATTGACAAAATGTCACTCAGTTCTGAAAATCATTGCCATGAAGTTCTTGATGCAGTGAAATATGATACGGATGATAATTATTACGTTTTAATACCTTCCAAACACTGGATAGAGACATTCCGGAATCGCGGCTCAGTTGTCGAGTACTAACATGAGGGTCATGAGTGACTGCAGCTAAAATTGCAATTTCATTATCAACTCCAGTAACTGTTACTTGACGCTTCCTTTTTTTCGGTTGTACACTTCCGTCAGTGAAGAAGTTTCGGACAACCCGGTAAAAAGAAGCGCGTGAAGGAACACTTTCTGGAAAGCGTTGAGCATAAAGCGTGAGAGCATCATTGATATTCCTGCCACTTTCTCCATAAATGAGAATCATTTAAATCTTCTGTTGCTGAGATAGAATTTCCATTGTAAAAGTAATGAATTAAGGTAATGAGGAAATACAACGACACCCAAACCAACTCAAACGAACGTGACCAACAACAATAACCCAAACGAAAGCAACCAACACACCTAAATCAAATGAACACAATCAACCTTCCTAATGAATGAACGTTAAGCACGGACAGACGCGGTTATCGCTCGGCCGGAATGACGTCGAGGATTGTAGACAGTGGAGACTCGATGATATGTAATGTCTACATCCAAAATCGACTGTCCTCAACCAACTACATTCGGGAATGGTTTTCGACAGTTTTATCACTTTTACTGTCCCGTTGCCAAAAGTTCAAGCACCCCGATGGATTGTGAGAGGCAAGGGGACTCACCGAAATTAAGCACCCCGAAGGGAATAGACAACTACTACGTACGCGTCTTTATTCCTGGGTAGAGCTAAAAGTAGTGTCAAAAATTTCATTTTTCGCAATTGCAGCGCCATCTATCGCGAATCGAAACAAATTTTCCGAATAAAACTTACGTATTTCGTAAAGGAGAATCTGAATCTGTGATAAAAAATTGGGGTTGCCATTTGAAATTACAAAGTTACCCCCACCCCTGCCTCCTGTGGGGGTGGGGTAAATTTTAGCAAATCTTTTTTCCCCCTCGAAAATAAAAAGTTTTTATTCCAAGTTAAAAAAAAACACACTGTATATATATATAGTTAAAAGTTTGTCATAAGGACAACCGAAGGGTTTCGCCGGGAGCGGGTGCTAATCTGAAAAATTTCACCCGCTCCCAGCGAAATGGCGGTAAAATTTCAGCTGTAACCACGTCTCACGACCGTGAGATAGGTGGTTACAGTCTGCGACTAACTCAATACGATGATCCGGCAAAAGTCTCGTACACCTTTTCAGGCTATTAACCAGTGAAACCTTGGCACCTCCAAGAGCGCCGATGATCAAGACGATTAGCTTAACAGAATATTCCGGGTATACCCGTCGCAACTCCCTTATAAGGTCTTTATACCTCTCTTTCTTTTCTTTCTCCTTGGCTGTGACATTTTTGTCAGCTGGTGCCGAAAATTCGATAACGAACATGGTTCGTTCCTCGAAGTCAAGGAGAACTATATCAGGCCTCGAGTGCGCAACAGAAACAATTGTCGAGAATATGAAGTTCCAGTATATGCGGCAATTCTTATTTTCGACAAGTGACTCTATTTCTCTAGAAGCGTTTAGCGGAGCGGTATTTGGGCTAATGCCGTAAGAGTGACAGAGATGGTAATAAAGCACTCTTAGTGCCGCATTGTGTCTTTGGATGTAGGTCGTTCCTGCATGAGTTGGACAACTAGATAGTATATGTCCTAGATGCTCGGGGTGTGCGTGACACACTCTGCAGCTATCATCGGGAATGTCTTGGCTCAAAATGTAGCGTCGGTATGCTAGAGTGTAAATGACACCGTCTTGACATGCCAAAATGAAGCCCTTCGTGCCCGACTTCAATCAGGGGGATCTAAGGAAAGCAAACGTTATCTCATACGACATCGACTGACCTTTCACATTTTCTGTGGAAGATTCCGTGCATCCTCTTGTCGATGAACTGTTCGCGGAAGTTTTTCTCCTGTGCTTTCTTAATCCGGGCCTTCAGGAGTGAGTATTCAACATGGATAAGATTTGATGCATTTTGCTCACCCCTAATATTGAAGTCAAGGCCGACTGTTTCAGCAGCCTCCTCCGCTGCTTTGCACAAAAACGCGCCTTTGCCCACTTATTCGTGTTCCCTGGCCATTTTAAGAAGAGGGTCTTGGCCATTTGCGACCATATGTGCTGTACCGAGAATAAGTCTGTTGTGAAGACATTCAAGATTCAGTATTCCACGACCACGTTGACGGCGTGATATGTAAAGTCGTGGAACAGAAGACTTAAGGTGCATGCTTTTGTTTATGTGCATAACCTTTCGGGACCCGATATCGAGAGATCTGAGCTCGTCCTTCGTCCATGGAACTACTCCAAATGAATAGAGTGCTACGGGGACGGCAAGCATGTTCGTTGCAGATACTTTCTTCCTCGCCGATAGTTCGGAAGACCATATTCGTCGAATGAGACGTTTGTATCTGCATCGGAGAGTATCCTTTATAGATGTCACGTCCTGAATGCGGCTCTGTGGCACGCCCAGGTATGTATAGGTCTCTCCAGCGCAAAGATGTCGTATAGTGCTTCTGTCATCGAGCTCAGGATCTTCGGGGATGCCATTAGGTTTTCCTTCCTTCAAATTAACCTTGGCGAATTTCTCTAACCCAAACTCCATTCCAATCTCTTGAGTATACTCTTTGACAATTTTTAGAGCTAGATGTAGTTTCTCTTGATTTCTAGCATAGATCTTAAGATCACCATGCAATATACATGAGGGACCTTATGCTTTCAGTTTCCAGGTTTGCCGCAGAGGTACCCTTAGGAATGGCGAAGTGCGAGAGATAGTGGCAATAATTTGAGGCAAAAGAGGAGAGGGCTCATGATGTTGCCCTGAAGCACACCACTCTGAAAGGTGATACTGTTAGTAATCACACGATGTTTTCCAGATGAGATAGTAAATCTGGTTTTCCAAAACGGCATTAATCTCTCTATGCACCTCACGATATGTGGATGAACCTTTAGGCTTTCCAACAGACAGATGATAAGTGACTTGAGAGGTTGAATCGAAAGCTTTCCGGTAATCAGTCCAGGCCATCGATAGAAGTCGCTGATAGGATGCTGCGTCTTTACAGACACATCTATCGATGAGCAAGTTCTCCCAACATCCTGCTTCGCCTTTCTTTGAGCCACGTTGTTCATACATCTCTCGCCACACAGGTCCAATTGTCCGAACAATCCTATCATTTAGGATCGCTGTAAAGATCTTATACAGTGTGTTCAGACAAGTTATTGGCCTGTAATTCTTAGGGTCAGCTAAGTTGCCCGTCTTCGGCAGGAGCACTGTGCGCCCTTCCACCAACCACCCCGGAATAGGCTCTTCCGACTTTAGATATGAGGTAAAAATTCGGGCCAGATGCTGGTGGGTTGAAGGAAACTTCTTCCACCAGAAGGTCTTGATACCATCTGGTCCCGGAGCGGAATAGTTCTTCATGCCTCTTAATACGTTTTTCACCTCCTCGGTAGTGATAGGTGGGCATTGCTCCGCAGCTATTATGAGGGCATTGCACAGCTCCTTGAAGCTATTTATGTTCTTTGAGCCTTCTTCAAGTGGATGTTGGACTTCGTAGACTTCTCTCCAAAATGATTCAACCTCCTCTGGTTTGGGCGGATGGTCGACAGTAACTGGAGGGTCTTGGAAGAGTCAAGATGGGTCAGACAAAAACTGTTGATTTTCTCTGACCTACCTCTCTCTTCGCTCTAGACTTCTCCTAGCCTTTCGCCGACCTGACGTTGTGATTTCGTCATTCCCTGTGACCACCCATCTCACGGTTGTGAAACGTGGACATAGTTGTGATTTCCCGCGGTTCTACTGGGGGCTATGGATATTTTTTTTTTAGATTGCAGTTGCTCTTAGTGGGACCCTGCGGTGGTTGTTTAACTATTTTTTTAAATTATATATATATATATATATATATATATATATATATTATATCAATATATATAGATTATTATTTTTTAAGCTTGTGTCCGCGATCTTGTCTCTTGTGTGGTTTTTTTTTTTTTTAAGAAATTAAATTTTTTATTTTCAATGCTATTTTTGCGACTAAAACCAAAACTGCGCGTCCTATCGCAAAATCATCCATTTTTAACCAAACAGTAATTTTTTACCAGAAATATGAATTTTCAATAAAGAAGTTCAATTTTCAACCGAACAGCTTAAATTTTTACCAAACTGTTCAATCCTCAACCAAACCAGATTAATTTAGACCCAAACATTTGCATTTCTAACCAAAAAGGATGCATTTTAATCTAACACGATTGTTTGTCCACTAAAAAAGACAAATTTTTATCCAAACAGATGAATTTTCAACCAGAAAAGATCAATCTTCAATAAAAATATTAACCCATTAACGCCCGAAACTTTTTTTCTCGATATTTTTGAATTTTAATTTTTTTTTTTAAATCTTCTGACTCTAAATGGTATGTTAAAAAAAAGAAGACGCTATTTATGTTGCCATATTTTTTCTCGATATTTTTAAATTTTTAAATTTTTTTTAAATCTTCTGACTCGAAATGTTATGTTAAAAAAAAGAAGACGCTATTTATGTTGCTATATGGCAACTCTGGGCGTTAATGGGTTAACTTTGAACCAAGAATAGAAAACTTACATTGTTCATTAAAAACATTAATTATTAAACAAAAAACACTCAACAAAATAAATACATTTTCAACATATTCAAGCGATGAATTTTCAACTAAATTGATGAATCTTTGAAAAAGTGAATTTTCGACGAAAGAATGTAACTGAAGCGATGATTTATTAACCCAGAATATTAATTTTATAATAATACATAAAATATATAATATACGGGTGACTAAAAAGTCCCGGGACGGTTGGATATTTCCTCAGGTAAAATATTTTTCAAAAAAGTGAAGGTCATTCCTGAAGTAAATTTCAACGAGAAATTCAATGGTGACCTTCATTTTGACCTTGAAGTTGACCTTCATGGCTTTATCAAGGTCAACTTTGTTTTTTTAAATGGAAACCCCCTTTTTTACATCTGCAATCGCTAGAGAGAAAAATTCTACGTTCAGGTACGTACCCAAGTCATAAGTCATTTGTAACGTTCAAGGTCAATTAGAGGTTATTTGAAATAAACAAAGTTTTCCAAGAGGTCAGTGCAATTCCTGAAGTATTTTTAACATGGAATTCAATGGTGACCTTCATTTTGACCTTGAAGTTGACCTTCATGGCTTTTTGGAGGTCAAATTTTTTTTCAAATGGAAACCCTCTTTTTCACATCTGCAATCGATAGAGCGAAAAATACTACGTTCAAGTACGTACCCAAGTCATAGGTCAATTGTAACGTTCCAGGTCAGTTAAAGGTTATTTGAAATTAACAGAGTTTTCCAAGAGGTCAGTGTAATTCCTGAAGTAAATTTCAACGATAAATCCATTGGTGAGCTCTGTACTGATCTTGGTGATGATCTTCAAGGTTTTTTCAAGGTTTTTTCCAAGCACTTTACGTTTACGTTTAGCATTACCCAGGAACAACGACGTGGACGTAGTAAATTCTGTTCCCTTTGGGGTGCTTGATTAGCGTGAGTCCCCTTTATGATTTTACAATATTCAAAACGCTGTAGCCAAGATCAATACAGAGCTCACCAATGAATTTCTCGTTGAAATTTACTTCAGGAATTACACTGACCTCTGGGAAAACTTTGTTAATTTCAAATAACCTTTAACTGACCTGGAACGTTATAATTGACCTATGACTTGGGTACGTACCTGAACGTAGAATTTTCCGCTCTATCGATTACAGATGTAAAAAAAGGGGGTTTCCATTTTAAAAAAACAAAGTTGACCTTCAAAAAGCCATGAAGGTCAACTTCAAGGTCAAAATGAAGGTCACCATTGAATTCCTCGTTAAAATTTACTTCAGGAATGACCTTCACTTTTTTGAAAAATATTTTACCTGAGGAAATATCCAACCGTCCTGGGACTTTTTAGTCACCCTGTATAATAAATATAATCCATACATAAAATATGAATTCATAACAAACTAGTTCAACTTTGAACCAAGTAGTTGAATTTATAACTAAGAAAGAATAATTTTTAACCAAATAATACAATTTTAAACCAAAAATATGAATTTTCCAGTAAGAAGATTAATGTTTTACCAAAAAACACGGATTTTCAACAAAATTGTTGAATTTTTAAGCCAAAAAGACTAATTATTTACAAAGCGGTTGAATTTTCAACTCAAAATTTTTTTTTTCTTGAAAAAATTACTTTTCTCTCAAAAAGTTCAATTTTCAACTGAAGAGTTCAATTTTCTACTAAATTGTTGAATTCGCAAAACAATCAGATTAATTTGCACCCAAGAATTTGCATTAATAGCCAAAAACGATGAATTTTTAACCATTTTAGTTTCAATAAAAAATATCAATTTTCAACCATAAATATAACAGTTGCATTGTTATTTCGAATAATTAATTCTAAAAAAAAAAAAAAAATTTCCAAAATATCGTTACATTTTCATTTTTGACAAAAAATATGAATTTTCAACAAAAGAGTTCAACCCAAAAGATGATTTTTTAAACGAGAAGATTAATATTCTAAAAATGGGACAGTTAATTTTTTAATGAAGGAGATGAATCTACAACCCCAAAAATGAATTTTTAACAACCTAGTTTAACTCTTACCCAAGTAGCGGAATTTCTGGTAAAAAATATGACTTTTTAACAAAATAGTTGCATTTTCAACAAAATAATAAAATTTTCAATTAAATACCAGAATTTTTAACCAAACGAGATGAATTCCGAACAAAAAATGTAATAACAGTAAAATTAATTCTACTGCCCCGCGCGGGCGCCGCATCCCCTTCAAGTTGGTAACGTGGTTTATGGACGATCCCTTAGGGCTATATATAATAATTTAAAAAAGTTAGAAATTGAAAAAGAAAACAATTACAAAATTTGACATAAGAATGCTATTGTGTAAGATTTTTAACCTTATTCAAACAACAAGAAGAGGCGATATTTACAAGCGATTGCTTCACAAGGAAAAAACTAGCATTATTTAAACACTTAATCTATTTTAATTTACTTCATTATTCACGTCAAAAAGAATTACCAAAAAATTTGTCAATATTTTCAATAATTGACTTTAGTATAAAATAATCTTGTGATTTTTTTATTATTCCATCAGTGAAATGATCAAACACTACTGTTTCATTAGTCAAAAACTCTAGTACTTAATTAAATGGTAAATTTTTTCACTATAATATTTATCGCACATTTAATGTTTGAATAGTGGAGAAAATTGATGTAACTATAATAGTGATGCCGTTCGATACGAGACTGTCTCGATATCGTCTCGAAAAATCTCGGTTTTTTCTCGTATCGGTACCGATATATCGCTCGGATCGTCTCGTGATTTTGAGACTAGACAGCCAGATGGTTTCCAGGTGGTTTCCTGCGGAACAACAGTAGAAGGGGAACGGCGAACCAACGAACCTTTTCTTGCAATTTAAAGTTCTGAACCTTCAAATGAACGAAATATATTTTCCCAATTCTATTATATCTAGAAATTGTTCAACTGCAGATAAAAATATGCATTTTAAGTTCCTTTTATAATTGCATTATTGTCAATGTAATGAACCATTATATTTTTGCACAGTTTCTAGATTATAAAGTAATTAATAACAAATTTCGCTCATTCGAACGTTAAGAACTTCAAGCACATTATAACTTTTAGATTTTTAAGCTTCAAAACTTCTAAAATTCCTACATGTCTTTTAAACAAAATCGAATTTTTCTCAACAAATTTGACAAACTTTCAAAATTACAAAAACGGACTCGAATACGGAGTAACTTTCTTCATTTTTGAAGTAATTAGGAAAAAAATATCTAGGTACATTTTTGTACCGCGTAATTTTTTGCTAACTTCAACTTTCTATTCAACCTATTATTTCTAAAAATTTGAGAAAAAAGGTGTTTTTTTTAGAGTTCTTCCCCAAAAATCCAAAATGACGTTACCAACCAATTTTCATTATTTTTTACATAGTTTGTGGATTTTGAAAGTGTGAAAAAAAACTTGATAAATTGAAATAAGAAAAACCTTAAAATCTCAAAAATTGAAAAAAAGTCAAGGTTTGAAAAAAAATCAAAAGACTGAATCCATTTCAAATCAGGCAGGTACAAGACTTGAAGTCGCAGAATCTCTTGGGGACAAAATATGTTGTTTTTTTAGAGGAAATTAGGCAATACGTATTTTTGCGATTTGTGAAAAAAATTGTTTACGAAGTTATGCGTATTTGAATTTTTGGCTTTGTTTTTCAAAAAAATTCCAATTTCTTCTTTAAACTTATATAACTTTTGACCCAATTGAGATATTTAAGATGTTCAAAATTAGCATAATGGCGGCAGTTTTTCTGAAAATATTAAAAGTCGATTTTCTCAAAAACCCCACACTTATATTTTCTGTCAATTTTTTTTTTTAATTTGTACTATCACAAGGAAAATACTTTGTGAGTTTTATGCTGGCTGAATAACTTTTGTGGCCAGGAGAATTTTTTTCTCATAAAATTGAATTTTCGGATTTTTCTTGCAAACAACAACAGATACGCAAAAATGTGAACAAAATAATGAGCAAATTTAAAAAAAATTTTGAAATTAAATTTATTCGGGGAAAAAAAAGAGATGAAAAAAGATCTTCTTTTCTGAATAAATTTAATTTCAAAAATTGTTAATTTATAACTCCATCTAGTCTGAGGACGTTAAATATTTTCTGTATTAGAGGATATAACTTTGATCGATATTGTAGATTTCCATTTCCACAGTGTGTGTGAAAGGATTTCTCTTTGGATCGATCGTTACCATCTCCGATGATAATATAGATTCCTAGTAAAAATTGATTTGTATATAACATCTTGCATAATAAATCGTATTTCATAAAAAAGGATTTGTTCCTCCGATCTCTCTAGTAGCTCAATGGTTAGAGCACCTGACCGGAAATCAGTTGATCTGGTGCTCGTATCCCAGCGGAGTGAAAGGAGAAGATCTTTTTTTCTGAATAAATTTAATTTCAAAAATATCAAATGTGCCACTTTTCCTACACAAAATATATGTTACACAAATTATTTTTCCAGGGGGGGGGGGGCGTATAAACGACAATTTGTGTTGACTCTAAACAGTGAGAAGTTATTATTTTTGGAATAAATGATACAGTGGATGAATTTCATATTTCAAATATGTTTTGTGTAGGATCTACTTTGTGTAGAAAATATTTCATTTACTGTTTTAAATATGTTGTGTAGAATATATTTCGTGTAGAATATATTTTGTCTCGGAAAAATATTGGGTATAATATTTTTTTGTACAAATTTTTTTAGAAAATCTTCATAATAAAATATTACTATTCAATTCTGTGTAGAAAATATTTTGTGTATGAAAAATATCGGGCAGAATAACTTTTGTACAATATTTTTAAATTATTTTGACGATAACATAATTAATATTAATTTATGTGTAGGAAATATTTTGTTTAGAAAATATTTTGTGTAAGAAAAATATAACGATATTAACTTCTGTGTAGGAAATATTGGGTGTAGAAAATATTTTGTGTAGGAAGAAAATAACAGTATGAAATATCTGTTTTAGGTGAAAATTCAACTATTTGTTGAAAATCCGTCTTTTTGGTAAAATAGTACTCTCATTAGTTGAAATTTTATCTTTTTGGTTAAAAATTCATTTCTTTGGATGAAAATTTAACTGTTTTGTTGAAAATTTGTGTGTTTTTTTTTGGTTGATAATTTATTTTACTAACTGAATATTATTTTTTTTCTTCTTGGTAGAAAATTTATCTTTTTAGTTTCAAATTCATGTATTTGGTTGAAAATATATTTTTTTTTTTTAGTTGAAGATTCATCATTTTAGTTGAGAATTCACTTTCACTATGTCATTTTTGGAGGATAATTTATCTTTTTTGATAGAAATGTAATTTTTTTCGTTAAAAAATTATCTGGTTAGTTAAAAATTTAACTATTATATTTAATAAACTATTTTATTTTTATTTTATGAAAATTTTCAATAAAAAAAAATGTTTTGTTGAAAATTTCTTTTGTTGTTGATAGAGAAAACATCTTTTGGATTGAAAAATCCACTATTTAGTCAAAATTTCATATTTTCCGTTGAAAATTCATCATTGTGATTGAAAATTAAATTCTTCGGTTGAAAATTCGTTTCTTTTTAGTTGAAAATTATTTTTTTTAACTGAATAGGTAACCGTTCCATTTTTTGTCAAACATTTATATTTTTTGATAAAAATGTAATCTTCTTGGTTGAAAATTACGTCATTTCGTTAAAAAATTCCTTTGATTTTATTAAAAATAAATTTTCTTCCTGAAAATTTAACTATTATATTTTTAGTTTAAAATTTATCTGTTTTAGGTGAAAATTCAACAAATTCAAATTATCTTTTTGGTTAAAAATTAATTTCTTTGGATGAAAATTTACCTGTTTTTTTGAAATTTTTTTTTTCTTTGGTTGAAAATTATTTTACTAACTGAATATTATTTTTTTTCTTGTTGATAAAAAATTTATCTTTTTAGTTTGGAATTCATGTATTAGGTTGAAAATTACATTTTTTTTTTTACTTGAAGATTCATCATTTTAGTTGAAAATTCACTTTAGCTATTTCATTCTTTGTGGTAAATTTACCTTTTTGGATAGAAATGTAATGTTTTTCGTAAAACATTATCTGTTTAGGAGAAAATTGAACTATTCTATTTTTTGTTAAGAATTCATTTCTTTCATTGAAAAAAAAAACTGTTTAGTTGAAAATTCGTTTTTTTATTTATTGAGAAAACATCTTTTGGATTGAAAAATCCACTATTTGGTCAAAATTTCATATTTTCCGTTGAAAATTCATCATTGTGATTAAAAATTAATTTCTTTGGTTGAAAATTCGTTTCTTTTTAGTTGAAAATTAATTTTTTTAACTCAATATGTAACCGTTCCATTTTTTGTCAAACATTTATATTTTTTGATAAAAATGTAATCTTCTTGGTTGAAAATTACGTCATTTCGTTAAAAATTTCCTTTGATTTTATTGAAAATAAATTTTCCTTCTGAAAATTTAACTATTATATTTTTAGTTTAAAATGTATCTGTTTTAGGTGAAAATTCAACTATTTATTGAAAATCCGTCTTTTTGGTAAAATAGTACTCTCATTAGTTGAAATTTTATCTTTTTGGTTAAAAATTCATTTCTTTGGATGGAAATTTAATTGTTTTTTTGAAAATTTGTTTGTTTTTTTTTGGTTGAAAATTTATTTTACTAACCGAATATTATTTTTTTTTCTTTTCCATAGAAAATTTATCTTTTTAGTTTGAAATTCATGTATTTGGTTGAAAATTAAATTTTTTTTTAGTTGAAGATTCATCATTTTAGTTGAATTTTCACTTTATCTGTTTCATTTTTTGTAGAAAATTTAACTTTCATTGAAAAAAAAAAACTGTTTAGTTGAAAATTCGTTTTGTTGTTGATAGAGAAAACATCTTTTGGATTGAAAAATCCAGTATTTGGTCAAAATATTTTTGGTTGAAAATTTACATTTTTAGTTGAAAAGGAATTAATTTTGTTAAAAACTCTTTTTTCTTTTCAATTTTACTTTTCTAACTGCAAATTGAAATATAATATTTTTTAGTTTAAAATTCAATTATTTTGTCGAGAATTAATTTTTTTTTTTTTTTAATGATTGTCTTGAGTGAAAATTGAATTGTTTCATTTTTCGTTAAAAAATCCTTCCTGGATGAAAAAAAAAAAAACTATTTGCTTGAAAATTCGTTTTTTTTCTGGTTGAAGATTTATTTTTCTGACATTTTAACTATTCTAATTTGGGTTAAAAATGGACTTTTTTAGATGAAAATTCTTATACTTTGTTGAAAATGAGTCTTTTTTGATAGAAAAATAATCTTTTGGGTTGCAAATTCAAATATTTGGTTCAAAATTCATTTTTTTTTTTTTTTGTGAAGATTCATCATTTTAGTTGAAAAATCATTTCTTCGATTGGAAATTTATCTTTTTGACTCGAAAACACATCTAAAAAGTGTTTTAAATATATTTAGAAGCAACATTTATTTTGCATTAACATTATATAATATTATTCTAATTTGGGTTAAAAATGGACTTTTTTAGATGAAAATTCTTA
>CAKNYM010052859.1:38982-60048 GCA_932195095.1 Andricus curvator
TTCCATTTTTCACTTTTCCTTGGTGGCGGCGCTAAGTGGTCGGACCTGTGAGGAAAAGCGAGCGAAGAATGAATGGAGAAGGTTCCCCCACTTTGCTCAACTCGGCCAGTCTCGTGTGAAACTGAAAATACACGAACCCGAAGCTCGGGCCGAGTTCGCCCGACTTCACGATTCGGTTTCGTTCGCTATTAGAAGGTTGGGTTGATTTTCGTTTTCGAACATTCACACCTAAAGAAAAGACTTCAAATACATGTAATGAAGTCTTGAAATATACTTACAGAATAAATAGTTATTCGAAATTTTTATTTTGTATACAAAATTATTTTTTGCCTTAAATTATAATTTGGTTGTAATTTTCCTTTTTTCTTGACTAAAAATCGTTTTTACATGAAAATTTATTTATTTGGTTGAAATCTCATTCTTTGAAGGTTGATTTCAACTGTTTTTAATTAAAAATTACAATTTTTTCATTGAAATAGCAATTATTACATTTTTCGTTGAAAATTCGGCTTTTTTGGTTGAAAATTCAACTGTTTAGTTAAAACTTATATTTTTTGTTGGAATTTTGATTGGCATACAGAAAAATTCAAAAATGTTGGAAAATTTTCTTAAGAATCTTAGGAAAATTATATTTATACCTATAACCTTAAAAATAAGTAACTTAAAGAATAAATAGTTATTCGAAATTTTATTTTGTATACAAAAATATTTTTCACTTCAAATTATAATTTTGTTTTATTTTTATTATTTATTTATTTGGCTGAAATTTCATTCTTTGAAGGCTATTTCAATTAAAATATTGTAATCTTTAATTAAAAACATTTGAAATCAACCTTCAAAGAATGAGATTTCAACCAAATAAGTAAATTTTCAAGTAAAAACGATTTTTAGTCAAGAAAAAAGGAAAATTACAACCAAATTATAATGTAAGGCAAAAAATAATTTTTAATACAAAATAAAACTTTCGAATAACTATTTATTCTGTAAGTTATTTATTTTTAAGGTTATAGGTATAAATATAATTTTCCTAAGATTCTTAAGAAAATTTTCCAACATTTTTGAATATGTCTGTATGTCAATCAAAATTTCAACAAAAAATATAGGTTTTAACTAAACAGTTGAATTTTCAACCAAGAAAGCTGAATTTTCAACGTAGTATGTAATAATTGCTATTTCAATGAAAAAATGGTAATTTTTAATTAAAAACAGTTGAAATCAACCTTCAAAGAATGAGATTTCAGCCAAATAAATAAATTTTCCAATAAAAATTTTTTTTCATGAAGAAAAAAGAAAAATTTCAACAAAATTATAATTTAAGGTGAAAAATATTTTTGTATTCAATATAAAAATTTCGAATAACTGTTTATTTTTTAACTTTCTTTTTGTGCTTATTTTAAGCTTATATAAATATAATTTTCATAAAGGATTCTTGACAAAATTTCACAAAATTTTTCAATATTTCAGATTTGTCAAATAAAAATTTCAACAATAAATATAATTATCAACCAAACACTGAGATATTTTTATAATTTCATTCCTGAAATCTATACCCTTAGGTCAAACATGGTACAGAAATGTCGTAAAATTTGAAAAATGACCAACTATTTACAAGAATTTTTAAAATAAAAATCAATGTGTATCATATTCAAATAGAATTTAGGAATATTTATAAAAGGTATTAATATTTTTCATTTTAAAAATTAATTTATACAGAGTACAGTTTTCATTTGAAACTTCACGACGGTTTTTTGTACCATACTTGACCCTATCAGGGCAAAATGAAGGAAAAATATTCTCAAAATATTATCATTAGTTATTAAAATACTACAAAGACTTACCTTTAAAATTATTTTGTCCTTTAAAAATCATGAAATATTTCTTTATAAAATACATTTTGTTACACTTATTTTACAATTATTCACAATTAAAATAAAATTGTAAAACCTAAATTTGGTAATGTTTAGATAAATATTTGAAGACATTGAAGGTTTTATAAAGTTTTTATATATTAAGAAAGCATATACAGTAAAAATGTTGATTAATTTAATAAATTAAAAATAATTATTATAATGAAAAATGAAACCACTTGAAAGTGATAAATATTATTAACCTAATTTTAAAATCCCATATACAATATTCAATATATTTGAACTTTATAAAGCTTCAGTGTCTAATAATGTATTCCTTAAGAATTCGTGAAAAAAATAATCGTTAAATATTTCAAGACTTCATTACATGTATTTGAAGTATATTATTATTATTATTATTATTATTATTATTATATTATTACATATGTTATTTTATTTTGTACTTGTTGGTTAATTTATAAAAACAAAAGTTCGTTTCGTTTCCCGAGTTTTACATTATTATTTAATTATTTATGATAAATTTTAAAGAAAAAAACGTTGTTTGATTTTCCGAGTTCTCAATTTTTTTGTTGGTTTTGTAAACATTAAATGTAACAAAAATTTTTCAACAATTCGCAACGAATTAACTTTGGGGATTCAAAATGTATTTTATCTTATTCTTTACATTTCTTTATTGTTTTTGCTAAAATAAATGCAAACAAATTGTTGGTTATTTTTAGAGAATTAAAGATCGTTTCGTATCACGAGCTTCAAATTTTTTTTTAATTTCGTTACATTAAATGTAACAAAAATTTCACAATGGATCCCAAAAATTACTTTGTTACAATTAATGTAACAGAATTTATGAAAAAAATCGCTAAGAATTACTTTTGGGGGTTCCAAATATGTTTTTTCATTGTAAGCTTGTTGGTTATTTTTAAGGAACAAAAGTTCTTTTGGATTTCCCATGTTTAAATATTTTAAGCTTGTTGGTTATTTTCAAAGAAATAAAGATCCTTTCGTTTCCCGAACTTTACATTTTTTATTAGTTTTGTTCAATTAAATGTAACAAAATTTTTACAATGAATCCAAAGAATTACTTTTGAGGAACAAAATGTGTCTTCTAATTTCAGAGTTGTTGGTTAAGTTTAAAGAAAAAAAGTTCGTTTGGATTTCCCAACTTTAATTCTTTTAAAATTTGTTACAATTAATGTAACAGAATTTATGAAAAAAATCGCTAAGAATTACTTGTGGGGGTTCCAAATCTGTTTTTTCATTGTAAGCTTGTTGATTATTTTTAAAGCACAAAAGTTTGTTTCGTTTCCCAAACTTTAAATTTTTTTTAGTTTCGTTATACATAATTTTAGAGTTAATTCTCGAATTTTTTCTTTCTAATTCGAATCAATATTTTTAAAAATTGAAGAATTTTAATTTTTTATTATGATTAATAATGATTCTATAATAGTAACAATTATTTAATTTCAATAATATCAATAAATATTAATGTTGTTACTTGATATGAAACTTCAATTTGAACTTCCCGCCATAAATCTAAGAGAATTTTCGTCCAAAACTCAAGCATTTCATCTTTTTTGGTAGTAACTATTGCTTTAAAGAATATTTAAAACTTCCTAGATTATCATCTCGTAAAAGAAAATTTGATTAAATAGTTTTTAGTTGGAGAAAATTGAATTTTTACGTTTTTCTCCATGCATTTTTTTTTGTAATCCAGACCTCGTGAACAATCAGCGCCACCTGTAGGCCCCAGTCACATATCAGGACGCTTTCATTCAGTGTATTCTGGGCGAAGAACCTTTTCAGAAAGTGGAGTTCATTTTGTGAAATCTGTGAAGCACTTAAAATTTATGAACAGCCTACGTTTATTCGGTTTTGAGTTTTTTAAAATGCACTTTAAAAATTTTCTAGAGCCCGGAAGGGGTTTCCTGGTTGGCGGAAGGGGGGGGGTACATGTCTGGTTCTCCAAAAAAAAATATGGTAAAGGCTAAAAAGTGCGAGTGAAATAGTGTAGCAACGACGCGAAGTGTGAAGGAAGCCGACTGACAGCTGATGGCGCTGACAGCTCGATGGTACTAAATCGTACTACGAAAAAACGCACTGTCGGTAAAAGTCTCATCTGCGTCTTGGCGGGAATTTTGAATTTGAATAAAAAATGCAATTTGTAATTTTCTTTTTTTTTATTATCTATTGACAAGTCCAATTGATTCGCGAATGCAATAGTATCACTGCAATTTGGATAAAAATAAATTCTTTCTCAGAATAATAAACGTGGTCTCGGAGAAGGAAAAAAGTACGAATGATAAAAGGATGCGGCTGCGAACTCGCTCACAATAATCGATATTAATTTTGAAATTTTCATCAAAATTATTCATTGAATTATTTACATATATCTTCAACCCAGACAAACAATTTTCAAAAATTGGTAAAAAGCGTTAGTAAGATAAAATTTCATTACCAAGAACGTTGTTAAAATTAATGTTTCTTGTAAGTTTCGAAATGTTATTAGTAAAAATGTTCTTAATTTGAAATATCATTATCAGCAATATTATTTTGATTCTTAGTATTATAAGATAATTTTTTTTTAGAGATTTGATTTTTGGCACAACTACCTCAAGCTGCTATACTCGCTAAAAATATTGGCATTTTTAATTGTTGAAAACTGCTACAATTCTAATTTGCAATAGTACAGTTCAAAACTCTTGTAATTCAAAATTTTTTATATATTTGCAAATGTAGCATTTTCAGTGATCCTTTTTGAAAACAAGCTCATGTCTACACGAAATGAGATATCAAGTCGAAAGTTGGGGGAATTAAGAAAAAGGTACTATAGTCGGTTTATCTGGTCATAATTGTTTATAATTATGAAATAAAAATGTAAGAAAAGTAATTTTTGTTTCGTTAATACAAACACGTTGGGTCGGATAAAATTATTGAGTACCTTCTATTTTATTCTGAAAACTTGAAACTCGATATCTCATTGAATGTAGACAATAACTTGTAAAAATTAGGCGCCGGTAATGTAGGTAGATATTTGCTTATTTGTTGCAAATTTGTCCTGCAAAAAATTGTTATCCTTTTATCACTTTTACACTTTTCCGAAACCACGTTTATTATTCTTAGAAAATTAATTTGTATTCAAATTGCAGTGACACTGTTGCATTCGCCAATCATCCGAAATTGTCAATAAACAATAAAAAAAGAGAATTAGAAATTGCTTTTTCTATTCAAATTTGAAATTCTCGCCAAGACGTAGATGCGACTTTTACCTTCAGTGCATTTACGTAGTGCGATTCAGTACTGCCGAGCTGTCAGCGCCATCAGCTGTCAGTCGGCTTCCTTCACACTGCACGTCGTTGCTACACTTTTTCTCTCTCAATTCTTAGTAGTTACCGTATTTTCTTCGCAAAACCAGAGACTCCCCCCCGCCCTTCTAACAACGTGGAGCCCCTTTCGGGGTCTAGAACATTTTCAAAATGCATTTTTAAAGCCTCAAAACCGAATCATCGTAGGTTGTTGGTAAGTTTTGAGTACTAAATATGGTCTTATTGACACCCCTTCTTTTAGGTTAAATTTTAGCATAGTATTTTAGCGTTCTAATAACTTTTTTCCCTCCCAATTGAATAGACATTTTCTGAAATTGTTATTAGCGTACAGGTATTTTTTTAGGGTACAGAAACGTAATAAAACTGGGCTTTGTTTTTTAAAAATTAGGTGCGGAAGGATCTGGAGAAAGCAGGAACCGTAGAAAAGTTCAACCACCAAGAGCAAGGAGATCTCGAAAAAGTAGTACCGATATTAAATATGTTCCAACACCACGTACAATTAATGATCCTGTAATTGATTTTCCTCCAGAAAGTCGCGTTACTGTAAAAGTTTCGGATGGCTCTGTATTGGTTGGAATAATCTATAATGAAGCACATAATAAACTTCCTAATTGGATTATGTATCCACAGTTTGAAAAATCCGCCATTTCTATACAAATGCCAGATGGACGCATTATGGTTGCAGATCTCCGAGAGAAAGACAAGCCTACCCATCGTTGTATTGTTGCTCCAACTTCCGTTACTGTAGACATGTTGGATAGTACTTGTAAAAATGCACTACTTGAATTTTTTGATCGACAAAGACGTTTCAAACTTTATAATATAGAAAATAGAGAAACTCGCACTTTTGTAGGAATGGCAGATGGCCTTGTCTACACTGGATACTTTCGGTAGCAATACAAATTTCGGATAAAAAAATTATTTCGGAAGCATTGTCATCGTTTGTAATTCTCTTCAAACATTTATGAGATTTATATCCAATTTCATTAGTAATGTTCCGTTTTTTTTTAAATTCTGATAGAAATGGTAAGATTTGAATGCAGAACTCAGAAAGGTTCGGAAATTATCTTAAGGCAAAATGTTGAATGTACCTAGTGCATTAAATGTATTTTATGTTGCTTTATTGATGATTGTATTACATGTAATTTGCCTAACAATAGAAGTAGCATCTAGTAATATTAGTAGTAATATTAACTGTAATAATTATAAATTTACGAAATAATAAATGATTAAACAAATAAGGAGTCATCCACAAATTACTTAAGGAGTTTTTCATAAATTTTCGACTTCATTCAATATACTGTGAGATTGACTAATATCAATAAGTATTAGGTATTAAAAAACTACAATTTTATAATTTTTCAGGAAAGGACACCTTTTTTTCAAAGTTAAATTTCCAGTTTTCCTACGTCGTATTTCAAAAGTATCAAGAATTCACATTTTCAGGTTGAAAATTCAACTGTCTTGTAGAAAATTTCTATTATCGACTCGAAAATTCAACACTTATAGCACCTGAATGAAGTAAATTAGAACGCAGGCCTAACATAACCGTGGACAAGACGCGGGTTCAGTTTTCTGTATTACGACACGTTATTGCGGCTTTCAAACATCTATGCCAGCGCTCGATCAATCCGTTGGCGTCAGGATAATATTTTTTGAATATATAAAATAAACAATTTTTTTTAGATTTTAGGGGATGAACTTTAAAATTATTATTATAAAATGAATATTTAAAATATAATTTAAAATTTTAATGATAATTTTAATGCCCTGATCGCTTGTTACCGTCTCCAGCGCGCCGAAGCGAGCGACCCAACAATCGGTGAAAGCCCTGCAAACCGTTGTTGCCTCAATATCTTCCAATGGAACGGCCTCCGGCCAACGCGAGAACCTGTCAATCATGGTGAGAACGTATCTATAATCCTCACTAAGCGGAAGTGGTCCCACTATATCAATGTGCACATGTTTAGATCTAACGTCCGGCGGTACAAAGTTAGCTGGAGCTAGGCGCGTGTGACACGAAACTTTTGATTTCCGACATTCCAAGCAAGCTTTGCATCATACCGAAATATCATTATGCGTATGACGGCGCACGTAGCGTTTGCAAATTACGCGATCGGTTACCTTGGCACTCGGATGCGCCTGTTTGTGAAACAAGTCGAAAACTTGCCTGCGCAGCACTCCAGACGCGAATGGTCTGAACGTTTCTCCTGTTATGTCACAGACCACTGAAGTGTGTGTTGGGCCCCACTGAAGTCGCTTGAGATTAAGGGATGTATCAGTGGATTGCAGCAACGCTTTAAGTTCATCATCATTTTATAGAAGTTTTGCCAGATCTATCAAGTTTGAACTTCGTGGTCAACCGGAGTGACTCTACGCGAGAGAGTGAGTCTGCCATGACGTTATCACGACACGGGAGAAATTCGATATTGGTTGTTCGCTGCGAAATGAACGAGAATTGTCTTTCTTGACGAGGCGACGCTTTTTCAGAATGATGTTGAAACGCAAACGTAATAGGTTTGAGATCCGTTACTATCTCAAAATCACGACCTTCAAGGAAATATTTGAAGTACTTGGTCACCTCGGAAATGGCAGTCAACTCTCGGTCATACGCGCTATAGTTTCGCTGTGCCGAGTTGAACTTCCTGGAAAAAAGGCAAGAGGTTTCCATGAGCCCTCGACTTTTTGTTCTAGCGCCGCTCCCATGCCAATGTCGGAAGCGTCCATGATCAAGCGAGTTTCGGCTTAATTTAAAGGGTAGACTAATAGGGTAGCATTTGAGATTCTCGTTTTAACCTCGTCAAACGCTTTCTCTGATTCCGCAGTCCACGGCACCGGCCGCTTATCATTCTTCTTCGAGTCTACTTACAACTAATTTGAAGGTGCTTGGATTTGTGCTGCATGAGGGATGTTGCGTCTATAAAAATTTGCAATCCCGAAAAACCGACAAAGATCTAACTTAGTCTCTGGTTTGGGAAACTCTGTAATCGCTCGGCTTTTCTCGACCGTGGGCTTGCAGCCACTTCTATCGATTGAGTGTCCGAGCAACTCGAGTTCTTCTTTACCAAATGCGCATTTCGCAACGCTGAACCGTAACCCGAATTCTTTAAGCCTACCGAAAACACACATATGCAAACTCTAAATCGCCGAGGGAAACACCAGTTCCCGTTAGATCACTGAAGTTAAGCAGTGTTGGGCGCGGTTATTACTTGGATGGGTGACCGTCTGATACTACTGCGTTGCTGTTGGCTGTGGTGGGTGTGGTGAGCCCAAACTTGTAGTTATTTATAACTACAAGAAAACTATCCACCTAGAAACACTACCCGAATCGGGTAGTGTCACGCCTACCCTGAAAGGGAAATGGCTTAATGGTATACATTTTCGAAAAGAAACATTTGCTCTGTGAGTTTGCTGAGAAGTCATGCAAGTGAGGTACTGGAAACTTGTCGGGGATTGTGACCGCATTCAATCTACGATAGTCGCCTCAAATTCGCCATGAACCGTCTTTCTTTTTGGTCATGTGAATTGGGCTTGCCCAAGGACTCGAAGACGCACGACAATGACCTAGATCTGTAAGCCGTTTAAAATCCTCTTAAATCCGTTTAAAAAATCCGTTTAAAAGCCACCGGGGGACCATTGGTAACAATCTGATGAACATCGCTGTGATTTTCTCCCAGTGTCGGTTGCGCGATACCAGTTAACTCAGGGAATTCAGATAAAATGTTAGTGTACTTGTCCGCAATTTCAATCACACTAAACGAAATTACTGCGACTTTCCTTACCACCCCACATGCAAATGAATTTGTGGTAGGTCATCGATGAGTCTACAACCTTTTAAATCGGGCAAGAGACCGTACTGTTTTATGAGGTAGGCCACGAGATCGGTCGAATTCCGAAATGAATAGTACGGAAATTCTCTCCATATGTATTAATACAGGTGTCATTGGCCGCGAAAGGCTTGAACCTGTTCGGAGTTTTGCCCGGAGGATTATCGACTGGTAGCAATATTATCTCTGCGCCCGTGTCGACCAGAAAACTTTCCGCAGTCGATTGGTAAAAAACATGGAGACGCGCTGACAGTAGTTGGGGACGCGACACGACCTCAGAAATTGATGGTCATGCGTTATTGTCGATCGGAATGTTTTTCCATTTGCATGGGTGTATCGCGGAACCCACGCAAGAGGTAGCCTTATTTCCGAACTTACCATGTTTTCAACATAGATCAGATTCACGCCCTTGACTACGCGACCGAGTTTGACTGCGATCGTGATTTTTCGAACGGACCGTTTTTTCGAGCTTGTTTACTTTCACGGTTAGGGCAGATAAATCCTCACGCATTTTTTCAAGCGTGCCTAGCACGTCAGATGAATGAGTAATTGGTACGGCGGAAACATACTGAGGACAAGTGGACATAATTTCGCTTAATAGATCGGCCGCCTCGGCTAACTTGTCAATCGATTCATACCTATTTGTAACCAGAATGCCTCTGACCGTTGACGAAAGATGATTTCAAAATATCGATTTAATAACTGATTTGTCGACCTGATTCTCTGCATTTAGACTGCGTATTCTATTTAAGACTAGCGATGGTTTTACATCCGTCAGGACTTGCTCCTTCAACAATTGGCGCAGCCGCGCTTCGGACAAGGCAAAGTATGTTGCGATTAACCTTTCCTTAATTTTTTCATATTGATCCGCGACGTTGGGATCTGCGACAATCCTGCGGCAAGTTTGCCCTATGTCGTACACTAGCGCATTTAGAACGTAGTCAGCTTTTGTTTTATCTTGATTACGATGAGAGAGTTCGTTATTTTACTATCTTAATATGTATACCTAGCCCTATGCCCTGCTACAATTAGTTTGAACTCAGAAAGGAGAAAATGAATTAAATGCACACAAGTTAATCAGAAAATCAGTTTTTTATTCAATTGGAAAGTAGAATCTATCACAAAGTTCTTATAAGCTATCACTCGTCGCAGTTACAATCTACTCAGTCTTAGTAGAATTGATCACTGATGAATAGGCTTAAAGTTGGTTCTTAAGATATAATATCGAGCATGAATGAGCATATTTTAGCTACAATTCATGAGGTAAATTATCACGAAGGAATAGGCCTCGCAGTGCTTAACGATCACAGTCTTATTCTAGAGAACATTTTTTTTATATTTAGTACTGAGTTTGTACATTTTTCGTTGTATCGCGGAAAATGTCAACTCAAATTTTTTTTACGGCAGCTTATTTAGCTTGCACCGTTCTGTATCGCCCAAAAGACCTATCTTCGGAGCCTGATACAGCGTACCCGAACCTAACAAAGAAAAAGAACAAAAAAAGCTGGAGCTTATGTTCCCTGGCGGACCGAACGAAAGGAACGGATACGCTACAGCGTATCCTTATAGTAGCCACATCGTATCCTCTCCGTATCATGCAAGAAAAACTCATTAAAAAAGAAAGATTAATATTTCACTTGTTGAAATTCGGATTTTACGTGAAATTTTGAGTTAAAAGGTCACAGAGTAATCGCAATAGTTTTTCTTGTAACATTAAAAACTTTAAAAAATATAATACTTATCGATGACGTGCGCTGAAGGCGACTTCAAACGCATCGTCGTTCAGTAACAGTTAATAGGCGTTATCCGCCGACGATGCGTTCAAAGTCGCCTTCAGCCAACGTTATCGATAAGTATTATATTTTTTTAAAGTTTTTAATGTTGCAAGAAAAACTATTGCGATTACTCCGTGACCTTTTAACGCAAAATTTCACGTAGAATCCGAATTTCAACAAGTAAAATGTTCATCTTCCTTTTTTAATGTGTTTTTTCTTGCATGATACGGTGAGGATATGATGTGGATACTGTGAGGATACGCTGTAGCGTATCCATTCCGTTCGTTCGGTCCGCCAGGGATGGCATGCCCAGGATAAAAGGTATCAAAAACACAAATGTTAGGAGCTTGGTTCAGCGTGCCTGGAAAAATGTGAATAAATAAAAATGTCTAGGTGTGTCGTGCACCCAGAGAACGAAACCTGAAAGAGAAAAAGCTGGAGCCTAGGTTCAGCGTACCCTGAAGATATCAAAAAGGAATATTCCAGAGCCTGTGGCAGCGTACCTGGATGAAAAAAACTGCGGACCTGGATCCTCCCTGAGCATATAGTCGTACGGTTCGATCATCCGGTATCCGACTCGGTTTCCCGCAGTCGACTTGAGAGTGCCAGCTTTGGATCTCTCCTCCCTTCTTATACGCTCTACCGTTGAGGTAGGTCGTGAGTGAACCAACTCTACGCTTCCTGGCGTTATTGCGCGGAACCTTTATAGCCTTTCGGATGACTACCGCTGTATCGGGTATCTCCTGCGTGTGCGTGTGGCCTAACTACAGCCGTAGACTAAAGCAATCGTTTCAACGGCAATTCCGGCACGCGCCTCGCTTCGATTCGCGGAACTTGAAGCTGATCTAAACGTACCCGCAATATTTCAATTTGTTGCTGCGCTGCAGTAAAATCGGCAGTTATATCGACATCACCGTCATTGTCCGGCATGATGCAATAAAAACCTTCGCTTTACGCTTAGCGTTATAATACAATTTCCCTATCTAACCTGAGTACGCCGCAGGCATCTCACAGTTCCCTAATGTACGCACGCAGGCGTCCAACTTGACCGCGTAATAAACAGCAATTTTTTTTCGTAAGAAAATTAACGGGCAAGCTTTTTTATTTCTTACGATAAACCGATCGAAAGAAACATACCGCTACGACGTGCGTCTATTTTCGAGCATTTCACTGCCGCACTTTTTTAACAAAGATTTTTTCTTTTGTGCAACAAAAACGCACATAAATACCTTACAAAGTATGACGCTCTACGCAGGAGATTCCGCGGATGCTGCTGCTTTTGAAATTTATTCCTGTTGATGATTGGTACGAAGTGCAGCCTCTCACCACAACTTTAGCTGGCGTATTGTGGTGGAGTGATTTCTGCTTCAGCGCTAGGAAGCAAGACGCTATTACGCTTCGACGTAGATGCGTGTCCATGTAAAAGCCTGATCCACGTTCAGCCTCCGAGAAACTTCGAAACTCTCAGAATTGCGTCGCATTTACATGGGCAAAGGACGCCAAGGCTCTCCGCAGTTGCCGAAGCCGCGCAACGTAACGGCCAAAACCCTGATCGTTTTCCGCTATCCCCACTCTTACACATAGAGAGAGACAGCCTAAGTTGCTCCCCAGAGGCAGCATTCTTCAGAGACATCTGTCGGTTTCGGAAGGTACTGCATGGAGAGGTCGCAATTACCGGCGGCAGAGCGGGAATTGGGCAGCAAGAGCGCTGGCAGTGCTGGTAGTGAAATTGACGGGGAGGAAATTTTCCACAAGCCACGACGGCCAACATGGCGTGTTCCGGTGTCGAGTGGGGCGTCGGGGAGAGGGAGAAAGCGGAGCGATGGGGATGAAGGAAGCGAGAATGTAAGGGAGAGAGCGTCTAGCGCAAGTGACGGGGAGGATCTCTTAAAAAGAAATAGAGACAGCCAAGAGAGTCCGCAGAAAAGCGAGGTAGAGAGTCCGTTTAAAAACAGCGGCAGAATACGTAGGTCACGCTCCCCCCCCCCCTCCTAAAAAAATGGAGGGGAAGTCAGAGAAGGAGGCTCTCGAGATGCTGTTAGACGACATCAGGGGGCTGAGGGAGGACGTAAGGGGGACTAAGGAGCAGATGAAGGGCATGAAGGAGGACTGGAGAATCAGAGATCAGAAATGGGAAAAGGAGGTGAAAAAGCTGAGAGAGTAGAAGCATTAGAGAAGGTAAGGAAAGAAAAAAAAGTTCAAATAAAGCAGATGGAAGAGGAGATTAGTGTGTATTTGGTAGGGGGTAGAGAATATGATAAAAGAGAGAGTGGGAGTGCGTAGGGACGAAAAGGAGGAGAGGGCGGATAGGGAAAGGATAAGGGCAATGGAGTTTAGAATGGAGAGAAAAGAGAAAGCAGACAGGAGAAATAATATTGTGATAAGAGGGTTGAAACTAAAGAGCGGGGAAGAAAGGGAGTGCGTGCAAGCGCTGCTACAGAGCATAGTGTGGGTTGAATGCATGGTATGAAAAGTTAAGTTGAAGGGGAGAAAGGAGAAGGAACTGGCGGTTGTGGAGTTGAAGAGTTGGCAAGAAAAGTTGGGGGCAATGCGAAATAAAAATAGGATAAAGGATAAGGGAGTTTTCATCGAGCAAAACTTGACGAGAAAGGAAAGGGATGTGCAGAGAATGCTGTACGACAGGGCTAGGAGGGAGAGGATTTAAGGGAGATCGGCAAAGGTAGGATATCGGAAAATAAAAGTAGACTCGAAAATGTGGGTGTGGCACAAGGAGAAAGAGGTGTTGAAGGAAATGTAGGGAAATTTGTTTCGTAGGAAGTAGGGGGGCGCGGGTAATTCAGGGTAGAGGAGTAGTGAAGGTGCTGTACTGGAACGTAGCAGGGGTAAAGAAGAAGGATGAGGAGTTCTGGAGGTATATCCAGGAATTCGATGTTGTGTGACTGGTAGAGACGTGGGTAGAAAGAGAGAAAGGGGATAAAATAGAGCCAAAGCTGCCAAGGGGATATAGGTGGAGACTCCAGGAGGCGGTCAAAGTGGAGATGAAAGGAAGGGCTAGTGGGGGAATTATAACTGGGGTTAGATATGGATTAGAGGAAGAAGTTCATGGAGAGGAAGAGGGGGGGTGCAAATGAGGGAAGTAAAGATAGGAGAGGTAACGTGTAAGTTTGTGACAGTGTACAATAAGGATGGGATGGAAAGAATTAAAGATAATAAATTAGGGAGGGGGGGATCCTAAGGGACCGTATAGAGGATAGAGGCTGAGCGGTGGCGAATGGTATGGCAACTGGGGACGAAGAGGGAGAATACACATATGTAAGTAAGGCAGGGGTATCGGTGAGAGACTATGTAGTCATGAATATGCAAGGGTGGGAGGAGACGTAGAGATTCGCAGTAAAAGGAAGGGTAGAATCAGGCAATCAGTGATTAGGGTTATGGATAAGGGGTGAGAGCGGCGGAAGGCAAGGTGGAGAAGAAGTTTCGACGGGGGAGAGGGTGAGCTGGACGAGGGAGGCGATAGAGGAGTATAAGGAGCAGTTAGGGTATGTACGCTTTGAAGGGGATTCGGTGAAGAAATATGGGGGGATTTAAAAGAGCAAATGAAAGGGCTCGTGCAGAAGAAGGTATTCAAAAAGAAGAAGAAAGGAATGTTGAAGCCGTGGTGGGATAGGTAATGTAAAAAGATGAAAAGGAAGATAAAGAGGAAGTACAAGAAGTGGAAAGAGGGTACTGCGAAAAGGGAGGAGTACGTAGAAATAAGGAATGGGTTTAGCTTGATGTGTAAGAAGAAACAACGGGAAAAGAAGATAGATCCGGGAGGGGAGTTAGGAAATGTTAAGACAGAGGGGGACGTCTGGAAGATAATGAATAGGTTTAGGAAGCGTTAAGTGGGTATGAGCGAGAAGATAGGTAGTGAGGAGTGGAGGGAGTTTTTTAAAGAATCATTTCAGGGCTCGGATTCGAGAAAGAGAGATGGTGGGAGTAGAAGAACGGGGGAGGCAGAGATGAATGAGTCGAATGACGAGGAGATATTAAAACAGATAAGGAAGTTAAGAAGATCAAAAGCAGCAGGACTGGGCGGGGTAGGGAACGAAGCATGGCTGTTTAGTACACAAGAGGTTAGGTAGAGGCTGAAGGAGGCAGTGAGGAAAGTGTGGAGGGGGGAGGGATTCCCACGAGGTAGGAGAGAAGGGTTAATAGTGCCACTGTATAAGTGAGGAGATAGGGATAGGCGGGAAAATTACAGAGGGATTACGCTGATGAATACGGCGTATAAAGTATACGCGATGGTGGTGGCGCAGAGGCTGCGGAAGCATGTCCAGGAGAAAGGAATATTGCCGGAGACGTAGGCGGGCTTTAGGGCGGGTAGAAGTACTATCGACAATATCTACGTTCTGCAGAACGTGGTGGATAGAGAATTAGCGAAGAAGGTGTCGAGAGTGTACGCGGTTTTTTGTGGATATCAAAGGCGGGCTTCCGTCGGTGGATAGGGGGAGGTTGTGGGAGGCGATGGAGGATAGGAGAGTGGAGAGAGGCCTGATCGAGAGGGTGAGGGAGATATATGAAGAAAGCAAAGATAACGTAAGAGGAGGGAAGGGGATTTCGGAGGGATTCTGGATCGATAGGGAGTTAAGGCAAGGGTGTCTGCTTAGCCCAACGCTTTTTGCAATTTCAATTGCGGATATGTAAAGTAAGCTGGAGGCCGTAGTGGTAGGAGGAAGAGGTTGAGAAGATACCTGGATAAAAACAGGTTAGTGTTGAATGCGGCAAGTCCAAGGTTATGGTGTTCAGAAAAGGAGGTGGAAGGGATTAGGGACGGCAGTGGAAGTGGGAGGGAAAGCTGTTGCATGAGGTGAAAGAGCTTGTGTACCTGGGCTTCTAGTTTCGGAGGAATGGGGAAGTGGATGGTCACATAAAAGAGAGAGTGAGGAGGGCAAATGTGGTGATGATGCAGGTGTGGCGCTTGGGAAAGAAGTTATTCGCAGATGATTTTGGAAGGAGAATGAAATTGTTTGATTCACTAGTGATGAGTGTGCTATTGTATTGAGTAGAGGTGTGGGGGGGGGGCGAAGAGGTAAATAGGACACAGGAGAGGTATGTAAAGTGGACACTGGTCTTGGCAAGGAACACGCCTAATTATATCGTCAGGAGGGAGGCGAGGAGAACGAGTTTAAGGATTCTAACGGGGAGTCGGGCGTGTAAATATAAGAAGAAATTCATCGAAGAGGGGGAAGTAAGCTGGTTAGGGAGTGTTGGTGGGAGAAGGAGAACAGAAGAGGGGGTGGGACGATGGAGGTTGAAAGCGAAAGGTATTTTAGAACGAATGGACTGCATATGGATAAAGTGAGAAGGATGCACGAGAAAGGAAGTAAGGTATATGTGTTGGTTAAGAAAAACGGCATGGAGAAAGAGAAGACAGCAAGGAAAGAGAGAATAAGAGAGTCAAGGTTTAACAGAAACTATGCGTGGATTATGCCAAGGGCGAGAGCGCAATATTTGTGTGAGAAAGGAGAGAAAGGAAGCCAGGAGCTTATAGCGAGAATGAGATGTGGGTGCATGGAGGGTTTTCATTGCTTCTGACTGTCTAGGGAGAAGAGGATGTGTGAATTGAGTGGGAAGGGGAATGCAAGAGTGGAGCACAGGTTGGAGAAGTGCGTAGAGGTGGAAAAGAGTGTGATACGCATGGAGGTATTGATGCATGAAAGGGGAGACAAAAGGGCGGTAGCATGGGTGAAGGGAGTGTTGGGTAAGGTGGTCAAGAAGAGAAAGAAGGAGGAAGAGGAATGGAGAAGGAAGGATTGTAAATAGGAGAGAAAGTAGATATAGGTAATCTGTAAATATTGTAAATAGTAGATAAGTATTAGGTATTAGCCGCGGAAGCAGAGTTTGGCAATGCGAGGCAATGCGAGAAAGTAGGGACATGCGAGCAAGGCGAGGCGATGCGAGGAAGGCAAGGCGATAAGAGCGTGCAGTCTTAGAGATAAGGTATGGATGAATTTTAGTTTTTGAGAGTTAGTTTTAAGAAAATTCTGTAAAAAAAATTGAAGTGTAAGCAAGTCAATTTTTTAACGCCAGCTGGCTGAAAAATAAAAGTTTATCTAGTACAATGTATAATAATAATAATCATAGCCAAATATTATTATATTATTATTACACCATTAAGCCACTTCCCTTTCGGGGTTGTCATCTTTTTGAATTGAAACTTAACTTCTTTGTTAAAAATTTACATTTTTGTGTTCAAAATTCAAAAGTTTTGCACAAAATTTGTATTTTCGGCTGGAAAATATAATAATTTGATAGAAATTCAACTATTTCGTCGAAAGTTGAACTACTTTTTTAAACATTTATTCGTTCAGATGAAGTTTCATCGCTTTAGTGAAACATTCATTTCTTTGATTGAAAATTTCTCTTTTTTTTTGTTGAGATCTTAACTATTTGTTTGAAAATTTATGTATTTTATAAGGAGTTCGTCTTTTTCAGAAGAAAATTAATCTTTTTGATTAATAATTCTATTCTTTGTTTAAAAATTCATTTATATTGCTAAAAATTTCACTTTTTTAGTAGAAAATTAATTTTTCAATGAAAATATTAATATTAATCAAATTAATCTGTTTTAGTTGAGGATTCAAGTACTTTGTTAAATATTTGTATTTTTTGCTGAAGTCAATTCTTTCCGATTTAGAATTAAAGTCTTTTTGGTTGAATTATCAACCATTACATTTTTCTTTTAAATTCATTTTCTTAAGTTGAAAATTCAACTCATGGTTTGAAAGTTGAACAACTTCCTCAAAATTCATTTTTTTGAGTTAAGATTCATAATTTGAGTTGAAAATTTCTCTCTTTGGTTGAAAATTTAAGCAATTTGTTGGAAATTCGCTTTTTTGTTTTAAAATTAATTTTTTTTAAACTGAAAATTCAACACTTCGGTAGAAAATTCAACTGTTTTGTAAAAAATTTATCTTTTTAATTATTTGCTTTTTGGAATAGAAAATATTTTTTTTCAATACAAATTTAACTATTACATTCTGGGATAAAAATGGACCTTTTTAAGTTTAAATTTTCTATTATTTCGTAGAAAATCTATGGAATTTGTCGAAAATTCAACTATTTGTTTAAAAATTAATCTGTTTTAGTAGAAAATCAATTGTTTTGTTTAAACTGCAACTGTTTGGTTGAAAAGTAATCAGTGAAAATTGAGGATTCAAGTAATTTGTTGAAAATTCGCATTTTTTTGGTAAACTCAACTCTGAACCAAACCTGTTTAGATCGAAATACAAACTATTACATTTTTTAATTCTTTTTATATTGAAAATTCGACTTTTTGGTTGAAAGTTGAACTTTTTTCTTCAAAATTCAATTTTCTGTGAAACATTCCTAATTTTAGTTAAAAATTTATCTCTTTAATTCAAAATTGAAGAACTTTGTTAAAAGTTTTTTTTATATAAAAATTTAACAATTTGATTATATTTTTTTCTGTTTCGGTTTAAAACTTTGTATTTTTTCGCAGGAATTTCATATATTCAGGTTAAAAATTAATCTGTTTCAATTAAAATTTTTAACAACAAAATTTTTTTTTTGTTTTTTTTGAGGGGATGAAAATTCAACTTTTTTCTAGAAAATTTGTATTTTCGGCTGAAAAATTTAACAGTTTGATAAAAACTCAACTATTTAGTCAAAAGTTGAATTCGCTTTTTTAATTGAAAATTAATTTTTTCTAATAAAAATGAAACTATTCCATTTTGACTTGGAAATTGATATTTTATAGTTTAAAGATTCAACTATTTCTATGAAATTTTTTCAAAATTCAATCATTACGTTGAAAATATATGCATTTCATTAATTGATGTTATGGTTTTTTGACCAGCGAAATATATATGTTAATGTTTTTTGTGTACATGGTAGATAATCAATATTTTCTAAATATTGATTATTAATTTTATAAGTGTGTAAAAAAAATCTCTCTAGCTCCGCTGGGATCCGAACCCAGGTCTTTCAGATTTCCGGTCAACTTATAAAATTAAAAATCAATATTCAAAAAATATCGACTATTGACCATGTAGACCAAAAACATTAACATATATATGCATTTTGTTGAGCATTCGTCCTATTTGGTAAAATCTTCTGCATTGAAAATTCAACTACTTGGTTAAAACTTCATGTATTTTGTAGAGAATTCATTTTTGTAATATAAAATTAATTTTTTTGATTGATAATACAATTATTTAGTTGAAAATTTAACTGTTTTGTGGAAAGCTTTTTGGCTTGAAAATTTAACATTTTGGGACCAACTGTGTTTTCTTTATGGACTAAAAAATCTTTCTTAATTGAAAATTCATCCTTCACCTCTTTTGGTAAAAATTTCCGTTTTTTTGGTTAAAAATGCAACTGTATCATTTGAATCGAATTAATATAGGTATAGAATACAAATTGAAAATTTACTTTTAAATATTACCCCACATAAGTCTTATAGGGTCCCAAAAAAAGCCCCATAAGTGGAAAATTGGATTTTCCGAGCTTTTGGGGCTAATTATGAGTTTTTGCAATTTTTTAAATACATCCTGTTTTTAATACATGAGATACTACTTTATACTGATAATAGTGAGATGTTCACCTGAATTGTTGAAACAATTTATTATTGTTTTTAACTATCTTCTCCTACAGTGGAAACTGGAGAAAAACTGGAAAATTTAAGAAAAAACAGAAACTATCTTTAATTATTTGAATATAAATTGTTATAAATAATAATAAATGATTCAAACAACGATTTCTATTTAACTCAATTGATTATTGTTTCGCTCTAACTGCAAAGTGAAGAATTATTTGAATTATTTGAAGAATTATTTTGGTTAAATTGCTTTAATGTTTTTCTCTCTCTGAGTGAAAAGTGAACAAAAAGTTGAATATTTTAGAAAAATCGGCATTTTTCTAGCATTTTTCAGAGATAATGTTATTAAAAATAACAATGAATTGATTAAACAATTATTTTTGTCAAGCTTAAATTATTATTACCTGACTCTAATTGAAAGGTGGAGAAAAGGTGGAAAATTTAAGAAAAAACCCAACTTCCTAGCATTATTCAGAGCTAATATAATTTAAAATAACAATAAATTGTTTAAACAATTACGTTTGTTAACACGAATTAATTATTACCGGCCTCTAAGTGAAAAGTTGGCAAAAAGTAAAAAATTTAATTAAAAGCTGCAACTATCTAGCATTACTGTAGAAACAGATAGTTATAAACAATAATAATTTGTTTAAAAAATTATTTTTGTTGAATTAAATTAATGTTTACCTCGCTCTGAGTGAAAAATGGAAAAAAGTTGAATATTTCAGAAAAAACAGCAACTTTCTAGAATTATGCAATGATTAGTAAAAATAATAATAAATTATTTAAACAATTATGTTTGTTTACTTAAAATCATTATTAACTTAATCTGATTTGAAAGTGGACAAAAAGTGGAAAAGTTTAGAAAAAACGCAATTTTTTAGCATTTATTGAAGAGAATATTATTATAAATAATAATAAATTGTTGAAGCAATTTATAGAAACATCTAATTATCAATAAAAAGTAGTATTGTACGTATTAGAAACAATTTGTATTAAAAAAAACCGTAAAAAATCATAATTTTCGCCAAAAAATTGGCAAAACCCAATTTTTCACTTATGGGCTTTCTATGGGACCCTATAAAACAGTCTTATTGGGGTTATATTTGAAAGTATTTGAAGTAATTATCTTACTATATTATATTTTTCGTTTAAACTTGTAGTTTCAAGAAGAATTATTGTTGTAATTTTCTATTTTTCTTTCAACAAAGAATTCGCACACTTTTACAAAATTTTACACTTTTACAAATTTTTTTTTCACAATTTTTGGGTTTTTTTTATCCCCGGCCTGGCACCGTTATAGTTTCGGTCGAGGGGATGGGAAGTAGGGAAGGTAAGGGTAAATAGAAGAAAGTCAGTAGGGAAAATTAGGGAAAGGGAATTAGGGTAAGTAAGGGACAGTAAGGGAAAATGAAGGATAGGGAAGTGTAGAGGGGTACGTTGTGGAAGTGTGGGAAACGAAACGTGGGGAATAAAGGGAAAACAAAGACGGTAGATGCAGTGAGCGGAATAGTGTGAAAAGTGAGGGGAGGTTGAAGTAGATTAGGAAGAAGTTGGAAAAGGGTGGGGGAGTGAAAGGAATTATGTAAGGGAAATGATGGTAAGGAGAAATAACGATAGGGGAAGTAGAAGTGGTAGACTAGGAGGAGTGAGTGAGTAGGGTAAGTGACGAGAGCAGAACTAGAGAATGTGAGGGGAAATTATAGGGGTAAA
>CAKNYM010052859.1:60058-88919 GCA_932195095.1 Andricus curvator
GGAAATGAGGGAGGTACAGGTGTGAGGAAAGGTGGGAGAAGTGAGAAAAGGCTGAAGTAAATAAGGAAGAAGTTAGGAAAGGGAGAAAAAGTGGAAAAAGTAAGTAAGGGTAATGAGGGTTGGGGAATTGAGGGGAAATTGAGAAAGGCGTATTAAAGGTCGCAGGGAGAAATAAGAGTAGGGCAAGTAGGATATGTGGTGGGCAATGAGGGAAACGAATCGTTGGGAATGAAGGGAACACAAAGACAGTAGATGCAGTGAGGGGAATAGTGTGGGAAGTGAGGAGAGGGTGAAGTACATTAGGAAGAAATTGGGAAAGGGAAGGGAAGTGAAAGGAAGTATGTAAGGGAAATGATGGCGAGGAGAAATAAGGATAGGGGAAGTAGAAGTAGTGGGCTAGGAGGAGTAATTGAGTAGGGTTAGTGAGGAGAGCAGAACTAGAGAATGTGAGGGGAAATTATAAGGGTAAAGCAAGTGTGGGAAAATTCAGAAGAAGTGAGGAGAGGGTCAAGTATATTAGGAAAAAGTTGGGATTGGGAGGGGAAGTGAAACTATGTAAGTAAGGGAAATAAGGCTTGGGAAGTAAGGGAAAATCAAGGACGGGGTATTAGGGTAGGGAAAGTATGAAAAGTGGTGGGCAAAGAGGGGTGCGTAAGTAGGGGAAGTGAGAGGAAATGAGGGAGGTACATGTTTGAAGAAAGATGGGAGAAGTGAGAAGAGGGTGAAGTAAATAAGGAAGAAGTTAGGAAAGGGAGGAAAAGTGAAAAAAAGTAGATAAGGGTAATGAGGGTTGGGGAAGTAAAGGGAAATTGAGGAAGGCGTATTAGAGGTTACGGTGAGAAATAAGCGTAGGGAAAGTAGGATATGTGGTGAGCAATCAAGGGTGGGTAAGTAGGGGAAGTAATGAGAAATAAATGAGGTAGAAGAAGTGTGGAGTAGTGAGGAGAGGGTGAAGTAAATAAGGAGCAAATTAAGAAAGGGAGATAGAGTGAAAGACAGTAACTAAGGGAAATGAGGGTGAAAAGTAAGGCGGAATAAAGAAAGGGGTATTAGGGGTCGTGAGAAGAAATGAGGGCAGGGAAGTACGTGAAGTGGAGTGCTATGAGGGGAGCGTAACTAGGGGAAGTGAGGGAAGTATAAAAAATGTGAAGGATGTTAGGAGAGGTTGAAGAAGATGAGGAAGAAGTTGGGGAAGGGAGGCATAGCAAACTTAAAAATATAGGGAAGGGTAGCAGTGGACTTCAGGGGTAGTAGGGATGGGAAAATATGGGAGTGGAAGGTTTGAACGACTTATTTGCTTCCTAATAGGCTACGAAACCTTTCTTTCTAGGCGGAAGATGCCTACTTTGACTAATTATTGTAACTTATCGTTAATTATTTCATAAATGACTAAGACTCATTTTTAGGCAGTATATGGACGAAAGTAGTATTTTATTTCATAATATAAAAATTGGATGAGAATGATATAGTTGATATGAAGTTTGTGCACTTCCGTCGAGTGGATGACATGTACGAATTGTTCGATAATCATATGACTGTACAATAAAATATAAACTTACAAAATTCACTAACAATACAAATAATAACATTTTTTTGTTAATAAACTCTCATTTCTTTACAAATGGTCGTTGCTGTATATACGATGGCGAATAGTCCTTCCACAAGGACAAGTCGATGGCAGGAATAAGGTCACAACTCACCAGAGGATTTCTGAAAAAAATTATAAATTGATATTTAATTATCTTTTTTTATTAATTTTTATTATATACAGGGACCGGATTAAAGCTACTGTGAAGTTATCTGTTGAAGGCAGGTTAGCTCTCACATGCGGGGAGACCCGATTAGGCCAGATTATTCAAACCATTTTTATAAATAAATGCACATTTTGACCATTTTTCCGAGAAAATGAAATTTTGAAATTGAAAAAATTGGGAAAGTGAAAAAAAAATTTATAATCTATGAATTTTAAGCAACTAGTCATTGTGAATGACAAGAAAATGGCTTTTGTTCATTTATTTGTTTAAAAAACTATGAAGAATTTTTTTTTCTTACTCCAACCTACAGAACACTTTTGCTAGATATTAATGACACTGAATGAAGCTCTTTCTTAGTTAACTAGAAGATCTTTAAAAAAAGTACACCTGATAAGTTAGAAAAAAAATATTGGTTTTTTTTGTTGTTAAATAAAAAATTTTTTGTTAGTCAAATCGGATTTTCTGCACCGACTGAATGCCTCACAGGTATTAAAAAATCAATAAATCCATTTAAAATTGGCTTTTAGACTGACTTTTGTCCACAAAAAGTGTTTTTGGTTAAACTCTGCGACGGTTGACCGCACGTGAGAGCCGAGCTGCGCTCATTAGTTAACTTCACAGTGGCTCTAATACATTGCCCAATTATAATTTTTTTTTATTTGATTTGATATTTGATTTGATATTTGATTTGATATTTGATTTAATTAATGATTACACACTATGATACTTATCATTAATATATTTCTCATATACAAAATTTCTATAATTTCAATTTAATATTATAGTTTTCAACGCGTAACTCAAAAACAGTTTAATTTTTCAATTTTAAAGTAAAACAACTAAAGTTGTTTTACTTTAAAAAGACAAATTCGAAAATATTTGGTTTGGAATTTCTATAATTTTAGATTTAAATATTGTAAATTGTTTGGATTCAATTCTAGTCAGTTTGGAATTTCATTATTTCAGATATAAATATTCGAAATTGTTCAGCGTCAATTTTAAAGGAACAATTTTTTTTTCTAATTTATCAATTCAAGCATTAAAAATAAGAAGATATTCGACTTTGGCATTTAAAATTGAATTATTTTTTATTTTAAAATGTTCCAAAATATTGAAAATTTCAAACTCCAATTTAAAAAAAAATATTGAAAGGCTTGAAATTGTGCCATTTCAAATATTGCCATCACATAGAGCAATGCCTTTTTGATTTTTTTTTAAATGTAATTTTTGATCTTATAATAATTTGCCTGATCAATTTGAATGTTAAAATTAAATTTTTATATGTAAGCTAATTTTAAATTTCAGAATTGAAAATCATGCAAATTCAAAAGTTTCTAATTTTTAATTATTTAATTTTGAATGCTTTTAATGAGAAATAATAGAATTTCGAACCATTTGAATTAAAATATATATTTTTTCAAAATTCCAATCTTGAATTATTTAATTTTAGATGTTTTTAAATTATTCAATTCCGATATTTAAAAATTTTTAAAGAATGTTTAATTTCGAATGAATTTAATTTAATTATCAAAATTTTAATCTGTTTTTTTTTAATTTTTAAAGTTTCTGATTTAAAACTATTCAATTTTAAACGCCTTTATCTAGAATGATAGAATGATAGAATTTTAATTCCTGTTAATTTTAAATGTTAATATTTTTAAAATTCTTATCTAAAATTATTCAATTTTGAACGATTTAAAATTATCTTATTTTCGAGATTTTAATATGAAATCATACAATTTCGAGATTCATTAATTTTCAAAAATTGTTTGATTTTGAATGTTCTTAATTCGGAATTACAGAAATTCAAAAAAATTTTAATAATGAAAATGTCCAATTATCACAATTTTATTTCATAATTTTGCAATTTTCAGAGCTTGTGATTCAAAATTATAATAATTGGTAATTTTACTACAAAGAAAAGGGGTAGGGTGTGACAGAACTTCCTCCTTTCTCTTTCCAACTCGAAAAATTACGATTTTATATAAAAAAAATTTTTATAAACTTTTATAATTTTATAATGAAACACAATTACGTTATATTTTTAATGTTAATCATAGAAATTTTTCATTTTAAATTTTTTAATATTTCAAATTAATCAACTGTTAAATATCAAAATTAATCAACAATAAGTAAAATTCATTATAATAATTTAAATCTAATAATATTTAACATGAATTAAATCTTTAATAAATTCACACTTCTTTCAATAAAATAAATTTCTTCTTATATTGTTTCATTCGAAAATTTTATTCGAAAAAACAATATAAAATAAACCTTTATTATTTTTGTGTTTTCTCAGAAAAATACAAATGGTTGTGTAAAAAATTCATAAAATTGAGCCTAAGCGATTATAATTTCATGAAAAAAATCAAAACTTTGAAAAATATATATTTTTTTATTATTTTAAACGCTTTCAATTCGAAATGATTAATTATTATTTCAAACAAAATTTTAACTTAAGATTTCAAAATTTGTTCAATAATGACTTTTAAATTGTTTATATTTTTAATATTAGGAAATAAAAATTGAGACTTTTCTAATATTTTAAATTAATCAACTGTTAAATATTAAAATTAATCAACAAAATAATGAAATTCCTTAATAAAATTCAAATCTATTAATATTTAATATAAATTAAATCTTTTGATCTTCAATACAAACGTTTTTGTAAAAAATTCATAAAATTGAGCAAAAAATTATTATAATTCCGTGAAAAAATCAAAAATTTGAAAATATAAATGTTTTAATTCAAACGCTTTCAATTCCAAATTATTAATTATTGTTTCAAAAAAGTTTAAAACTAATATTTGAAAATTTGTTTAATAACGGATTTTTAAACTGTTTATATTTTTAATGTTAGGAAATATAAATCGAGACTTTTCTAAAATTTCAAATTAATCAACTTGTAAATATTAAAATTAATCAACAATTAGTGAAATTCATAAAAATAATTCATATCTATTAATATTGAATTTATTTCAATAGAATACATTTCTTCTTATATTGTTTCGTTTGGAAATTTAATTTGAAAAAATAATATAAAATAAAATTTCATTATTTTTGTGTTATTTCGGAAAAATAAAAATGCTTTCTTGTAAAAAAATGATAAAATTGAGCATAAACTGATTATAATTTCGTGAAAAACTTTTTTTCCCAAACGCTTTTAATTTAAAATTATTAATAATTGTTCAAAAAAGTTGAAATTAAATATTTGAAAATTTGTTAAATAATGGATTTTTAAATTTTTTATATTTTTAATGTTAGGAAATATAAATCGAGACTTTTCTAAAATTTCAAATTAATCAACTGTTGAATATTAAAATTAATCAACAACGAGTGAAATTCATAAAAATAATTCGAATCTATTAATATTGAATTTATTTCAATAGAATATATTTCTTCTCATATTGTTTCGTTCGGTAATTTTATTTGAAAAAATAATATAAAATAAAATGTAATTATTTTTGTGTTATTTCGGAAAAATAAAAATGCTTTTTTGTAAAAAAAAAATTATAAAATTGAGCATAAACTGATTATAATTTCGTGAAAAAAACTTTTTTTTCCAAACGCTTTTAATTTAAAATTATTAATAATTGTTCAAAAAAGTTTAAATTAAATATTTCAAAATTTTTTTAATAATGTATTTGTAAATTTCTTATATTTCTAATGTTCTTATCATGGTTAGATAATAAAATGAAAAAATCTTACTGTTCAGAAATTTGTTCGAATCCTCTGAGCTGCATTGATTGTATATTGTCTCCATTGTCACAGAACAATCTTGATATGCTTGCTTTGCGAATCTCGTTCAGTTGTTCTAAAAAATGATAAAAATTAGTTCTCAAAAATATGATAAATATTTAAATAAACTTTTAGTTTTTTTACTTGTCAATTTGTCCTGGGTAGCCTTGAAATCAGATTTTGGATTTCTATTCTCATTCTTTCTTATTTTATTTAGAACAGTATTTAATATTAACTTTCTAGTATTGATTTATTTAAATCTTGAAACTAAAACGATTCCTCCGGACAAATAATTTTTTAAGAACAATAAAAAAAACCTGCATCAGCTCGGATTTGAACGGGAAACGCCGCTCTCGGTGGCGTAAATGGTTAGCGCTCTGTATAGTGGCGTTCGCGGTTCAAATCCGGGCTGAGCCTGTTTTTTTCTTGTTCTTCAAAAATTATTTGTCTGAAGTAATCGTTTTAACATGGGAATTTAAATTAATTGAAAATTTAAACACTCGGACGTTAACATCTTTAAATGGTAATATGTTCAAAAAATTAAATGGATTAACTTTCAAGTAAACAATATATTATATTTTATGCTATAAAATTTCGCTGACAGGAAAATAAAATGCATTAAAATAAATATACATTATCACTTAAATACTTATGTAAGGTTTTATCACTAACCTAGGTACTTAAAAACAATTATTTTAATAACTAAAAATTTTTTGAAAATATTTTTATCTCTAAAAACACTTTTACCGTAAGCCGCAAAAGTTTCATGTTCAAATTTCCAGCACAGTGGGCCAGAAAAATATTGGATTTAAAAAAAATTAATTTTATAAAGGTATTTTGAGTTCTTGATTTTTACTTGACATTATAATTTCCAAATTCAAAACAGCTAATCCAATATGGCGACCAAAAAATTTTTTTAAATTAACGGATGTCTTTGAAATTCATTTTATAAAGGTATTTTGAGTTACTGATTCCAACTTCGATATTTTGAAGTTCAAAATAGTAGTTTCAACTAGCTACAAAAAAAAATATTTATCGTGAATTTTTGTTATTTTCTTGAATTAAAATTTTTTTTGCATACCTGCAGGTCAAAAAAGTCTTTCCAACTTTTTTCGGATTTCAATAAATTATTTTCTAAGAGATAATTCCTACTTAATTCACCCCTGTTTTCGGAAAAAATTCTTAACACCTTTGTGAATAGAAAAATTTTTTCAGGTGCTAGAAAACTTTTTATTTATAAAAATGCACTAGCAAACAAATCCCCAAGACCCAGGAATCAAAATTGGAAATACAGTAAATTTTTTAAAATCAGATTTTGGTATTAATTTAAATTATCTTTATAAACTGTGGTTTAAATTTTTTTACGCATTTCTGGGTTTTTTAGGATAGAAATACTGTAGAAAAAATTCTATTAAATACGAAATTCTAAATTTTGAAAATTTTCTGTAATTCCAATTTTGATTCCTGGATACTGTGCAATTTTTTCATAGTTCATGTTGGTCACTAGGACGTTTTCAAGTACAAGAAAAAAATTTTTTTCTTATTCACACACGTGTTAACATTTTTTTTTTTTTTTTTTTTTCGAAAACGGGTGAATTAGATAGGAATTGTCTCTTAGAATATAATTGATGAAAATCCGATAAGAATTGGGGACAACTGAAAATTTCCGAATAATAAAATGCCCGACAGTTTATAATATTACCGAATTTTAAAATTCCCGAATAATAAAATTCTTGAAAAAAAATTTCGGAATCATAAAATATCCGAACTAGAAAATTTCCCACAAAAATTTCCGAAGTATAAAATATCCCAAATAGAAAGTTACCAAATTCAAACATAAAAAAATTATTTTTAATTAATATTGTTTATTCGTCAAAAGTAAAATAATAAAATATTTTTTATACGAAAAGAATTGTTTTTAGTGTATAAAGTTTTTAAAAATATCGCTTGAATTTAAAATAACAATAATAATATAAAAATTGTATAAAAAAAATTAATAAACAAAATTTCCCGCTAAATTTTCGCCGAATATTATAATATTTCCTCAACAAACTTTGCAAGATTCAATTAAGCACTCATTCATTTCAGATTTTCTTTCAAACTTCAAAAAAAAAAATATATATATGGTTTTTGAGAATGTTTTTTGTAATTTATAGACAATACGATGCACATTTACATACAAAATTTTTGATCTAGAAATATATTTTTTAAATTATAGTTATTTTATATCCAAACAATAATTTTTTTAAACTTGAAACATTTTTTTTTAATATTTGAGTTTTTTATTTTTAATAAATAAATAATATTTGTGAAAGAAACATTTTTTCGATTGTTTAAATTCGGGAATTTTATAATTCTGGAATTTTCTAGTTTGGATATTTCATAATTCGGCAAATTTCTATCGGGAATTTTATTATTCGGGAATTTTAAAATTTGCTGATATTTTCTTCTTGTTGAATTAAAGATTCGGTTTTTTAAAACGTTTTTTGTCATTTTTTCAAACTGTCAGGAATTTTCTAATTCCGAATTTTTATATTTGGGCAATTTTATAATTTCGGGAATTTTATTATTAAATTTTTAATTAAGAAAAAGAACAATTTTTGAGTATTCAGCAATGTTCGACTGCTTATATAAAATGATTTATATAAAATTATAAATCAAATAAAATTTCAGAGACCTAAATTCAATCTTCAAATCTTACAATTTTAATTGTTCTTTTTAAACAATTTTTTATTCGCAACTGATATTGTTGATTTTTTTTATATAAATAACAGTTGCACAATTATTCATTTAGGAAAAATTCGAGTAAGGTGAAAAGATATTTAGAAGTTTTGAAAAGATTCAAACATAATTTTAAACTTGAAAACATTCCAAAAAAGTATCGAAACAAAACATAAATTTTTGAAGATTTCAAAATAAAATTGTGAAGCTTTTTGAAGGGTTTTAAAAGTATGAAGATAATAAAAAACTTCTTAAGATTCTTGGGAAAATTTTAAATAAATTCTTATTCTTGAAAAATAATTTTAACCGAATATTAAAAAAAGATTCCAAAATTCATTGATTTGCAAAAAAATATTTTTGTATTGGGATTAGGGCCGATAATAATTATTCGCTTTGTGTTCTGCAATTAATTTTAAAATATATATTAATTTAAACAAAAAAATAAAACAAATAGATTTTTCATATATCGTCCTGGACTGAATTAATAATGAAAAAATATTACATTAATTATTTTATTTCAATCATATTTATTTATTTTAATAAATATTCGTAACTGAGGATTTACACATTTAAATCATTTATAATTTGAGAAAAATTGTATAGAAATAACAATTATATATAATTTAGAACAATTACAAACTTTCAAATTCTAACAATTATTTAATAAAAACAGAAAATAAATTATAATAGAACATAACATTTTAAATCTCAGAATGCGGATTAAAGTATATTATTGATTGCAAAATTTATTAAATTTAAAAACAAACTTCAATTTTTTGTTGTTTCAAATATACAATGTAATGAATTCAGGTAATCAAAAATGTATAATGTAGGACTGATTCACATAGCCTTACTGACGAGTCCAGTGAGTCAGTCCAGGACGATATATGAAAAATCTATTTTTTTAAATAAATATATATTTTAAAATTAATTTCAGAACACAAAGAAAATAAATATTATCGGCCCCAATCTCAATAAAAAAATCTTCTTTACAATTACAAAAAAAGATTCGAACTCTTGAAGCTAAAATTTTTTTCATTTAAAATTATAAAAACTGAACTGCAAATCAAACCACTTAAAGTGGAACATTTTTGAATTTTCAACTTTTAAAATTGAAGCCTAATTTTTTTAAATTTAAACGCTTGATTAATAAATAATTGTTAAACTTTTATAAATTGTACAATTCGAAGATTTAAAAAAATATATAAAAATCCACACTATCATTTTCAATTCTCTTAATTGAAGAATTATTATTAATTAATTATTAACTATTATTAATCAACAAATTTATAGATTTTCAAAATTATATCTTTTTAAGCAATTTCAAGTTAAAAACATTAAAAATTGAAAGATTAAATTTTGTTTTAACTAAAAACTTTTTAAAATAGAAGTAATATTATATTAATTTTAGGTCCTGGAAAATTAATAATTGTTCAATTTTTATTCATACACCAAGCATTGTTTTGAAATCTATTTTGTATGTTTTCTCAAAATTATTATTTAAATAAAAAATCATTAAAAATTTTTCCAGCAATCTTAAGAAAATTGTTGTATCATCTTGAAACCTTTCAAAATGCTCAAACAGCTTCAAAATTTTAATTCAAAAGATTAAGAAATCAACATTTTATTGAAGATTTTTTGGAATGTTTTCAAATTTCTAATTTTTTTTTTAATTCTTTTAAAAATTCGAAGTTTTTTTCAAATGATCCTAATTTTTTCTAAAACTTTTATTAAATCGTGGAAAATTAAAAAAAAGAATCACTTGAAATGTCCCAAATTATTTTTTGACAATTATGGATGCCTTTTGAAATCCTTTTTGATATTCTGTAAAAAATTATTTTTTTAAATAAAAAGTTATTTAAAATTTTCCCAAGAATCTTAAGAAATACGTTTTTATTATCTTCAAACTTTTCAAAACCCTTGAAAAGCTTCAAAATTTTATTTTGAAATCTTCAAAAATCTATGTTTCGTTTTCATAATTTTTTGGGATCTTTTCATGTTCAAAATTATATTTGAATTTTTTCAAAATTTCTAAATATCTCTTTATAGGGTCCCAAAGAAACCCCATATGTGAAAAAATGGGTTTTGCGAGTTTTTGGCGCTAATTATGATTTTTATGCGGTTTTTTTTATGCGAGTTGTTCCTAATAGATAAAATATGACTTTATACTGAAAATTAGATATTTTAATGAATTGTTTAAATAATTTATCATTGTTTTTAGCAATTTTCTCATAGAATGTAGTTAGAAAGACGCGGTTTTTTCACAAATTTTCCATTTGTTGTCCAATTTTCAATTGGAGGAAAGTGATAGTTCATCAATGTTAACAATAGTGATTGTTTGAACAATTTATTATAATTATCAATAATATTATATTTGAATAATGCTGAAAAGATGCGTTTTTTTTTAATTTCTGGTTTTTTGTCCACTTTAAATTCGGAGAGAAGTAATAATGAATTCAAGTTAACAAAATAATTGTTTAAACAATTTATTATACTTATTAATAATATTATAATTGAATAATGCTAGAAAGATGCGTTTTTTTTTAAATTTCTGGCTTTTTGTTTAATTTTCATTTGGAGTGGAGTAATAATGAATTCAAGTTAACAAAATAATTGTTTTAACAATTTATTATCATTGTTGATAATATTCTCTTTGCTTAAACGGTAGAATGTTGCGGTTTTTTCTGAAATTTTCAACTTTTTGTTTATTTTTTATTAGGCGTGACTTGATAATTGATTAGATTTAGCAAAAATAATTGTTTAAACAAATTATTATTGTTTATAACTATCTTTTCTAAGATAAGTGCTAGAAAGTGGCGCTTTTTTCTAAAATCTTTCACTTTGCATCGCCTTTTTATTTATGAACAAGTAATAAGTCAACCACAACAAAAATGATTTTTCGAAAGGTATTGTTCTTTTAAGTGAATTATTTTTGCTCTTTTCCAAATGCTTAAAAAAATTAATTTAAAGAAAAAAAACTATTTTACAAAAGAGGCAAAAACAAAGAATAGAATACTTAGGAATAGGTGGAAGGACTAGGTCTTTAAATGACTTGTAAAAGTTTTTTTTTTGATTACAACAAGAAGTTTATTGCAAAGTGTAAAAGAAAAACTTGGAATTGCAAATCTCTAATGTTTATATATTAATTGTTAGTAATTAAGCAGGCGAAGCAAAGTGAAAGATTTTAGAAAAAACCGCCACTTTCTAGCACTTATCTAAGAAAAGATAGTCATAAACAATATTAAATTGTTTAAACAACTTTTCTGTTAACTTTAATTAATTATTACCTCACTGTTTAAACAATTATTTTTGATAAATCCAATTAATTATCAAGTCACGCCTAATAAAAAATAAACAAACAGTTGAAAATTTCAGAAAAAAACCGCAACATCCTACCGATTAAGCAAAGAGAATATTATCAACAATGATAATAAATTGTTTAAACAATTATTTTGTTAACTTGAATTCATTATTACTTCACTCCGAATGAAAAGTGGACAAAAAACCAGAAATTAAAAAAAAACCGCATCTTTTCAGCATTATTCAAATATAATATTATCAATAATTATGATAAATTGTTTAAACAATTATTTTGTTAACTTGAATTTATTATTACTTCACTACAGATGAGAATTGGACAAAAAGCCAGAAATTTAAAAAAAACGCATCTTTCTAGCATTATTCAAATATAATATTAATAATAATTATGATGAATTGTTTAAACAATCACTATTGTTAACACTGATGAACTATCACTTCCCTCTAATTGGAAATTGGACAAAAAATGGAAAATTTGTGAAAAAACCGCGTCTTTCTAACTCGATTCTATGAGAAAATTGCTAAAAACAATAATAAATTGTTAAAAAAAAATTAATTAAAATATCTAATTTTCAGTATAAAGTGATATTTTATGTATTAGAAACAATTTTCATTAAAAAAACCGCAAAAAAATCATAATTAGCGCCAAAAACTCGCAAAAGCCATTTTTTCACTTATGGGGTTTCTTTGGGACCCTATAAAACAGACTTATGGTGTTGGTTTTTGAAAAGTGATATTTTATTCGTATTTTGTGGCTAATTTTGAAGAGAATTGTTGAGTTTCAACTCGATTGAGATAATATTGAGGATTCTGAATAAGATTTACAAAAACGTCTTTTTTCTTATGGGAAATACATGTTAAACTTCATGGGGCTTGCGCCACTCCTAAATATCATTTTTTTCAAAACAAAAAAAAATGGATTTATTTTTGGGTGGATTCGAACAAATTTGGGGGGTGTCCCGATAAAAATTCGAAAAAAAAATTGTTCCAATGCATTTTTGAACCAGCCTAAGTGTTCCAACCTACACAGTGTCTCGCCCTGTACGACACTCCCTACTGATTCGTACGAATGGGAAAATCTGAAAATTTCAGTTTTTGACCAGAAATCGAGTCTCCTGACCCACTGTGCGTTGCTTCAAATATGGAAAGTAAATGTGGAATAATTTTTTACTTACCAAGAGTAAAAGCTGTGTCGGCATTACCGTTTTCATACCAGAAACGATCTCCTACTCTCGTCCTGAAGAACTGTTCAGTTAATATGCATAGGAAAGTTGGTCCAGACAAAGTGCCTGGAACGTGCCTTTCCAAGATTCCACCTACGGTTAAATCGACATCATCTATACTCTCGTACAGTTGCGATAATCTTTGGACATTCTGAAATTGAAAAAAAGAGAAATTACAATAAAATATGCAACAATTTCCAACCGAAAAGATGAATTTTCAACAAAATCCTGGGATTTTGAACCCAAAAGGACGAATTATCTACAAAACGCTTGAATTTTCACAAAAAAGAAATTTCAAAAGAAATTTCAAAAAATATAATTATTCAACCAAATTTAATTGTCTACCAAATAGTTCCATTTTAAAATATATAGTTTAATTACAAAACAAATATTAAATTTGTCTACTAAAATAGTTGAATTTTCACCAACAATTTAATTTTTAACCAAATGGTATAATTTTCTACCAAACTGTTGAACTTTCAAGCCAAAAATACAAATTTCCTAAAAAAAAAATTAGAATTTTCAACCAAAAAATATGAATTGAAAAAAAAAGTTAAGTTACTATCAAATAGTTTGATTTTCAACTAAAATTATCAATCTTCAACCAAAAAAAGTATTTTTTAACAACAACAAGATAAGTTTTCAACCAAAAATGATATAGTTAAATTTTTAGTTTGAAAAATTAATTTTCAACCAAAAAAAGTGAATTTTCTGCCAGTTAAATTTAACCAAAAAAGACAAATTTTTAACAAAATAGTTGAATCCACAGATAAAAAGACGAATTTTCAAAAAAGAAGATTAATTTTCTGCCCAAAAAGACGAATTTCAAACAAACAAGTTAAGTTACTATCAAATAGTTTGATTTTCAACTAAAATTATTAATCTTCAACCAAAAAAAGGATTTTTTATGAAACAGTTGAATTTATGAATTTACTACCAAAATAGTTGAACTTTCAAATAAGAAAGATAAGTTTTCATCTAAAAAAGATCATTTGTAAACCAAAAATTATATAGTTACATTTTTAGTTTAAAAAATTAATTTTCAACCAGCAAAAATGAATTTTCTACCAGTTAAATTGAACCAAAAAAAGCGAATTTTTAACAAAATAGTTGAATCGACAGATAAAAAGACGAATTTTCAAAAAAGAAGATTATTTTTCTACCCAAAAAGACGAATTTCTAAAAAATTTGTCAAGCTCTTAAGCTGAAAACTCAAGTGTTTTTGAGAACAGTTGACTTTTAAACCGATAAAGAGGAATTTTCTGCAAGATAGTCAATTTTCAATCAAGAAAGATGAATTTTCATCCAAATGGTTGAATTTTTAAGTACAAAATATCAATTTTCAACAAAAAAGATTACTTTTCCACCAAAAAAATTAATATTCTACCAAGTGAGACGAATTTCTAACAGAATACATGACTTTTCAACAAATATGTTGTATTTTGAGTTGAATTTAGAAACAAACAGTTAAATTTTCAACTAGATATTTGATTTTTTTACCAAAAAAGTCGAATTTTTATCCAAATATATAACTTTTTAATAAAACATTTAATTTTTAACCAAATAGCTTAATTTTCTACCAAACTTTTGAACTGCCAAGCCAAAAAAGAAAAGAATTTTCAACAAAACCGTTGAATTTTCAACCCGGAAATATGAATTTTCAAGTAAGATGATGAATCTTCAACCAAAAAAAAAATGAATTTTTTACAAAGTTCATCTTTAAACCAAGTAGTTCATTGTGCAATCAAAAAAGATTTTAATTTAAAATCCAGGACAGTTGAATATAATGAAAGAAGAAAAAAAAATTGAATCCTCGAGAAAACAGTTGCATTTTCAACTAAAAAGGAAGAATTTTAAACCACAAAGATTTATTTTTTATGAAAAATAGTCAAATTAAAAAAAAACATTAATTTTAAGCCAAATAGTTCAATTTTCAACCAGAAAAGATCAATTTTCAATGAAAAGTATCGATTTTCAATAAAAAATGGAATACACACATATTTAGTTAAAGAATTAATTCTGTACGAAAAAATAAAAAAAATTTAATTAAATTTTCAGCAAGAGATTTCAACATTCAACCAAATAGTTAAATTTTCAACCAAAAACATGAGTTTTTAATAGAGAATAGTGAAATTTAATTAATTTTATACCAAAGAAAAAGAAAAATTTTCAACAATGCACATGAATTTTCAGCGCAATAGTTCAATTGTTAACTAGAAAAGATACATTTTTAACCAAAAATGGAATAGTTAAATTTTCATATAAAAACATTAATTTTCAACCAAAAATAAAACAAATTTTCGACGAAAGAGTTAAATTTTCAACCAGGGAGATAAATCTTCAGCCACGAAACTGAATTTTGAACAAAATATGTCAACTTTCAATCACATAGTTGAATTTTTGACCAAAAATATTACTTTTCAACAAAATAATAGAACATTAACCATAAACTTTTGACCATAACTTTTAACTTTTGACTTTTAACCATTAGAGATGAATTTTGAACAAAAAATATAATGGTAAACTTTTCAACCAAAAAAAATTACCCTTTAACCAACAATAGCTGGGTTTTCTAAATGGATTTTATTAACTCAGTTCAAATTTAGGCGGGAAAACGAGAAAAAGGGGAAGTTTCTTGTGAACAGGGGGACCAAATAAGAATTCTTAAAAAAAAGGGAAAAGAGGGGAATAGGGAAAAACAAAATTCGCAAATTTTGTTCTAATTTATCATCAGGAAACAAACTAAACCTCATCTAAGTTCGTAAAGTTACTTCCACTAACCCCCCTCCACCCGCAAATTGGTCATGTCGTTTATGGGCGGCCCCTTATTTCCTGGAAGCCTTTATGCAATTTGTCATTAATGGCTATTTGTGAAAATTGATCTGTCGTAAATTTTCATAATGTGATAAGAAAATTGAGGAGATGAATGCTTAAGAGATCTGGTTATAAATCTTTTTGATCTTACTTCAGGAGAAATGTAGTCGAGGAAATCGGTCCAGGTTGTTGCCTTTGGAAGTCCGCAATGACTACGGTAATCGTTGTAGGATGCAAGAGCATGGTCTCGACTTCTTTGAATATCAGTGGCCCGAAGATCTTGTCCCAATTGACTCATGCCTCTGAATAAGAAGTTCGTTATCTGAAAAAAATATGAATAATAATGTAAATAATCTTCTCTCGCCACCTTTGTATCATGTCAATGTGACGTTTATTATTATACGGCATGACGTATACTAATACTTTATGACTAATATGACGTATAGTGATAAATTATGACGTAATAGGTCATGGTGTCAGTTTAGCATCTTATAAAATTGTTTTCCCATTTGAAGCAGCATTAAGGTGCTTCAAATGAGTCTGTTGTGTAGCATAATACAAAATGCGGCTACAAGGATAAATTGTTTGATGCAATGTTTTTACCACATAATCTAAAGGCTTATGCGTGTGCGTGACCAGAGCCCTTTTTTCGAAAAATGATCCTGTTGTTTTTTTTTAGTTAATTAAGAATATGTTGAATTTTCTGCGCCTGGAAACGAGCAACGCGCCACCAGGATTGTACCCATCGAGAACCGAAAACAGGCGCTCCCCGTTTCAAAAAAAGGCACAGTATATTTTCAAGTAACAAAAAAAAAAACAAGACCATTTTTCGAAAAAAAGGATCTGGTCACGCACATTATGTGATAAAAATATCACATCAAACAATTAATTCTTGTAGACGTACTTTGTAATTTTATAAAAACCGACTAGTTTGAATCACCTTAAGTTAGTCCCCTTGCATGGAAATGCTTTATCGTTGATTTTCAAGTTATTCATTCTGCACTTTAGACTAAATTTGTTGAATTTAAAAGAAATAATGCACACTTGGAGAATTAATTATTTTTAGGCACTTAGTTTCAAGATCTTTATTTATAAATGCTACAATTTCTAAACAAAGTTCGGAATTCTTCAATTTTTAATGCTTCAACTTAAATTTTATACGACGTGACGTATTGCAAGCTATTCAGTGGCAAAGCCCCTGAACATATAGTTTCCGCGATTGTCATATGTAAGGAGGCATCCACTCATAGGGGCTGCAGCATTACGCATGCGTAACACCTCCCACCCTCGCAAGATACTGCGTAGTGGGGAGGTGCGAGGCCAACGGGGCCGAGGCACTTTGGAATCGGTGGAGGAGCGAGCATTCCATCAGCGATCCCAACTTTGGTATATAGACTTAAGCGGGGCGCACACACATTTTTACAGCGCACAACGCTTGGCGCACAAGGTTCTCAACCAATCACAGGGCTCCATTTCAATTGTTGTAATTTTCGCACATCATGGCGCAGAAAGCGTTGAAAAGTTCAGAACGTTGAACTTGGATGCAATCTGCAGTCGTCTTGTGTAATCTGCAGCCGCTTGTAGCAGACGATTTTCAATTTTCCAACCTTAACTTTCTCGCGCGTCACGTCGTTTGTTTTGAAAGTGTTTTCTGGTTTCAAAAGTGAAAGTTATAATAAATTGAAGATAAAAAGTGTTGTACTGGACTCCCTATAAATAATGTTATAAAAGGTATATTAGAGAGTGTATGAATATCCTCCTTTTATATACATGTAAATACTACAAGAGGCTTGAGTCAATATTGTTTCATAATCAAAGACAGACGAAGTTATTTCACATGAAATCACTTACTTTTATAAATATTAGATTAACTGTCCACGAAAAACATGCAGTGTTCACAATTCTCACGTCAATGCTTCACATTTTGAGGTTACAAAAAGCTGGTCGGCGCCACTTGACGCTAGCCCGAGAAAGCCTCGTATATGAAGCAGCTATGCGGATCTGTATGCGTTGAAGCGTGTTCACTTATGCGCTGTGCCTTGTGCTTATTCACTGTGCAAATGCGTGTGTGCGCCCCGCCATACTGCACTAGGGAATAGTCAGGAGTGATATCAATCACCCTATGTGTTTGGTGGGCAGAGGTGGAAAAAACAACCTCAAATAAATCGCTAATATTCACCAAGCATACAAACTTCAGCTCGCCACCCTGCACAGGCGCATTGCTGTTGTCGTATTACGTGTTATACCCACTCCCCTATGTTATATTTTGACATCTTGATGCATTTGTAGCTTATGTTCGTTTGACGGTTATGTTTGTGCGGCAGAAAACAAAACATGCAGTCAAATGGCAATCGATAGTGGGGATAACACGTGACACGACAACAGCAATGCGCATGTGCAGGGTGGCGAGACTTAATGGTATGCTTGGAAAACACTAACAATCTCTTGGAGCTTGCTCGTCCCTCTTCCCATGTACAGGAATACTACTCCCTACTATTCCTTTGTGACGTACTATGCTACCGCTAGGACGCTTAAGAGGAACAAGACGCGACAACCGTTACCATAACAATAATAAGCCGCGCCGTGTTCCTCTTACGCATAGCTAGCGCAAGCGCAGTAACTCTACATGCGAAAGTTGGGGTTACTGCATTCCAATTTCCATTCGATCGCCAGCGGCGACTTTGCGAGGACGCATTAAAAGTCTTCTCGAGGCAGGCCAAGGGGTTTACCCCTGCAGCCAGGCTCTCGATTCACTGTCTCGTATCTGAGTGGGCAGGCTAGAAGGTTCACCTTCGAAGCCGAGTCCGTAATTTACGTCACATTGCACCACGCATCGTTCTCTGACATTTCGATAGAATTGTGAGCTTTACGGAGATACATCACTTTTTATTTTAAAAAGTGAAACTTGACACCTACCTTCAACGGAGGGACATTGCAGGAAGAGAATTGTGCGTGAATTGATAGTGAATATCCAGTTTTATAGAGGCTAAGATTAATATAAATTGAGAGATATCGTGAACGTGATTAGTGAATAATATTACTGTGAAAAAGACATTTTATCGAGAGAAAGTGAGTTTAATTAACTAGATAAAATATAGTGTTTCGTGTACTTAGGGCTAGGTATTAGCAATAAAAGGCGCGAGTTTGTATGTGAAAATATACCCATTTGATTTATTATTTCTACTCCCATGGATCATTGAATATTTTATTCAAAAATGAAAAGAAATTTTCATAATCACGCACGTAAGAACCTTATGTACATTATGAACCTTATGCACGTTATGACTTCAGGGCATCAGTTTTCGATCTAATAAAATTATTTTTCCACTTAGAACAGCATTAAGTTATTTCACTTGCATGGAAATGCTTTATCGTTGATTTTCAAGTTGATTATTTTTCACGTTAGATTAAACTGATGCAATTATTCGAAAGTACATCGCGCCATTTTCTCGTCGTTTTTTTGCTGTTTAAAATGGAAGTTCTGAAGACTGCCGGTATATCGACTTATAGTAGTGGACGAAGACTAGTCTTTAAAAGGTGATAGCGCCGTTCAGGACATAGATAAAAATATTTTCAAACAAGCCTTCAAAAACTTATTAAATTCTGCGTTAAATGAACCTTGGTTGAAGTAATTAGGCCTTTTTAGTTTGGCATTATCACGTGAGAAAGACCAAAATAAAATTCCGTTTTTTTAAAGATGTTTGTACTTTAAAATCGGAATGTTTTTTGGTCTTTCTCCTGTGATAATTTAGTATCCAAAAGGCCAAATTACTTCAACTAAGGTTAATTTAACGCAGAATTTGATAATCTTTCCAAAGCTTTTTTCATGAATGTATTCATCTTTATTTTGAACGGAACTATCACTTTTCAAAACAAAGGCTCCTTTTGAATAGGCCACCTGGTTAGTGGTCCGATAGCATCTGCCGGTATCGGACAAAGCCTAGTCTTTAAAAGGTAATAGCGCCGTCCAGGACATGGATAAAAATATTTTCAAAGAAGCGTTAGTAAGCTTTTTAAATTCTGCGTCAAATAAATCTTACTTGAAGTAATTGAGCCTTTTTAGTATTGAATTATCACGAAAGAAGGACAAAAATGAAATTCCGTTTTTTGAGGATTTTTACACTTTAAATCGGAATGTTATTTTTGTCTTTCTCGTGTGATAATTCAATACCTAAAAGGCCAAATTACTGCGACTATGGTTCATTCAACGCAGAATTTGATAAGCTTTCCAACGGCATTTCAAAAATGTTTCTATCTTTGTTCTGAACGTCACTATGACTTTTTAAAGTCAAGGCTAATTTTGAAAAGGTCATCCAATTAGTGGATTGCTACTATCCGCTGATAGTGTAGATGTGTGAATTGTAGAATGGAACAGGTCAAAGAAAATAGATTTATTAAAAAAAAAGGCTTATCTACTTTTATTTTTACCTCTCTGTCATAGAATTGATCAGAAGCTTCTTGAGGTTGAGTTCCAAGTCCTCTAGTCAAATCATCAAAGTTGTTGTTTCGCTCAAGAACAGTCGGATTGTTAAAGTGGTCGCTCAGTCTCAAAGATCTGAATGAATTGTACGAATAAGAGAATCTCGGTTCGTTCACCAAACTGAAAAATTAAATTAAAATTTAAACATCAAAATTAAAAATTACAATTGATGATCACCTTAATCAAATTATCTATGTCATACAACCCTAAACTTTCAAGACTAACATCAATATTTTAAATTACTTTGCTTAATTTATTATCTTATCTTCATTTATTTTAATGCAAAAACCTTGAACTGGTTAATCCAAACGAGATTCTCTACTTACTCAAGATTGCCAGCAATAACTGAATGGAAGTATCGGAAGGCAGCAGTTGAATGCTCATTCAGAACACTAGGATTTACGGAATGATCGTAATCGTTGACATAGTCCTTAGTGTTGTATAAGATTTTGTGACGATAAGAATTCTCAAGGCCTGAGAAAATAAAACAGAGTATTGCTTAAAGCTGTTACAAAAAAATTAAAGTTTTGACCGAAGAAGAAACAACTCCCAAAAATTTCGTTCAGCGGAGGTGGATTACATTATAATAATAATTCATAATAATAATATTAATAATTAATCAAGATTAAAATAAAAAAAAAAATAATAATTCTTAATATTAATTAAGTCATAACGTGTTAATAATGTTATTGATAATAATATTAATTATAATAAAAAAGAGCCTTAGTGGCTCAGTTGGATAGACGCTCGGACTTCACCTCAGAAGTCCGGGGTTCGATCCCTGAGCCGGTACCTCTTGAAATTTTTCTCTGCACCTTTACCGAGGTTCTGGTGATTCGGATCCCTCCTTAATTCATATATTTTGGTGGAAAATTCATATATTTGGTAGAAAGTTCAACTATTTGGTTAAAAAGTAACCTTTTTATTGAAAATTCATCATTTTGGCTTAAAAATTCAACTGCTTTGTAGAAAAATGTTCTTCTTGGTTTGAAAATTCAACAATTTATAGGAAATTTTTTGTTCTTGCTTGGATTAAAATTCAGCTTTTTCATTTCAAAGTTGATCCCTTTTGGTAAAAAATCTCTCTTTTCTGTTGTTGAAAATTCAACTATTTTAGTAGAATATTAATCTGATTCGTTTGAGGATTCAGCTATTTTATTGAAAATTTGTGTTCTTTGGTTGAATTCAATTGTTTCATTTCAAGTTAAAATATTTTTTGGTCGAAATAATATCAACTATTATATTTTACGTTGAGAATCCATCTATTTTAATTGAAAATTCATGTATTTCGTGATTTCATGTTAATTACAAAAAAGTTGTTCAACAAGTTAATTGAAAAACAATGAAAATTTTTGTTCAAAATTAATAATTTTGGTTCAAAAATTCAACTCTATTGTTAAAAAGTGTTGTTTTTGGTTGGAACATTCATCTCTTTTCGTGAAAAATTTCTGTAGAGGATGCAGCTATTTTGTTAAAAATTCGTCTTTTCTGGTGTAAAATGTTACTACTTGGTTGAAAGTTGAACTGCTTTAATAAAAATTTAGTTTTTTGTTTGAAGATTCATAATTTTAGTTAAAAATTCATCTCTTTGATTGACAATTTAACTAATATGTTTCAAATTCATTTTTATTGTAGGTAGAAAATTGAAATAATTTCGTAGAAAATGAGACTAGTTGGTTAAAAATTAACTTTTTTGTTGGGAATTTAACTCTTTTGTTGAAAATTTGTCTTTTTTGGTTGAAAATTGAACTACTTGATTGAAAATTTAACTGCTTAGTTGAAAGTTGAAATACTTTGTTAAAAAGACTATTTCACTCCTAAGTACAAATATACTATTTTATGAATTATCATCTTAATTATTTTATGAATTATCATCTTAATTATTTTACAAAAAAGACGAACTTATAACAGAATACACGAATTTTTAGACAGATAGTTGAATTTTTAACAATATACGTGATTTTTGAACCATATAGTTAATATTTTAAACTAAAAAAAAAATTACAATCCTAAGTGGTGAAATAGTTCAGTTTTTAGACAAAAAGATGAATTTTCAAGCAAGAATTGTAATTTCCTGTAAAAAAGACGAAATTTCAACAAAATACTTAAAATCTCAAACAAAAAGACGAATTTTCAAGAAAACAGTAGACTTTTCCGTAAAAGGATACCTTTCAACAAAGTTGTTTAAATTTCAAAAAAGTGGCTTCACTGTCAGCCAAATAGTTGAATTTGCAAACAAAATATGAATTTTTAACAAAGAAGATTAATTTTGAACAGAATTTTTTTTACAAAATATAGGAATTTTCAACTAAAGAGATGAATTTTCAACTGAAATGAAGAATCTTAAACAAGAAAAATTAATTTTTAACAAACTAATTCAAATTTCAATCACGTAGTAGAATTTTCAACTGAAAAATGTCAATTTTCTACTAAAAATAGAATAGTTTAATCTTCTGTTCAAAAGATTAATTTTTAAGTGGAAAAAAAACAAATTTTTAACAATATACTAGTTAAATTTTAACTAAAGAAATAAGTTTTCTACCAAAATAGTCGCATTTTCAACTACATTTTTTTTAACAAAACATTTGAATTGAAAAAAAAAGACTTTTCAACAAAATTGTTAAATTTTCTACAAAGTAGATCAATTTCTGACCAGATAGTTGAATTTTAAACAACATTTTTTTTAACGGATTGAAACCTGATCCGTTTTAATCCGTCATCTATCCACAGGTATCCGTTTGAATACTTTTTTTATACTCTTCAATCCGATTGTATCCGTTGAATATCCATCTATCCGCTTGAATAATAATCTTATCCGGCGTAACTATCCATTTCAATCCTTCTGTATCAAAATTTATACGTTTTAATCAATGCTTATTCTCTTTAATCCTTTCTCTAAAAAATGTCTTCTCTTTTCCGTTCTAATCCAAGAATCTCTATCCGCAACCCTATCATCGTCTATCCGAGACCTACTTTCACATTCTTCAATATCTATTAACGATACGATACTCATTCGTGCCAATCATTACCTATCCTCTTTAATCCGTTCTCCACAAAATATATTGCTTATTCGTTCCAATCCATGATTTCCTATCCGTCACCCTATCCTTTTCTTACCGTGACCTACTCTGACATTTCTTGTTATTTGTCACGGATAGAATAGTTATCCGTGCCAATCATTACTTATCCTCTTTAATCCTTTCTCCATGGAAAGAATTGGCTATCCGTTCTAATCCATAATTTTCTATCCGTCACCCTATCCTTGTATATCCGCGACCTTCTCTGATTTTTCTCGTTATGTAACACGACTAGAATCCCAATCCGTGCCAATCATTACTTATTCTCTTTAATCCGTCTCCACAATGTAAATTCGGAAAAATATGGATTGAAACGGATAAGCAATATGTTGATATTTTCTATCCGTTTCAATCCATAATTTTCTATCCGGCAACCTATCCTTTTCTATCCGCGACCTACCTAGACTGTCCTTGTTATCAAGCACGGATACGATACTTATCCATGCCAGTCAATGCGTATCCTCATGAATCTTTTCTCCACAGAAAGAATCATCTATCCGTCTAATCCATAATGTTCTATCCGTCAGCCTATTCTGATCTATCCGCGACCTACTTTGACATTCCTTGTTAACTATCATGGATAAAATACTTATCCATGCGAGTCAATATTTATACTAATGAATCTTTTTTTTCCGCGGAAAGAATTGGCTATCCGTTCTAATCCATAATTTTCTATCCGTCACCGTATTCTTTTCTATAGCCATATTATTCGATTTTATCTCGTTATCGATGGCGGATTGAAAAGGTATCCGTGAGAATCAATGCTTATCCTCTTTAATCCTTTTATCTGTCACCTAATCCTTGTTTATCCGCGGACTGCTTTGATTTTTATCATTATGTAACACGGTTAGAATATTAATCCGTCGCAAGCATTACTTACGCTTCTTCAATCCTTTCTTAAAAAAACATATTGACTGTCCGTTACAATTCGTGATTTTCAATCAAATACGAATTAGCATTATAGTTTTCACTGCAGACACATACGGATAGAATTTTGTCATTAAAACTGATACGCGAGGATAGAATATTATTAATGCAATGCAGATTCAAAAGGATATACGCGGATAGAGTATTACTAGTTCAAGTCTGATTGAAACGGATAAATATGGATTGCATATTTTTTCTTGAAAACGGATTTAAACGGATAGATATGGATGGATTATTTTTATTCGGAGATGGATTAAAAAGGATACATAAGGATAGAATATTTTTCGTTGAAGACGGATAAAAACGGATAAATAGGATACAATCTCACGGATAGATGAGGATAAAAAATTCGGACTGAAACGGATAGGAGCGGATTTAAGTCTACATCACGTATTGAAAATTATTTAAACGGATAAGGATTTAAAAATCTAACAAAGGATAGAACATGATTGAGAGGGATGCAAAGTGCTCATTCAAACGGATACAAAATTTCTATCCGTTTGAATCCGCTAATTCCTATACGTTTGAATCCGTTTACTTCCAGCAGGGTTCACCATTGCTAGTGCAATAAAGATTTTTTCAATGTTACACTACTGCGAATTACAAATATATTCCTCCGAAATATCAGGATTACTCTAAATTACTTAAATTACTCCGGATTACTTCGGATTAAATTCCACTTCACGTATTGAAAATTATTCGAACGGATAAAGATTTAAAAATCTAACAAAGGATAGAAAATGATTGAGAAGGATGCAAAGTACTCATTCAAACGAATAAAAAATTTCTATCCGTTTGAATCCGCTAATTCCTATCCGTTTGAATCCGTGTACTTCCAGCAGGGTTCACCATTACTAGTGCAATAAAGATTTTTTCAATTTTTTTTTAATGTTACACTACTGCGAATTACAAGCATATTCCTCCGGAATATCAGAATTACTCTAAATTACTTAAATTAGTCCGGATTACTTCGAATTACCAGGTCGGATAATCGAGCTGTCTAGCGGATTACCAGAGTTGTTTCCCCTCGGTTTTTACATAGACGAATTGTCATAGATTATCAATTAGGAATAAATCATTATTATTTAAATAAAAAATTACCTATAAATATCGGCAACCATTCATAATAGGAGATATGTTGATGTAGTGCCGTCAGAATTCTTCTTGATTCTTGGAAAATCGTTTCGTCTGTCCAGTGGGGATTCATTTGAGCCAAAGCACCAGCAACACGATTGTGTTCTCTGTGCAAAATGAGTTGCAGAACTGTCAACTGCGGATTCTGGTTCACTCTTCTGTCACCTGTGCAAATTTTTTTATATTTTTATTTTATTACAATCTTTTATTCTAAAATTACTTAACTTTAACATTGCATTCTATAATTTTGGATACATGTAAAAGAAGTCAAGAGCTTATAGCGAGGATGAGATGTGGGTGCACGGAGGGTTTTAATAGGTTCTGGCTCGCTAGGGAAAAGAGGATGTGTGAACTATGTGGGAAGGGGGTAGCAAGAGTGGAGCTTTGGTTGGAGGAGTGCGTAGAGGTGGAAAGGAGTGGGATAAGCATGGAGGTATTGATGCATGAAAGGGGGGACAAAGGGGCAGTAGCATGGGTGCAGAGAGTCTTGGGTAAGATGGAGAAGAAGAGAAGGAAGGAGGAAGAGGAATGGAGAAGGAAAGATTGTAAATAGAGGAGGAAGTAAATATAAGTAAATGTAAATATTGTAAATAGTAAATAAGTATCAGGGATTAGCCGCGGAGGCAGAGTTTGGTAATGCGAGGCAAAGCGTGAAAGTAGGGACATGCGTGCGAGGCGAAGCCAGGAAGGCAAGGCGATAAGATCGAGCGGCGTTAGAGATAAGGTGTGGACGGATGATAGTTTTAAGGGTTAGTTTTGAGAAAATTCTGTAAAAAATGAAAGTGTAAGCAAGTCAATTTTTTAAGGCCAGCTGGATGAAAAATAAAGGTTTATCTATCTATCTACTTGTCTGTATTTTTCTGTTTGAACGATAATTTTTTTCCGTGTGTAATTGTAAATTCTTACCGGCTCTGTAGCACACTTGGGCGGATCGATCACAGTCTCCGGTCCTGTTTAGAGATGATGGAAGCCATTCTCGATTACCGCGCACTTCCACAATTAATCTACCACCTACTCCTGCACGCAGTCCAGCTGCAATTTCATTACTTGATCCATAAACTAAGGAAAGGTCGAGGAAATGTGTTACAACCGTCAACTGAAATCAGAATTATATATTTGAAATTCTTTGAAAATAAAAGTTAAATAATTGATTAAATCAGCGCTGGTCGCAAAACTTCATTTTCAAAATTCCCTGACTTAACTGGGGTTTCCCTAACCAGTTCACAGTGGGATGAAATCAAAAAACAAGTTTCAAAATAACTTGTAGCTGGCAATTCTTAACCGATTTTGGATTTTTTTTTTCAGAAAAATTCAGCACTAAATTTTGAAGAGATTTATGTGACCTGACTTTTGAATTTTGTTTTGTTCAAACTTTTATGTTAATGCACATGGGTAGTTGAAAGCAAAAAAAAAAAATTATGACATTCTTAAGTTGATTGTTTAAACAAATTAACTTAACAAATAGTTTACACTATGGATTCTTCGTTCGCAATGTAAATTTGTGCATTAAAATTACTTGCTTTTATCAAAAAAATAATACCCGATCATGAAAATTTGACATCTGATATTTTTTATCAATATTTTAAACAAATTATATAAACAAATGCCTAGTGTGGATATTTAAAGGCAGAAAAAAGTCTTTTTTCCTAATTTTCCTCAAGTGATTTTTTCAACTTGTTTGTAACTTTTCAGTTGTTTATATAATAAAATAAAATAATTGTTTAAACAATCTATTATTGTTTATAATAATATTTTCTTAGAATAATGCTAGAAACTTGCAATTTTCTCCAAAGGTTTTCACTTTTGGTCCACTTTTCAATTAGGATGACATAATAATTTATATTTAGCAAAAATGATTGTCTCAACAATTTATTATTGTTTATAATGATATTCTCTTTGAATATGGGTAGAAAGTTCTTTTCTGAATGTTTTAAATTTTTTTCTACTCTTCACTTAGAGTGTGGTAGTAATTAATAAAATTCTACAAAAATTATTGTTGAAACAAATTATTATTGTTCATAATATCTTCTCCTATAGTAATCCTCTAATCCTATGATTCTATAGTAGTATTTATTCGCAGTTTTTTCTGAAAATTTCCACTTATTTTTAACCTTCACTTACAGAAAGGTAATAATCAATCAAATTTAAGAGATAATTGTTTAAACCATTTGTTATTTATAACAATATTCTTTGAAAATAATGCAAGAAAATTGCAGTTTTTTCTGAAATTTTCCACTTTTGGTCCATTTTTTAATTAGAGTGTAGTAATAATTAATGACATTAAGCGAACATTATTTGTTTAAACAAATTACTATTGTTTAAAACTATCTTAACCTATAATGATGCGAGATAGTTGCGGTTTTTTCTGAAATTTTCCACTTACTTTTAGCCTTTAAGTAGAGCAATGCAACAATCAATTAAATTCAATACAGGTAATTGTTTAAGCCATTTATTATTATTTATAAAAATATTTTCATAGAATAAATCTAGAAAGTTGCATTTTTTTTAATTTCTACTTTTTGTCCACTTTTCAATCAGAGTGAAGTAATAATAATTTGAAGATGACAAAAAATTTTTCAAACAATTCATTATTATTTTTAATAATAGTCTGTTTGAATGATGGCAGAAAGTTTCGATTTTCTCCTTCAAATTTTCAAATTGTTGTCTACTGTTTACTTAGAGTATGGTAGTAATTAATGAAATTTCACAAAAATAATTGTTTTACAAATTAGTATTGTTTACCACTGTCCTTTCCTATAGTATTGCTAGAGAGCAATTATCTAAGAGAAGATAGTTATAAACAATAATGAATTATTTAAACAATTATGTTTGTTAACTTGAATTAAGTATCACCTCACTAAGTAAAAAGTGAAAACGTAACTTTAAAGCATTTTTCAAAAATAATATTATATAAAATAATAATAAATTCTTCCAACAATTCTCGAAAATCTGATAAAATCCTTGTAATTTTTTTTAAATATCAACAATTTTACTAATTCGTCAAACCCATTAAAATCCTTGGAAATCCCTCAATTTTTTTTTCTTACTTGAAAATTCCTTGTGATTTTTTAAAACGCCCTCTTATATTTTAAATATTTTTAAATGCCTTCAAATTATTGAAAGCTATTCATATATCCTTGGAAATTTTAAAATAACCTAAAATCTTAAAAATCCTTCGAAATACCTTCAAATTATTGAAATCTATTCAAAGTTACTTGGAACGTTTTAAAATTTCATGTAATATTTCAAATCGTTTGAAATCTTTTGAAAACGCTTGAATCTTTTTAAAGTTCTTAAAAATTCCTTGGAAGTTTTCAACATACTCTAAAATTTAAAAAATCCTTAGAAATACCTTCAAATTATTAAAATATAATAAAAGATCTTTGAAAATTTTCAAATATCCCAAAATCTTAAAAATCCTTCAAAACACCTTCAAACTATTGAAATCTATTAAAAATTCCTAGAAAGATTTCAAAATACCCTTAAATCATCTAAATCCTTTGGAATACCTTCAAGTTATTGAAAGACATTAAAAATTCCTTGGAATCTTCCAAAATTCCCAAAAATATTTCAAAGTGTTTGAAATCTTTTGAAATCGTTTAAACCTCTTTAAAGCTCTTAAAATTTCCTTGAAATTTTCAAAAACCCTAAAATCATTTAATTCCCTTGGAA
>CAKNYM010052859.1:88929-122524 GCA_932195095.1 Andricus curvator
GAATACCTTCAAATTATTAAAAAATAATAAAAGTTCTTTGGAAGTTTACAAAATATCCTAAAATCTTAAAAATCCTTCGAAATACCTTCAAATTATTGAAATCTATCGAAAATTCCTAGAAAGTTTTCAAAATACCCTAAAATCATTTAAATTCTTTGTAATACCTTCAAGTTATTGAAACACATTACAAATTCCTTGGAATCTTTTGAAATTCCCAAAAATATTTCAAATGGTTTGAAATCTTTTTAAATCGTTCAAACCTTTTTAAAGCTCTTAAAAATTCCTTGAAATTTTTAAAATACCCTAAAATCATTTAAATCCTTTGGAATACCTTCAAATTATTAAAAATTTCTTGGAATCTTTTCAAATGAAATAAAATATTTTGAGAGGATTCAGGAAAATTCTGACATAGGTATACACCTGAATTAAATAGTGTTTAACCCATGGGCTTATTCATTAAAATTAAATATATCTTTTAATTGAAAAATGTGATTATAGTGACCTTATCTTAATAAAATGGACTAAAAAGTGATTTGATAAAAAAAAGTGAGTAAAAGTGACAATGCATCTGGCCTGATTATTCTTGAAATTTACTGAAAATGCTTCTTGCAGAAATTCCCTGACTTTCGAAATTTTTTTTCTCAAAATCCCTGACTTTTCCCTAAAAAACAAAATTCTTGAATTTATGCTGATTTCCAAGTTTTTTCCTACCTGTGGCTTTTATAAAATTTACAATTAGAGAAAAGAGAAATAATTATATATTTTTTCAATAAATCAAAAGAGAGAAAAAACTTGAAACTACAAATGTTGCATAATAGATCAATTTTCGTCCAGGAATTCCGAAAATTCCCTGATTAGCACAAAAATGTTTTTGCTTCATCGCTTCTCATTCTCCCGCCTAATGAGATTCGAGTCAAATGGTCTACTTTCCTTTTCAGAATTCAATTACAGCTTTCCAATCAAGAAAAAAAGTACAAATTTTATTGGAAATAAATACTGTACCAAATATGTATCAATAAAAAATGTGTATAATATTCCACTGGGTAATGAAATAAATGCGTGCATAGAAATTAATTCTGAAATTTAGAGTCTTGATTATAGAAATTGAACTTAAGTGATAAGTTATTAGGAACGATATGGTATATAATTTCAATTTTATTACGCTCCTTAGAATTAATTGAGGATTGTTTCATTGAAAAAGGCAGACCACCACACAGTCACTTTTACTCACTTTTTTTATCTCAAATCACTTTTTAGATACTTTTTTAAAAATAAAGTCACTATAATCACATTTTTGAATTAAAAGATCACTTTAATCACTCAAATTTCAATAAATATGCAATATAAATAAGCGATATAAATAAGCAATATAAATAGGCAATAAATATAAGCAATATAATACCTTTTTCAGAATTTTCCTGAATCCTTAAAAAATATTTTAGGGTATTTTAGAAGATTCCAAGGAATTTTTAATAGTTTTCAAGAATTTGAAAGTATTACGAAGGATATAATCACATTTTTGAATTAAAAGATCACTTTAATCACTCAAATTTCAATAAATATGCAATATAAATAAGCGATATAAATAAGCAATATTAATAGGCAATATAAATAAGCAATATTATTTTTTTTTTTTCAGAATTTTCCTGAATCCTTAAAAAATATTTTAGGGTATTTTAGAAGATTCCAAGGAATTTTTAATAGTTTTCAAGAATTTGAAGGTATTACGAAGGATTTTCAAAATTTTAGAGTATTTTGAAACTCTCCAAGAAACTTTTATTGGATTTAAATACTTTGAAGATATCCCGCAGGATTTTAAATATTTTAGGGTATTTTGAAAACTTGCAAGGAATTTTTAAGAGCTTTAGAAAAAAGAGCGATTTCAAAAGATTTCACTCGATTTGAAATATTTCACGAAATGTTTAAAGATTCTAAGGCACTTCTAATAGATTTCAATGATTTTAAGTTATTCCGAAGGATTTCAAACATTTTAGGGTATTTTGAAAACTTCCAAAGAACTTTTATTTGATTTCAATAATTTCAAGGTATTCAAAAGGATTTTAAAGTATTTAGGGTATTTTTAAAGTTTCCAAGAAGTTTTTAATAGACTTGAATAAGTTGAAGATATTCCGTAGGATTTTGAAGATTTTAGGGTATTTTGAGAACTTGCAAGAAGCTTTTAATAGATTTCAATAATTTTAAGGTATTCCGAAGGATTGTTAAGATTTTAGGTTATTTTGAAAACTTTCAATTCCATTTTAAAGTATTCTGAAGTATTTTTGAGATTTTAGGGTATTTTGAAAACTTCCAAGGAACTTTAATTCGACCTCCATAATTTCAAGGTATTCCGCAGGATTTTAAATATTTTTGGGGTATTCGGAAAACCTCCAAGGAATTTTCAATAGATTTTAATAATTTGAAAGTATTTCCAAGGGTTTTTAAAATTTTAAGGTATTTTGAAAACTCCCAAGGAACTTTTATTAGATTACAATAATTTCAAAGTATTCCAAAGTGTTTTAAAGATTTTAGGATATTTTGAAAACTTCCAAGGAACCTAAATTTTCAATAATTTCAAGGTATTCAAAAGGATTTTAAAGATTTTAGGGTATTTTCAAAGCTTCCAAGAAATTTTTAGTAGATTTCAATACTTTGAAGATATTCCGAAATATTTTAAAGATATTAGGCTATTTTGAAAACTTCCAAGGAACTTTTATTAGATTTCAATAACCGCAAGGTAATCCGCAGAAGTTCACAGATTTTAGGGTATTTTGAAAACTTTGAAGGAGGTTCTATTAGATTTCAATAATTTGAAGGTATTCCGGAGGATTTCCAAGATTTTAGGGTATTCTGAAAACTTTCAAGGAATTTTTATGAGCTTTAAAAAGGTTCAAGTGATTTCGAATGATTGCAAACGATTTGAAATATTTTACGAAATGTTTAAAGATTCCAAGGAACTTTTAAAAGATTTCAATAATTTTAAGGTATTCCGAAGGATTTTAAAAATTTTAGGGTATTTTGAAAACTTCCAAGGAGCTTTTATTTCATTTCAATAAATTCAAGGTATTCAAAAAGATTTTAAAGATTTTAGGGTATTTTTAAAGTTTCCAAGAAATTTTTAATAGATTTCAATACTTTGAAGATATTCCGCAGGATTTTGAAGATTTTAGGGTATTTTGAGAACTTGCAAGGAAGTTTTAATAGATTTCAATAATTGTGAGGTATTCCGAAGGATTTTCAAGATCTTAGGTTATTTTTAAAACATATAATTCTATTTTAAGGTATTCCGAAGTATTTCTGAGATTTTAGGGTATTTTGAAAACTTCCAAGGAACTTTTATTTGATTTCCATAATTTCAAGACATTCCGCAGGATTTAAAAGATTTTAGGGTATTTTTAAAGTCTAAAAGAAATTTTTAATAGATTTCAATACTTTGAAGATATTCCGAAGGATTTCAAAGATTTTAGGGTATTTTGAAAATTTCAACAAATGTTTAAAAAATTTCAATAATTTCGGGTTATTCCACAGGATTTCAAAGATTTTAGGGTATTTTCGAAGTTTACAATACATTTTTAATAGATTTCAATATTTTGAAGATATTCCGAAGGATTTTAAGGATTTTAGGGTATTTTAAAAATTTCCAAGGAATTTTTAAAAGATTTCAATAATATGAAGGTATTACGAAGTATTTTGAAGATTATAGAGTATTCTGAAAATCTCCAAGGAATTTTTAATAGATTTCAATACTTTGAAGGTATTTCCAAAAGTTTTTAAAAATTTAAGGTATTTTGAAAACTCCCAAGGAACTTTTATTAGATTTCAATAATTTGAAGGTATTCCGGAGGATTTGCAAGATTTTAGGGTATTTTGAAAACTTGCAAGGAATTTTTATTTGATTTCAATAATTTCAAGGTATTCAAAAGGATTTTAAAGATTTTAGGGTATTTTTAAAGTTTACAATGAATTTTTAATAGATTTCAATACTTTGAAGATATTCCGAAAGATTTTGGAGATTTTAGGGTATTTTGAGAACTTGCAAGGAACTTTTAATAGATTTCAATAATTTTAAGGTACTCCGAAGGATTTTTAAGATTTTAGGTTATTTTTAAAACTTCCAATTCCATTTTAAGGTATTCCGAAGTATTTTTGAGATTTTAGGGTATTTTGAAAACTTGCAAGGTACTTTTATTCGATTTCAATAATTTCAAGGTATTCGGCAGGATTTGAAAGATTGTAGGGTATTTTTAAAATCTCCAAGAAATGTTTAAGAGATTTCAATAATTTGAAAAAATTTCGAAGGATTTCTAATTTTTTAAGGTATTTTAAAAATTTCCAAGGAATTTTTAAAAGATTACGATCATTTCAAGGTATTTCGCAGGATTTTAAAGATTTTAGGATATTTTTAAAGTTTATATAAAGTTTTTAATATATTTCAATACTTTCAAGATATTCCGAAGGATTTTGAAGATTTTGCGGTATTTTGAACATTTCCAAGGAATTTTTACAAGATTTCAATCATTTTTAAGGTATTTCACAAGATTTAAAGATTTTAGGGTATTCTGAAAGACTTCAAGAGATTTTTAATAGATTTCAATAATTTGAAGGTATTTCCAAGGGTTTTTAAAATTTTAAGGTACTTTGAAAACTCCTAAGGAACTTTTATTCGATTTCAATAATTTCAAGTTATTCAAAAGGATTTTGAAGTATTTAGGGTATTTTTAAAGTTTCCAAGAAATTTTTAATAGATTTCAATAATTTGAAGATATTCCGCAGGATTTTAAAGATTTTAGGGTATTTTTAAAATTAAAAAGACATTTTATGAATAATAATGAATTGTTTAAACAATTGACTGTTAATTAACTGTTGACTCAATATAAGCTTTACTCAAAGAGAGTATTATTGAAAATGATAATAAATTGTTTAAACAATTATTTCTGTTAAATTTAATTAATTATTCCCTCGCTTCAGAGGAAATTACTATAAACAATGACAAATTGTTTAAACGATTCAATTGAAAATCTGATTATCAGTAGAAAGTATTTTTTTAGGTATTAGAAACAATTTGTATTAAAAAAACCGCAATAAAATCATAATTAGGCCCAAAAACTCGCAAAATCCAATTTTTCACTTATGGGGTTTTTTAACATCCTATAAAACTGACTTATGGGGGTGATCTTTTCAAAGTAATTTTTAATTTGTATTCTATAACTAATTGTGGAGAGAAATTTGGAATTTTAATTCGATTCACCTAATATTGACGATTCTGAATGAAATCTACAAAAAAAAATTCTTATGGGAAGTACGTGTTAAACATCAACATCTAAATATAACTTTTCTTTAAATTCTTTAATTTTTTGTAAAATCGAACGAATTTGGGAGCGATATTCATGAAAAATATAAAAAATAAATAAATTTGGACCACTCTATTATTCACACAATTCAATGGTTTTTGGTGATTTTGTCTAACCATATTTCAAAATTACTGAATTCAAGGCATTTTTTCATATTTTTGAATTACTTTTAATTCACTTGAATTTTTTTCACCTTGCATTTTTATGAATTTCATCGAATTCTTCTCATTTCCCACAAATTACCCTAATTTGACTATAATTTGACTGACACGAGTGGCCTTCTTTGGATGCTTTGAATTTTTCCTAATTCATTTGAATTCATGTGAATTCTTTTGAATTTAATTTAAATTGCTTTGAAGTCTTATGAATTGAATTCTTTCGAATTATTTTGCATTCAGAAGAACATTGTTAATGCACATTAGTCACTATTGGTCATATTTTGAGTTAGGAATGACTCACTTTGGTTCACTTTTTCGTTCAAATAGGTCATTTTTTCACTTTCTTCAATCAAATTAGAGGCTGTTGCAAAATTCAAGTTTTTTTCTGTGAATGTAATTTTACAGAAGAAGCAAAAAACTTTCTAGAGGAACAACTTATAACCGATTAAGTAATTTTTGTATACGTGGATGAATAAGTTTAATAACCATTGTGTGAAAAAATACATGACGCAAAAATAGTACATAAATCGTTGAGAAAATAATCTGAAATATACATTTTTATTAATTTTATAAAAAATACGACGTGTCCAAATGACAAGGTTCCATCTCGGAGAAACAAAATGAGAAGCTTATAACTCGTGGAGAACAAATGAAAAGGTGCTACAGAGTTGAAGGTGCTAATGTTCACAATACAATTTATATGGGATTTTCAAGCTTCAAGAGTTCCCCACGCGAATTGGCACCTTTTCATTTTGTCTCCACGAGTTATCACCTTTTCATTTGGCCTCTCCGAGATAGAACCTTGTCATTTGGAAACGACGAATACCACTAATCAACAGAAAAAGAAACGTTTGTAGTATCAGTAAAACGTATTTTAATTTTGATAATAATATATCTAATTGTGAAATACTTGTCGAAATCTTATAATAACTGTCGAATTGTTGAAAGAATAGAAAATTTTAGTATATGTTGAGAAAATGTGTTTGTCTACTTTATTTTTCCTCATTTATTTTCCGTGTGATTTTAAATGATGCAATAAAGAAATGAATGAATGACTGAATGAATGAACGGATGCAATCATTCTTTAATCCGAGAAGCAACAAACCTGTTCTGCAGGCTCGTAAGTTGAAGAGCAGCCACGGTCGAGGTCGGTATTACTACGGACGAAGTTCAGGCATTTCATTCTCCTGCTTGAATAGACAGGATCATCGTCCGGCACGATAATTGGATAGCATAATGGACTATCTAAAGCCTCAGGAATTAACTGCCCATCAGGTGTGCAACATTTTGTTGGATGTGCAGCTATTGAAAGATATAACAACAATTCACAATGGATTCAAAATATGAATACATATAATTAAAATTCGCTAAAAATTTCGATAAGTTATTATTTTTGTATGATCTAGTGTCACTGGCGGACACCTCCGCCATTAGGAATCAATTCATCAATAAAAAAACTGAAGAAGAAGTTTCGATTCCAGAAGGCAAGTGAGTAAAAAACTCACATTTAATCGTCAAAATGAGGGACGTTTCGTTGGAATGAGTTCACCAGCCTCATCAGGCTAATTTATTAAAAGAAACACCACATAAATCAGCATAAATATCACATTTTTACATGCTAATAGTATAAGCTAAAACAGTTTTGAAGAAAAAATCATTGTTAACATTCACTGGTTAAAACATAATTTTAAAGCGTCTAAGATAAAAGAGATCTGAAGAACCCATTTTTGGTTCAATTGGGTTGACTACTGAAGAGACAAACCTTGAATCATATCCTACATACAAACATACCATAATATGGATCATCTCTGAAATAATTCTTTTTTTATAGTTAGATTCTCGATCCATAATTTTTACGTTATCCCAATCAAATGTGTGAGTAAAGTTATATTGGCGTTTGTAAACAACCAAATCCGTTTTATTCTTATTAATATGTTCTTTGATACGAGTCTTTAAAGATCTTTTTGTTTCACCCACGTGAGATGCAGGACATTGTTGAAAAGAAAATTTGTAAACTACATTTGTTTCATCCCATTTTTTCAGTATCTTTACCTAATTTTACTACAGAACATACACTTTTTTTAATTGTAAGGATCGTATCAATAAAGTAACTATTCAATATCTCAGACGGTTTTGTAAAATTATTAGAAAAAGGAAGGCAAACCTTAAGTTAGTGTGCATGTGAACAAATCTGATTGTTGTTTAACATCTTGTTGTGAGATTGATATTTCATTTTGCTCATGCGGATTTGTATGTTTTTATTAATTAAACAAATCTGATAATCCTTATTGATTAGTAACTGCTTAAGTATTAAAAAAAATTGTAAGTGTAACTTATTATGAGATAATAATATTGCTCTTGATAATAATATTCACAATCAACAAGATTGTAAACGATACTTTTCTTCTGTTGGATAGGATGATGTGAAAGAAAGTTAATAAGTCTGCCTGATGACATTGGCTTTTGAAACCAGTCAGTGATAATATGATTATCATTTCTAATTAACGCCATGCCTGAAAAATTGATACACTTATTCTGTTCTAATTGAAAGGTAAATTGTAAATTTTTATTCTAAGAATTAAAAGTCTTAATGACTACATCAACATGTTTTTTTGGAATACATAGGATCATCTCATCGACATACCGGTAATATAGAAGAGGAACACAATGATAATTATTTTTCAACTTTCTCAGACATGTTTCTTCCATATCATCCATTACAATGTCCGCAAACAAAGGTGAGATTGGTGAGCCCATTGGCGTGCTTTGTTTATAAATATTGTTATAGAAAGTGAAAAAGGAATTTTCAAAAAGGAATTTCGTACACTTTATAATATCATCAAATGGAATTTTTCATTGGTTGTGAATAAATTTAACTCTCTTTTCTAAAGTTTATGAAACCATGTTACAAGGGATATTTGTATACAAAGAGCTGACATCAAGAGGAAGAACATAATCGTCGTTAGAGTTTATATCTTTAAATTTTTGTTTGAAATCAAATTTGTTATTGATTTGTGAAAGAGCCGTTTCAATGAAGTATTTTAATTCATCATAAATTATTTTAGCCAAAAAATGTGTTAGACTATTACCAAGAGAAATAATAGGACGGAAAGAAACATCTTGTTTATTAATTGTTGGCTAACCATAACATTCAGCTAAAACTGTGTCAGTTCAATTAAGTTGATTATTGCGGTATTTGTATTTGAAAAAATTATTGTCATTAAAATTTCTTAAAATTTCTGATTTGTTTACCTGTAGTGTTTTCAACGGATTTTTATTCACTAGAATGTGTGTCGATGTGTCAGAAAGCAAATTGGACATTTTTGTGTTGTGAGTGAATTTTTTTAAACAAACAGTGAGGTTACCTTTGTCAGCATTGGTAAAAAAGATATCGGGATTATTTTTCAAAGCTCTTTCAAACCCTCTTTCACATATCAATAATGGTTTTGAAATAAAAAGGAAAACTAAGATGTAAACACCGACGACGATTATGTTCTTCTTGCTCTTGATGTCAGCTCTTTATTTACAAATATCCCTTGTAACATGGGTTTAGAAAGTTTAGGAAAGAAAATTGAATTTATTCAGAACCAATCCAAAATTCCATTTAATGGTATTATAAATTGTGCGAAATTCCTTTTTGAAAATACCTTTTTCACTTTCAATAACAATATTTATAAACGAATTTAAGGCACGCCAATAGGCTCACCAATCTCACCTTTGTTTGCGGACATTGTAATGGATGATCTGGAAGAAACATGTCTAAGAAAGTTAAAAAATAATTATTATTGTGTTCCTCTTCTATGTAACAAGTATGTTGATGACATGACCCTATGTGTTAAAAAAAAACATGTTGTTGTAGTCATCAAGACCTTTAACTCTTATAATAAAAATTTACAATTCACCTTTGAATTAACAGAATAAAAAAAAAACAGAATACGTGTATTAATTTTTCAGGCATGACGTTAATTAGAAATAATAATCATATTATCACTAACTGGTTCCAAAAGCCAATATCATCATGCAGACTAATTAACTTTTTTTCACATCATCCAACACAAAAAAATATCGTTTACAATCTTGTTGACAGAGCAATACTCATAATAAGTTTCACTTAAAAAATTTAGGAATGATTAAACAGTTACTAATCAATAATGATTATCCGATTTGTTTCATTAATAAAAATATAAAAATACACATGAACAAAATCAAATATCAGTTCCACAACAAGGTAGTAAACAACCATCAGATTTGGTCACATGTATACCAGCTTACGGTTTGCCTTCCTTTTTCTAATAAATTTACAAAACTGTCTAAGATATTAAATAGTTACAATATTGCTACGATCCCTAAAATTAAAAAAAGTTTAAATTCTGTGATAAAATTAGGTAAAGATAAACAATGTCCTGCATCTTACGTGGGTGAAACAAAAAAATCTTTAAAGACTCGTATCAAAGAACATGTTAATAGGAATAAAACGGAGTTGGTTGTTTATAAACACCAATATAACTTTAGTGACACATTTGATTGGGATAACGTAAAAATTATGGATCGAGAATCTAACTATGAAAAGAGACTGATTTCAGAGACGATCCATATTAAAAGTAATTCAAATAATATTCATGAAAAAGAAGATAGTATGCTCTCAATAAAATATATTTTCCTTTATTACAGAAATTATATTTTTGTGATTAACTTTCCAATAGATAGATGGACATTAATCTGTATTATTTCTCTACGCATGTGTGCAAATGGGTTCTTCATATCTTTTTTATCTTATTCACGTGAAAATTATGTTTTAACCAGTGAATATTAACGGTTATTTTTTCTTCAAATCTGTTTCAACTTATACTATTTGCCTGTGAAATGTGATTTTTATGCTGATTTATGTGGTATTTCTTTTCATAAATTAGCCTGATGCGGTTGGCGAACCCATGCCAACGAAACGTCGCTCATTTTCACGATTGAATCATTTGCCTTCTCAAATCGAAACTTCTTCTTCAATAAAACTATTTAAGGCGATTTCATGGTTTCTTCAATAAAAAAACTACCTATAATGGCTTGAAAAATAGACAAGCATCAGATCATGTTATATAAATATAGTCGAAACTGGTTGATGCCCATAGATCTCATAAATCAGATAAGGTCCTTCAGGACATTCAGCTAGTTTTTTTGCTAAAAACGGCTGTGCTTATATTAAACAGAGAAAATGTTATCTATTGCCGCAGTCTAAGCGAAAGTAAAGTCTGCTTCAATAGCCGTAATGCAGTTATAAGCTGAGGGGTACATACTAAAAAAATACTAAACCTTGTTTGCATCTAGTCTGGAAACGGTATTTAATTGTTATTTTTTTTCACCATTAGAACTCTATAAACTCTAGTGTTCAGCCCCATTAGTGTGAGGCATGAAGAGTTTAAAAAGACAAATGACAATTATCTGAAAAAAAACTTACTTGATTGTGTACTTCCATCAATCATAGCCATATCATGAGTCATAATTTGTCCCCACTGCATGGCAGCAAGTGTCCATTTCCTATCAAGAATTTCAATGTCAGGGCTGAGAACATAGCTAAGAGTTCTTGATGGTGGCAAGGTATTTCCACTTCCTGCTGCTCTGGGAGCATGAACGCCTGCGTAATACAAGAAAAATTCATTATCTTGCCAATCTCCAATTATTACGTAAGGATTTCTAGGGGTGAAAGGTCTGGAAAATCTTTTTAATTTGTGCTACTTAAGGCCTGTTGTAGCAGTGGAAATTACTGTTTATACTATTATACGTATTATGTCATTCACTTTATTATATAATATTTCATATTACATAGGTCCAATAAATATAGAGTTGAAGCGTTAAATCATTCTTGAGATCTTTGCAATCCTCTGAGATCCCGTGAATTCTTTTGAAAATTTTCCGAAATTCCTTCAACATTTTTCAGATTATGTGAACATTGTTTGAAAACCCTTCAAAACGGATGAGCTCCCTGAAAATCCCTTAAATCCTTCAAAAAGTTGAAAACAGTGGAAATACTTAAAACCGCTTGAAATTTTCTAAATCCCATCAGAATCCTATATAAACCTATAAAATCTTTGAAATTCCGTGAAATTTTAAGAGATCTTGCGTGATCCCTTGAAATCGTGAAAATGCCTTTTAAATTCACTCAAATCTTTCAAATTCGTGAGAAACTTTCTGAATTTTTTTAAATTCCTCACAATATATTAAAATTCATTAAAATAATTTCAAAGCTATTAAAAATCCTCGCAATTCCATCAAAACCATCATAACCCATTCATATCTCTTCAAATCCGTTAAAATCTTCTGAAATCTTGGCAAATCTTTTAAAATCCCGTGAAATCTTTCGAAATTTCTTGAAATCCCTCAAACTCTTCAAAACTTGTGAAAATCCTTGAAATCGCTTGAAATCTTTGAAATCTCATAAAAATCCCCTAAAATCCTCTAAAATGCCTGGAAATCCCCTCTGATTTCTAAAAATCGGGTGAAATCCTCTACATTCCGTGAAATATTTTGGAATCTTACGCGATCCTTCGAAATCTTGGAAATCCCTAAAAAATTCATTGAAATTTTCCAAATCCGTGAAATTTTCGTTTATCTTCTTAAAATATATTAAAAGCCATTATGATATTTCAGAAACAATTATAATTTCTTGAAATCCTTCATAATATTTGAAGGACCCTTTCTAATTCTGTTAAATCTTATGGAATCTCTTTAAATGCTTTACAATATTGAAAATCCTATTGAAATCCCCTGACATACTTCAAAATTCACGATAATACTTATGTGTCACATGAAATCCTTTAAAATCCCGTGACTTATTTTGAAATCTCTCAAAGTTCCTTATACTACTTTAAACTCTCTTGACATCCCTCACAATATGTGAAAACCCATTAAAATTCCTCGAAATCAGTTATTTATACTAATTAATTAGTGATATTTACTGATTCATCAACAAATAGTAACTGATTAATAACTAGCATTGAATCGCTAATTAAAATTAGTACAAATTTTTACTGATTCAAATTTATAGAGTTTGTAATTCCGTTAAATCTTTTAAAATTTCTTTAAATGCTTTGGAATCCCGTGAAATCATCAAAGCACTTTATAGTTCTTGAAATTCGCTAGAATCCTTTTAAATCTCTAAAAATCTTTTGAAATCCTCTGAAATATTTTGAAATCTCATGATATATCTTTTAATCCTTTCAAATCTTTTAAATTTCATTAAAATCCCCTGTGATCTTTCAAAATTCGTTAATATGCATCAGTATCATATTCAATCCTCTAAAATCCCGTGAATTATTTTGAAATCTCGTAAAATCACTAAGGATTTCTAAAAATGCCTTGAATTCTGCGGAAATCGCTCTTAATTTCTTAAAAGCCTTCAAAATCTGTCGAAATCCTTCAGATTGAAACTTTGGTTCGCGAAAGGGATGCATCCGGTGGAGGTAAAGGTACAGTTTCAGGAGATGAATGGAGACTGGGTGTTTGGAATCCTAAAGTGGTCAATGATCTTGAAGAAAGACAATTGCGATATACAATGCACGTAAGGAAGCTAGATATTTTATGTGTAGCTGAAACGAAGGAAGAGAGATGCGAGAGTAGAGTGATAGAAAATGGGCAGTTAAAGCAGGGTCTCGAACTATGGTCAGGAGTGAATCACGTGGTAGTCAAGGAGTCGGTCTGATTATGAATCAAAAAGCAACGCAGCATATCAAGGAGCATGGATTCGTATCCCCCATATTATTGTGGGTTAGAATGAAGGGGGGAATCAGAAGACTATTTATCATAGTGTGCAACGCCCCAGTTGATGATGAAAGGAATGAGGTAGAAGACGGCTTCTGGGACACTTTAAATTATACCATAGGTACTTGTGGATAGGTTGGAGTTCAACTAGATGGTACGGAAACGGTCGTAGGTCATTTTGGAAATCCAAAAACAAATAGTGACGGAGACATATTGGTTAGCTTATGCTTGGAAAAGGGTTTGCTTAATAAAAATACTTGGTTTAGGCATAAAATGATCCACTTGTGCACCTAGCGAAGATGCGATAGCCACATTGTGATTGACTTTGTTCTTGCAAATGAGAGACTGCGAGAGCTAGTAAGAGATACAAGGGTAATGAGAGGTGCTGAATGTGAAACAGATCATTACTTCTTAGTTTCAAAAATTAACTTAGGTCAAGGATGGAGAAGAAGGAGAAAGTGAAAGAAGAAACAGACGCGAAACAAGATAGAGAATGATAGAAAGTAGAGTGACAAAAAGAACATACAAATAAAATAAATAAATGCCTGGATATAACTCATTGGGAGAGGCTAATTGACAATAAAGATATAGGGGGCACATGTACAATGTTTCGGAAAATCACTGTTCGGAGTTTAACTGAAGTGTGTGACACTGTGGTTGCAGGAAGAATGACTGGGGATGCTTGGTGGAATGATGAAATCCGCATAGCCGTTGACTAAAAGAAACAAACATATCTAAGAAAGTTGAACACCACAATTCTTGCCGATGATGACATAATGAGAACAGAAAATAATTATAGGTACGGGAACAGGAAATTAAAAATACTAGTTCAGGAAAGCACAGATCAAATCGAAGCGGAAGAAGAGAAAAAAATGCAAAACTGTTACGACGGAAGTAAGACATTATTTTTTGGCGATTGCGCAAGGACAACAAGAAAGGAAGTAGTAGTACAGAGTTAGTCGGAATAAGGAATAGTGAGGGTGAAATGATATATTATGCTGACGAATTAAAAGATGTTCACACGGATCATTAGAAGAAATTGTTAGGAGGTGGCGCTATGAAACAGCACAACTGCTACATAGAAGACGATTCGTCGGAAAAACGGGTTAAAAGAATCAATGTCTCTGAGGACAGGGATATCATCAAGAACTTAAAGAATGGTAAGGCTTCTAGTGTAGATGGTATTCCCGCTTAGATTCTTAAATACGATGGCGATTCTACTTCACAGGTTGTGCGAGTTGATAAATTTATGTATCGAGATGAAAATAACAGAAGAAAAGATCTGAGAGGTCCAATGAGGATGAGTATATTCATGAACAAGTGCCTACGAATGGCCCTCTTAGACGAAGAAGGTGTGGATCTAGGGACAGTGAAGGTGCGTGGGTTAGCATTTGCAGATGACTTCGTCTTTATTGCAGAGACAATTGAAAACGTACAGAGAATGTTGAGCAAACTGGACCTACCAAAAAAACGATAAGAGTAAAATTAACGCAGTTGGCATGTAGTTTTTGCGCAATGCATCCGATAAATCGCTAATGGACAAAGTCTGTAATGAGCGGATTCTCAAAGAAGATAGTGAAAAAGAAACTGTTGTGTTAAAGGTTGAGATGGTTTGGACATGTATTAAGAATAAAAGAACAACGACTGACTTTGGAATCGATTGAAATACCCTAAAACATTTGTAATCCCTTGAAATCTTTGAAAATTCCTTCATACATCAGGAAATCCCTGAATAGCTTTGAAAATATCCTCAAATTCCAAAAGAAAATTTTAATTTCTTAAAATAATTTGTGCAACTTTGAAATATCTTAAAATCTCTTGAAATCTATTCAAATACTTTCAAGTCACTGGAAATTTTTCAAACCTTTCGAAATCCCTTTGTTTCTCATTTATAGTGAAAATAATCATTATATTTTTAAATATTGCATAAAAAATATAAAATCGTAATTAAGAAGGGCGGGGGTCATAAGAATCTTAAGAATCCTTACAATTGGGCTGGAGGGTGTCTATTTCATAAATCATCCTTACGTAATTAATTGACGTTCCCTTATTAGTTATTAAATTTTCCATAACTGCATCTTTAAATCTAGCTGCACTATTTCGCGATTAGTAAATTTAGAATATCATGATTCAATATCGATCAGATCGTGTAAGGAGAAAATTTTTTCCAACGTTGAGTCATGATTTGTTGTATACTTTCCAGCACAACTTTCTAGTATCTAATCTAACGTTTTGGTTGTGACGTAAGGAAATATTTTTGAACCCATTAACGTAGAAGTTACATTCTATATGGTACAGAACCGGCTCAGCACTTTTATAACATTTTGAACCTGGTCACGCTGAACTCAAGTCACGACTTTTCATTTATGTTGCAAGTTACACAGTAAGGAGCTGATTTGGTTGAATCAACTAAATTTTTGTTGGTTTGATAATAAAATAGACAACATAATATTTGGATTCAACAGAAAAATGTTGTTGGACCAATCAAATATTTTGTTGAATCAACCAAAATTTATTTGATTCAATCAAATTTTCATGTATATCGAAGAAAACAGTTTTTTTGGTTTGAGAAAATTTTTTTCTGAGTTATACGTTACCAATTTGAGGGTACAATTTAATAATAACTTAACAATTTTGAAAATCACTTTAATATTTCAGACTTCACACTCTTTCCCCTATTGCCATATTTTTGTCTGTTTTAAAGAATTCATCTTTTCCCGCTGTTTTTAAAAAACTTTCCACTTTTCTCGTTTCTTGACCTTATTTCGACCGAAATAATAGAACCCAATAACAAAAATCAAACTATTTTTGGTCTAAATTTAATTTTTTTTAGTTGAAATGTCTCCTATTATATTTTTCGTTTGGAACTCATTTCGTTTAGTTGAAAAGTCTACTGTTTGGTTAAAAATTTAAATATTTTGTTGAGAATTCATCTCTTTGTTAAAAATTCATCTTTTTTGTTCAAAAATTAAACTACTTGGTTGATATTTGAACCACATTGTTAAAAAAAACTTTTTTTTTGGCTGAGGATTCATCTTTTTGTTTGAAAATTACATTATTTGGTTAAATGTTAAAGATTGATCTTTTTTAGTTTGAAATTAAACTATTTGATTAAAAAATATATTTTTTGTTTGTTAAATATTCAACCAGTTGGTTAAATGTTGAAAACTCATTTTTTTAAGTTTCATCATTTCAGGTGAAAATTCATCCGTGGTTAAAAATTTAACTATATTGTTAAAAAAATTGTTTCCTTTTTTTGTCAGAATTAATTTTTTCATTTAAAAATGAAACTGTAAATTTTCAGTTGAAAATTGATACTTTCTAATTGAGAATTCAGCTCTTTGGTTGAAAATTTAACTATTTTGTTGAAAATTGTTTTGTTTTTTGTCAGAATTGATTTTTTTATTCAAAACTGTAAATTTTTTTTCAGTTGAAGAAGTATAGGTTTAATTGATAATTTCTAATTGAAAATTCAACTATTTGGGTCCAAATTCATGTAGATTGTTCAAAATTTTTCTTTTATGGTGTAAAATAATTGAAAATTCATCCTTTTTTTGCAAAAAATTCAACTATTTGTTTGAAAATTAATCTGGTTTGGTCCAGGATTCAACTTTTTTTTCATTCGAATTTTTTGCTCGGACTTAAAAGTTTATGATTCCAAATTGTTTTGTTGAGAATTCAACGTTTTTGTTTGAAAAATCAACTAATTAGATTAAAGTTAAACTAGTTTGTAAAAAATTCCTATTTTTGATAGGAAATTGAACCATATGATTGTGAGTTTGACTATTCTAGTAGAACATTAAACTATTTGGATGAAATTTAAACTATTTATTTCAAATTTCAAATATTTGGTTATAAATTAATTTTTGGATAAAAAGTCATATTGTTGGCTTGAAAATTCAATTTTTTTGTGGATAATTCGTCTTTCTGGCTTTGAAATTCGAAAGATTTGTGGAAAATTCATGTCTTTTGTTGAAAATTTGTATTTTTATTCGAACATTAATATTTTTGGTGAGTATTCATGTTTTCGATTGATAAGTGAAATATTTGGTTAAAAATTCATCTCTTTAGGTTGAAAAATCCACAACTGCTTTTGTTTGAAATCATGTCTGTTTAATTAAAAATTCAACTATTCGTTTGAAAGTTGAACTGCTTTGTTTAAAGTTAATTTGTTATGAATTCACCTCTTTTATTGAAAAAAACTATTTTTTCGAAAATTTGTTTTTTCTTAATAAAAATTTATTTCGGTTATCTGAAAATTAAACTTTTTTATCCTTTATAAGTTAAAAATTCAACTATTTGATAAAAACTGCATGTATTTTGTTGATGATTAGTCTTTTTGGGTAAAAAATTATTCTTGTTTTTTAAAAATTCATCTTTTGGTTGAGAATTCAACTATTTTGTCAAACAAATTTTTTTTCTAATACATTTTTTTTAACTGCAAATTTGACGATTCCATTTTCAGTTTGAAATTAAACTACTTGAATAAAAATTCATCTTTCTTTGGTTGAAGATTCAACTATTTTGTTTAAAACTTTTTTTAAATTAATTTCTCAGACTGAAAATTTGACGATACACTTTTTTGTTCGAGACTTGTTTTTTTTTTTAGTTGAAAATTTAACTATTTGGTTGAAAATTCATCTTTTTTGATTGAAGATTATCTGAAGTTTCGGTAAGACAAAAAAGGACTGTCATCGACAAGGGGGTTGGTCAAAAATAGCCCAAAATTGGTAACGTTCTTAATGGATAGTCAATTAATTTTTTATATTTTACCATCAGCATAATCTGCAGGAAGAAGACGACCATATCTGGTATTTGCCATCCCCCAGGTTGGCTGATATTGATTGTTGCAAGAACCATCGTAACTTCGATATCTCGATGCTGGGCACTGATTTGGGAAGGAGTCACCACAATTAATTATTGATGCTGGTGATGGCGTTGTTGGTTGGTAACTAGGTTGGAAACTTGGCGGGAAAAAGCTTGGTAAACTGTAAAAAGAAATTTAAATACTTTGAAGAAATAACTTTTTTTAATTGAAATTATTGTTTACTAAAAATACTGTAAGTATTGTGCTTTTGTAAGAATTTCGCCAATGAACAAAAGAAATTGATTCGGTCATACTTTCTAAATTAGTTTCTTATCAGAGTTGATAAACCAACGTTTCGGCACAATCTGCAATTTCGAGAATTTCCTTTATATTTCTATCAAAGCTTTTTGATAGAAAATATATTAAAATGAATAATCACCTCTATCGGAAGTGTCTCAATCATTCTTAAACATTTCCATATGTTTTTTTCAAAGAAAAATTCAATCCCATCCTATCAAATATACTATCTCAAATTCCTAAAAATTTTAATACGCCAGCTAATAACCTTGTACTTCTTTATCAACATTTTCCTATTGAAAGTCTACAAAATCCCATGTATCGAAATTTCGAAAAGTTCCATCAAATTCTATCTATTGTAAAATATTTTGCTACGAACTGTTTTTTATTTAAACTCTATCAAATCTTATCAGCAGCATACATTTATCAAATCCTCTTTTGCAAAACCTGGGAAATTTCTAGCCAATTCGACTCGTCGATAAATCTTATACTTTTCTACCAAGATATTGTCATTCAAACTCTATACAATCTTAAATATACAATCGAAATTTATGAAATTCTGATACGTAGGATTTGATACAAGTGCACTAAAAAATTGTTAGCTGGTCCAAATATTTAGTTTGCAAGATATGGTACTATTATTTTATTAGCAGCGGCATCAATTTCCTTAGTTGCTGGCACTAATTGAATAGTCACTGCTTCTAAAGGAATTGTTATTCCAACTAATAAAATAGCAGCACCATAGTTTTCTAACTAAATAGTTGACCCAATTAACCATTTTCTTCAATGTGGATAAGATTTGATAGAACTTCAATAAGAAGCTGTTAATAGAAAAGTATAGGATTTCTCGATGGATACAATTTGATGAAGATTCCTAAAATTCTGATACTTAGGATTTAATACACGTCTGGAGTGAATCAGATTTAACAGAATTTCAATGAGAATCTCATGATGGAAAAGCATAAGATTTCTCTACGGATCAAGTTGGATAAAATCTTCCAAGATTTTGGAATATAGATTTTGATGCAAGTCTTGTTCCAATAAGATTTGATAGAATTTTGATGAGGAACTATGACTGGATGAACATAAGATTTCTAGATGGACAGAACTTGATAGAAATTTCCAAACTTTTGGAAGATAGGATTTGACAAGTTTTGATTGTATAATATTTGATAGAGGTCGAATGAGAATCTTTTGCCATTCTTGATGAATAGAACCTAATAAAAATTTCCGAAATTGCGGAAGATAGGATTTGATTTCTATATGGATGAGATTTGGTAGAGCTTTAATGTGAATAGTTTCATCAGAAAATATAAGATTTCAGGATGACTAGAATTTGATAAAAATTTCAACAACAAAAATGGAAGATATTACAAGTCTTGTGCCAATAATATTTGATAAGATTTTAATGAGAATCTGTTGACAAAAAAGTATAAGATTTCTCGATGGATAGAATTTGATAGAGATGTCTGAAATTGTGGAAGATAGGATATGATTCAAGTTCTGTGTGTACAAGATTTGATAGAGATTTAATGAGAAATTCTTTGATAGAAAAGTATTAGATTTCTCGATAAGGACAATTGGATAGAAATTTACAAAATTGTGGAAGGTTGGATTTGTTACAAGTTGTGTTTGGATGAGATTTGACAGATGTTTAATGAGCATCGTTTGACAAAAAAGAACCCGATTTCTGGAGGGATCGAATTTAATATAAGTTTCTGAAATTTTGGAAGATAGAATTTGATATAAGTTCTAGTTGGATGAGATTCGATAGAGGTTGAATGATAATCTGTTGACAAAAATGTATGAGATTTTCCGATGGATAGCATTTGACAGAAGTTTCGGAAATTTAGAAGATAGGATATGATTCAAGTTATGTGTGTATAAGGTTTGATAGAGGCTTAGTGGTCATCTCTTAAAAGTTAATTATGAGATTCTTGACGGATAGAGTAGGATAAAATCTTTCAAGATTTTGGATCATAAGATTTGATAGAAGTTTCCGAACTTTTGGAAGATAGAATTTAAGATAAGTTCTGGTTGGATAAGATAGATTTGATAGAGGTAGAATGAGAATCTTGTGACAGAAATGTATAAGATTTCTCAATGGATTGAATTTCATACAAATTTCGGAAATTTGGAAGATAGGATAGGATCGAAGTTCTGTGTGGATAAGATTTGATAGAATTTCAATGATAATCTCTTGGTAGAAAAGTACAAGATTTCTGAATATCTTCCAAAAATTTATCAACCAAACAGATGGTATTTCATCTCAAATTATGAAACCTCAACTAAAACAGTTAAATGTTCAGTTGGGAAATGAATTTTCAACAAAAAAACAACGATTTTTCAACCAAATAGTTCAATCCTCAACCGAATAGTTGCATTTACAAACAAAAAAGATCAATTTTCACCAAAAATGAAATGGTTACAGTTAAAAAAATTAAGTTTTAACCCCAAAAAAAGTTATCAAGCAAGTAGTTTAATTTTGAATCAAACAGATACATTTTCAACTAAAATCAAGAATCTTTCGTTAAAAAATCGTCTTTTTGGTCGGAAATTAATCTTATTCGATGAAAACTCATGCTTTTTGGTTATAAATGCCAATTTTTGCTTGTGAATAATTCTGGGTTGGTTGAGGATTCCACAATTTGGTATAAAATGATATTATTCAGTTGAAAATTCACTTCTTCTTAAAAAATTCATATTTTTTGTTTAAACTTGATTATTTGGTTAAAAATGAAACTATTTCTGTGAAAATTAAACTATTTCTATAAAAATTTAAATTTTTTGTAGAAAATTAGTTTTTTGTTGTTAGAAAATTATATTTTCGGGTGGAAAATTCAACCGTTTTGTAGATAGTTCGTAATTTTGGATTTAAAATTCAATCATTTTGTTGAACATGAATTTTTTTTTTCAAATTCGTGTTTTTTAGTAGAACATTAATCTTCTTGTTAAAAAATTCCATATTTTCGATTCAAATTTAATTATTTGGTTAAAAATTGAACTATTTTTATGAAAATCTAACTTTTTCGTAGAAAATTAGTTTTTTTGTTGTTAAAAAATCATATTCTCGGGTTGAAAATTCAACCGTCTTGTAGATGGCTGGTCCTTTGGCATTTAAATTTCAATCATTTTGTTGAAAATGAATGTCTTTTTTGTTTAAATTCGTGTTTTCTGGTAGAACATTAATCTTCTTGTTGAAAAATTCATCTTTTTGGTAAAAAATTATACTATTTGGTCACAAATTTATCTTTCTTAGTTGAAAATTCAACTACTTTGTTGAAAGTTGAAGTAGTTTGTTAAAAATTCATCTTTTTTTAATTAACAATGTAACTATTCCATTTTCTGTTAAAAATTAATATATTTTTATTGGAAATTGGTCTTTTGTAGTTGAAAATTCATGTATTTTATACTAAACTCGTCTTTTTTGTCGAAAATTAATCTTTGGGTTTGAAAATTTATCCTTTTTGTTTAAAAATGCAACTAATTAGTTCTAAATTCATCTGGTTTGATTGACGATTCAAAAATTTGAAAGAAAATTAAACTGTTCGGTTGAAAATTAACTTTTTTATTGAAAATAAATATTTTTGGTTTAAATTAAACTAGTTGCTTGAATATCAAATTATTTTTGTAAAAATTTAACTTTTCGGTAAAAAATTCACTTTTTTGTTAAAAATAATATTTTGGGGTTGAAAATTCAACCATTTTGTATATAATTCATCATTTTGGCTTTAAAATTCAACAATTTTGTTGAAATTTTTTGTTATTGTTGAAAATTCGTGTTTTTTGGTAGAACATTAATCGTTTTGCTAAAAAATTCAGCTCTTTGGTTTAAAATTTAACTTTTTTGTTCAAAATTCAGTTTTCTTCAAGCAAAAGTTTATTTTTTTAATCTGAAAATTGCATTATTCCATTTTTGGTTAAAAATGTATTGAATTGTTTAATAAAAAACATCTGAGAGCTTAAAGTCTTTCAAATTTAACGATATGATCATTCTTATGCTAACAATTTTTTTTCAATAACTAGAGAGCAAAACATCCCAAAAAAGAGCTTTTCACCTGTTCCAAAAAAGCGGTCGACGTTCGAAAAAATCTGAAAAAATTTATAGACATTCTTTCAACATTCTTTGGTACAATACATTTCGCAAAATTGTAAGATGTTTAATAATCTACTTTTCAAGTAGTGATGCATTCGAGAAGATTTCGAGAAAATTCGATATTTTCTTGAAACATGTTCAGGTGAACTCAAAACTTCTTGGAGATCGAGAATCTCGAATAAAAACTTTCGAGATTCTCGACGCGAGATCTCGAAAAATTGTATTCGAGATTCTCGATCTCCATGAAGTTTTGAGTCCGCCTAAACATGTTTCAAGAAAATCTCGAATTTTCTCGAAATCGTCTCGAATGCATCACTATTTTCAAGGGGATTTACTTAAAAATACTCAAAATGTGCAGTTCCGTGATGCGAGTGCAGTGCAATAATTAAATTTATAATAAAATCATTGTAAAGCAAGAAATATTTTGAATCTTTCTGACTTTAAGCAGTCAATACTGACTAAAGTCAAAAATATCAAAAATGATGTTTTTTGAGTAACAATGATTTTATCATAAATTTACTTACCGCACTGCACTGGTTAAGAAAGGGTGTCTAGCGTTTCTTCAAACAAAAATTCCAGGGCTTTTCGAGGTTTTCCAGGACAAAAAAATACACTTTTCCAAGTACTTTTTTACAGTAAAAAAAAAATACTTTCCACGAAAAATAGTAGAAATTGTAGGTCTAGTGGAACTGAAAATGTCATATGAGAAATTTCGCATACACCCTAAAATCTGATTTTATAGAAAAAAAAACGTTTTTTTTCTCGAATTGTTCATTTTATCAAGGTGAATCATCACGACGCTACGATAGAAAATATTCAAAGTTTCTCTTGCTTTCATCTTGAAAAACAATTTAATGAAATTTTAAAAAATCAATTGGTTGAAATTTGACTGAGTTATCAAATTTTAAGCTAATTGAGGTCCATTTTCAACAAAATAATAAAATGGTCGACAAATAAGTTGAATTTTTAACCAAAAATGATGATTTTTTAACAAAATACTTGAAATTACAAAAATGAATTTCCAACCAGATAGTCTTATTCTTAAAAAAAAATATTGAACTTTAACCAAAAATAGTTGAATTTTCAACACGAAAATGGGAATTTTCGACAAAAAGACGAATTCTCAACGAAAAATTAAATATTTGGTATTACAGCAAACAAAAAAACGAATTTTCAACAAAATAGTTAAATTTTTTAACCAAATAATTTAACTTTTAACCTGCAAAGATGAATTAATAACCAAAACGACGAATTTTCAACAAAGAAAATTAATTTTCTACCAAAAAGACAAATTTTCAATCAAATAAACCAATCTGCAAACAAATAATTTAATTTTCAACTAAAAATGATGAATTTCAGTAAAAAAGATTTCAACTAAATAGCTGAATTTTGAAACAGAGATGAATTTTGAACTAAAATGATGAATCTGCAATTCTGCAACCAAAGAATGAATGTTTAATAAAATAGGTCAACTTTTAAAAAACAAAAGAAAGCAAATTTTCTACAAAACAGTTGAATTTTCAACCCGAAATTATTAATTTTCTACCAAAGAGACGAATTTTCTAATAAAAAATACGAATTTTCAACAAAAAAGTTAATTTTTAGGCAAAAAATTGCAGTTTTAATCAAAAGAAAGAGAATTTCCATCAACAGGATTAATTTTCTACCAATGAAGACCAATTTTTGACATAACAAGATTAAATTTCAGCAAAAAAAAATGGAAAAGTTACATTTGTAGGTGAAAAAATTAATTTCAAATGAAAAAAAGAATGTTCAGCAAAATATTTGAATTTTCAATCAAAGAGATCAACCCTCAAACAGAAAAAAAACAAATTTTTAACAAAGTGGTTCAAGTTTTACCCAAACAATTGAAATTTTATTTAAAAAAAAAAAAAAAAAAAAAAAAAAACAATTTTCAGCCAAAAATGAAACAGTTACGTTTTCAGTTAAAAAAATTATTTTTCACACAAAAAATATAAGTACAAATAGTGCAATAATATATATTTCAAATCAAAAGTATGACCTTTCAATAAAAATTGTTGAATTTGCAACCAAATAATAAAATTCTTCACTAAAATTACAGTCGTCAGGATGAAGCAACTGTAAGAAAAGAAATAAAAATACAAGGCAAATAAATTACTAACTAAAATAATTACTAGTCCCAAACTTCATTTTCAAAATTCTCTAACTTTAGCCAGACCAATTTTTTATTTGCTCTAACCATTATTATTCAAATACCGTTTCCATTGTAGCTTCTTGATTTTTAACATGATAAAATAAACAGTCTCTTGTTAAAAAGGTAATCTTTTTTCGTTCGGCAGATAAGAAGTTTGAAGAACTATTTTTTCTTTAAACGAACAAAAATTCCAGAATCGCGAGCAAAATTCGAGGACTTTTCCAGGTTTTCAAGGATTTTCAGGACACTAGACACCCTGGTTAAGACCTATCCTAAACTTTGAAACAATGTCTCAATTTCTCTAGCCTTATAGCTTATTCATAATATTGTATAGCTTATTTATAAAAATTTATTTTATGGAGAATTGAAACCATAATATTTCACTTAACAATCTTGTTACTTGTTTGTTTATAATCATATTAGTAATTCTGTGTACATACACAATTAGGTCTGAACTAGCTTCAAGGTTTAAGAGCATGTACCTGCAGTGGTATAATAGCTACATTCAAGATCCGATCTTTCACCGTGAAACTGATGATTCATTACTACGATAATTTCCAATCGATACAAGAACCGATTCTGATCGCCAAAGGCATTACGAAATTTCGTAACATGATTTACGATCCACGAAACATATGTTTTTTCCATTCATATCCTTATTCTATGAAGCTTGGAGCGATCATAGAACACTTTTGCTTTCATTTTTTACGATACAGATTTACACAATGACATTTCAGTATTTTTGAGTTCAAATAGTCCCATTGAAATCCTATTAGGACTCGGAATAACTTACCAATAAAATCCAAATAGGGACAAAACTACTATCACTCTTAGAAATTTATCTCTTTGTTTACCAAACATGTTCGGAAGCCTTATGCGTTACATGTTTCGCAAAATGATAATAAATTTAGGGAAATTATGAAAAATTCAGGAAATGTTCAATTCCAAAATATCTTAAACTTAAGATAAATGTTGGAAAATTCAGTTATATATTTCCTAATTTACAGTTAAAATTACGGAATTATTTGATACAGCTGAGAGCTTTCATTTTCAGTTTCTTATTCTGAAGCTTTTATCTGAAAATACCGAAACTTGTATCTACAAAATTTTCCGTTTCGAGTCGAATGTATGCCTTCAAACTCGACTGTCGAAAAACTGGCTGATCTTAGGAAAGGGTTTTCTGCAGTTTTCCTCTCCCCTGTCCAAACGTCCAGGAAAAAGCTTGTACTTCTTATGAAGATAAATGCACGAAAATTTTCACAAGACCATGCCCAGTACAAAGCAAAATTTTTCAATTTTTCAAGATTACAAAGAAATATTTGGAAGTTTTGACAGGATACAAAAATAATTTTATTTTAGACGCTTTTGAAGAATTTTGAAAGGTTTCAAGAGGATAAAGAATGTCCTTAAGATTTATCGAAAAAAAATGTATGATTTTCTATTTTACATTTATTTTAAGAGAATATTTCAAAAAATTGTTTAGATGCTTTTTCGGAATTTTGAAAGGTCTTGGCAGAATGAAAAAATGTTTTTAAGGTTTATCGGAAAATTTTTCATGATTTTTTATTTCACAAGATTTATTTAAAGAGAATATTTAAAAATATTTGAAAACATTCTAGAAGATTTTCAAAATAATCAAACAAGAATCTGGAAGATTTGAAGCAATTTTTTTTTAATCTGCCGGAATTTTTTTCAAAATTTTAGGAAAAATTCGAATGTTGAAAGGATATTCAGAAGTTTTTAACAAATTTTAAAAAATTCACAAAAAATGTAGATTTTTAAATATTTCGAAATAAAAGTTTTAAGTTTTTTAAATATTTTGAAAGGTTTCAATATAATATAATTTTTTTAAAGATCCCTGGGAATATTTAGAGTGATTCTTTATTTTTAAATATTAATGTTTAGATAATATTAAAAAAGATTATGAAACATTGCAAAGGATTTCCAAAATTGTCAAAAATGAATCCCGAAAATCTAAAAACAATTTTAGGAATAACTTGAGTCAGTTTAAAACATATTTAGGAATTGGTGAAGTTTTGAACGGATTGAAATTATTTCAAAATTGTGAAAAATCTCTGAACTACTACTCAAATTTTTTTTAATTTTGTAAAATCCTATGAAATGAAAAAAAGTCCATAGAAATTTCGTAGATACTTTCAAGAAAAATCTGAAATCTTCAAAAGTCTTTTTGAATTTTCTCGAAACACCTAGGAAAATCATATTCAAAGAAAATTGAAAAATACTAAGTCAAAATTTGTATTTTGTATTAGGAATTATTTTTTTCATTTAAATTATAATATTCCTAAAATTTTGTTTCATTCCGAACAGAAAAAAACTTTTTTGTTTGTAAATTCAACAATTTTGTTGAAATTTTTTTTTTTTTTTTTTTGGTTTGAAATTTCATCTTTTTTCATTAAAATTGCAAATGCTTGGCTTAAAAATAAAATCTTTTTTGGATGAGGATTCAACTGTTTCGTTGAAAATTCATCTTTTTGGATGAATTCAACTATTTTTGGTATAAAATTAAAAATATTCATGAAAAAAATCATTTAATTTAATGATTTGGTAGAAAATGAGCTTTTTTGTAGAAAATCCGGCACTTTTGAAAAGTGTTTGATTTTTTTAGTTAAAAATACAAGTGGCTGAAAATTGACCTTTTATGGTTAAGGATTCAAATATTTTTTTGAAAATTTGTCTTTTTCGAATGATTTCAACTGTTATTTATTAAAAATAAAAATCCTTTTGCATTGAAATATCAAAGATTACATTTTTCGTTTAGGATTCTTTTTTTTTTAATTCAACTATTTGGTTAAAGATTTACTTTTTTGTTGAAATTTTCATTTGAAATATTGGATATTTTCAAAAATATTTTTGAATTGCCTTAAGATTCTCAGGAAAATTATATTTATATGACCTTCATAAAAAAGAAATAAATAAACCTAAAAAATTAATTTTTATTTGTAATTTTTACTTTGTAATGAAAATGATTTAGCCAAATTATGTAGCGCGCGTGTAGTTCCCCTTTTATATTACCATGATTGTAATATGATTGTGATGATGATGTAATATTATGATGTATTACCATTAGTGTCATAGGATTGTAATAATACTATTATATCCCTTTTGATATTACCATGATTGTAATAATAATGTAATATGATGATGTAATACCATGATTGTAATATGATTGTAATAATGATTTTATATGATGATGTAAAACCATGATTCTAATATGATTGTAATAATAATGTAATATGATGGTGTAATACCATGATTTTAATTGTAATAATACTATTATATCCCTTTCTATATTACCATGATTGTGATAATGATGTAATATGATTTTAATAATGAGGTAATATGATTATTAATACCGAGATTGTAATATGATTGTTTTAATGATGTAATATGAGTATGTAATGCCATGATTGTAATATGATTGTAATAATACCATCATATCCCCTTTTATAGTACTATGATCGTGAATAATCAATCGTAGTTTTTAGCGTGACCCCCCCCCCCCCCCACCCCAAATTGGTAACGCTACGGATGGCCCCTTATTAGGATTCTATTGGCACTTTTTTGAACTCTGGTACTTTTCAGATTAGGAAAAATTGTGTTACTTACCTAGGAATCGAGGGTGTCGATGGGAATGTCACAATATATTCAGATCCGGGGCGACTTTGTATGTAAATAGTTTTAGGTTTGTTGAAGGAGGCAAAGGGATGAGCTGTCGAAGATTTGCCAAAAAATGTCGTGAAACCATAGTTTGTTGATGACGCTTCGAGATCCCTCTTGACGGCTGAAAAATATTTGAATAAAAAATATTTAATATTTATTCAAGTTAACTGGATTTATCTGGATTCTAAACTCTTATTAATTTTTTCCTAACTAAGTTTTCATTTTCCCAAATTTTACCAACAGGGAGCAGATGAGAGCCACTGTGAAGTTAGCTGACGAACGCAGTTCGGCTCTCACATGCGGAGAACCCCGGGTAGACCAGTGAAACGCGTGCGCGCGCACGCCGCCCGCGCACGTACGTTACTTCGCAACCCCCTCTCTTCCAAGCCGATGGTCCTCCGCATGTGACAGCCGAGCTGCGCTCGTCAGATAACTTCGCAGTGGCTCTAATCTTCTGCCTTGTTACCAATGTTACCAAATTTTTAATTTTTCAACATTTTTAGTATAAAAGCTTTTATAAATGGAATAAAACAATTTTAAATTTTATATTCATAAATTTTTCATTTGCCCTTCTCAGGGGTGCCACAGCCTTATTTAATTAAAAAAAAGTGACTAATTTCTAACCCAAAAAGTGACAAAAAGTGACTAAAGTGCATTAATGATGTGACTACTGTTCTTTTAAATGTAAACGAATTCAAAAGGATTCGATAAAATTTACGAGGGTTCAAGGTGAATTTGGACGAACTTAGGATAAATAAATGAACCCTAAAAAATGGACTGAATTTACATGAATATAAGCAAAATGAGAAGAATTCGATGAAATTCATGGTGAATTAAAAAAAAATAAAGAAGGTTAAAAAGAATTTGAAAAATGATGATATTTCCGGAAATCCTAGATTTATTGAACTACCTTGCGAGTCCTTCAAAGCTCTTAAAATCATTTAAATCCTTGGAAACTCAAAAACAATCCCTTGGAATGTTTTAAAATACCCTGAAATATTTTTAACTCTTCGGAATCCCTTCGAATTATTACAATCAATTACAAAAATTTTGGTATGATTAAATACCTTGAAAATTTTGAATGCTCTTGAGAATCAATTAAAATCCTCTGAAATACCCTAAGTAAGTCATTTTAAATCAACTTCAATCTTTTCAAATCCCTTAAATTTTTGTCAAAGCTAGTGAAAATTGCTTGGAATTTTCAAAATATCCTAAAATCTTTAAAATCCTTTAAAATCACTTCAAACTTTAAAAACTTATTTGAAATAACCGAAAATATTTCACATGAATTAAAATCTTTTTAAATCTTAAAACTAAAAAATTTCTAAAACTCTTGAAACTGATCAAACCTCATGAAAAGGCCCTGAAAATTTTTAAATACTGTAAAATATTTCAGATCATTTGAAATCCAGTTAAATTACTGAAATGAATATTGAAAATTCCTTGAAATCTTCAAAAATATCCTAAGAAAATTACTTTGAAAAAAGCGAGTTTAAAAAAAAGTAGTTTACATATCAACCAAGTAATTGAACTTTCAACCGAAAAAGATAAATTCTCATCGAAAAATATAATAGTTGATAAATATACTAAAAATTTTTAAAAATTTTAAATCAAAAAGATTTGCATTTATCCAAAAAGATAGATTTTCAAAAAAAAGTTGAATTCGCTACCAAAATGGATTTTTCAGTCCAGAATAAACAAAAATTTTAGGCCAATTATAATTTGAAGGAAAAAATAATTTTAGTACAAAATAAAAATTTCGAATGACCTTTTTAATTTTATTTTGTTCATTTACTTTATGGTTACAGAAAGATGATTTTCCTAGGTTCGTCGAGAAATTTCAAAAAGATTTATCAAGATTTCAGATACCTATATCAAAAAAGTATCTAGAAAATTTCTAAGATTTTTTTTTATTTCAAAGGCTTTTACAAAATTTTACAAGACATTTGAGTAGTTTAAAAGGTATTCAAGACTTTTTGAAGTTTGGAAAAATAAAAATAAATATCTTATAAATGTTTTGAAATCTTTTTAATATCCTTTCAACATCTTTAAAAAACTTAAAAATTAAGAAAAGGAAGACAATTAGGAAAAGAAGAACTTAAGAAAAAACTTCTGAATAAATATATTTAAATGATTTGAATTTTCTTGAAACTTTGAAAAAATTCTGAAAATTGAAAAAAAAATGGTTTAAATACTCTAGATTCTTTTTTGACAATTTTGGAAATATTTTGGAATGATTTAAAATTTTGTTGAATTCAGTCTTAAAATAAATTTTGTAAAACAAAACTTTATTTAAAATTTACCAATAGTTTATACATTTCTGAAAGTTTTAGAAAAAATTGTATTGTATTTTCGAAACTTTTTAAAAATTTCTAAACATATTTTGAAAATATTCCAATTTTTCCTAAAACTTTTTAAAAATTCCGACAATTAAAAAAACTTATCGGAAAATCTTCAATATTCTTTTTTGGCAATTTTGGAAATCTTCTGAAATGTGTTAAAATCTTTCTAAATATAGGCTTAAAACAGATTTGGTAGAAGAAAAAAATATTAAAAATCTGCCTACAAATCTTAAGAAATTTTCTGTATTCTCTTGAAACCTTTCAAAATCTTGAAAAAACTTCAAAATTGTATTTCGAAATATTCAAAAATCTACATTTTATTTTGAGTTTTTTCAAATCATTGCAAATTTTAAATTATTTTTTATATTTTATTACTTTTAAAAACTTCTAAATATATTTTTAAATGATTCGAATTCCGCCTGCAGCTTGAAAAAAATTCTGCTAAATTGAAGAAAAAATTTCTGAAAATCCTTTTTTTTTAAATCTTTTTATTCGTGGTCTTAAAATAAATTTTGTAAAATAAAAAATTATTCAAGAATTTTCTAGATATTTAAAAAAACTGGTATTCTCTTGAAACCTTTAAAAATTCTTAAAAAGCTTCTAAGTTTTTGTTCCAAATCTTCAAAAACCTACATGTTGTGTTAATTTGTTGAAGTTATTTTAGGTTTGAAATTATTTTTGTATCTTTTCATGACTTCGGAAATCACTTGTAATTTTTCAAAATGTTAAATATTTCCTTAAAATGAAGTTTTCGGAATGAAGAATTTCTTTAAATATTCTCAGGAATCTTAAGAAATTTCTTTTATTCTTTTAAAACCTTCCAAAATCTCGAAAAAAATTTAAAATTGTATTTTGAAATCCTCAAAAATCTACAGTTTATTTCAGTGTTTTTAAAATCTTTTTAAATTTCAAATTATTTTTGAAACTTTCCGGAAATTTTTTAATATATTTTGAAATTATTCGAATTATTCCTAAAACTTTGAAAAAATTCTAAAAATTAAAAAAACTTTTCGGAAAATTATCCAGATTCTTTCTTGAAGATTTTGGAACTCTTTTGGAATGTGTTAAAATAACATGTTTTCCAGTATAGTCTTAAAATAAATTTGGTAAAAGAAAGAATTATTTCAAATTTGTCCACAAATCTTGAGAAATTTTCTCTTGAAACCTTTAAAAATTCTTTAAAAACTTATCAGTTTCTTGTTCCAAATCTTCAAAAATCAACATTCTTTAAAAATTTGTTAAAATCATTTCAGGTTTAAAATTATTTTTGTATCCTTTTAAAACTTTGGAAATCTTTTGTAATGTTTTTAAATCTTTTTAAATATTGTTCGTATATTTTATTAAATTTAATTTATCAAAATAAAAAATCAATTGGTAATAGTTTCAAATTTCCTTACGTTTTTCAGATTCTTTGAAATCTTTTTAAATATCTTGAAAATATTGAAAGATCTTAAAAATGCCTTGGAATTTTTTACAATACCCTCAAATATTTCCGATATTTTGAAAACCAATTAAGTTACTGAAATCAATATTGAAAATTCTTTTCAATCTTTTACAATATACCTCAAAATATTTCAAATCAATTTACATCTTTTGAAATCCTTTGAATATTTTTCAAAGCTTGTGAAAATTACTTGGAATTTTCAAAAATACCCTGGAATCCTGAAAGTCCTTTAGAATCACTTCAAACTATTGAAACCTGTTAAAAATATCCTAAGATATTTGAGACCCTGTAAAATAATTGGAATCCCTTAAAATTATTAAAATCAATTAAAAATTCCTTGGAATGATTTTAATTTCTCTGAAAATTCCTTGAAAATTTGTAAAGCTCATGAAGATACCTTGGAATCTTTTAAGATACTCTAAGATATTTCAAATCAATTAAAATGTTTTGAAATCCCTTGTAATTTTTCAAAGCTCATGCAAATTTCTTAGAATTTCGATAAATACCCCAAAATATTTTTAAAAAATTGAAATCTCTTGAAATTATTTTAATCAATTAAAAATTTCATGGAATCTTTTAAAATATAATAAAATCTTTTAAATTCTTTAAAATCTCTGGAAGTACCTTGAAATATTTAAAAATCTTTGAAATCATACGAAATCCCTTAATTTTTACATTCTCATTCTAATGAGAAGGTATTGGTTTTATGTAAAATTTGACATAGTCGGTTTTCATCAAATCTCCACGTTTTGAGACCCCCTGAGCCAGAAAAAACGGTTTTTACCAAGGTGTCTGTCTGTCTGTAGTCTGTCTGTCTGTCTGTCTGTCAGTCTGTCTGTCTGTCTGTCTGTCTGTCTGTCTGTCTGTAGCCACGATAACTTTCGAAAAAATGATCAGATTTGATTGAGCTTTGGCACACTTTTTTATGGCCGAAAAATAGAGAACGAGTTCGTTAACCAGCTATTTTGGATGAAAATTCAAAAAGTGAGCACATTTTGAAAATTTTTGAGACCACTTTTTTTTAAGATTTAAAAATTCTATGTATGGTTATTAGTAGTACGCAAAATGACGAACAAAATATTCTAATGACTTTTCGTGATAAAACAAAAATTACTGGAGTTATAGCATTTTCAAAATTCCAAAAAACAAACGAAAATGTACATTTTAGGCCGAAAAACGCACGATATGAAAAAAAGTCAAGAGGAGAAAAACGTTGCTTTTTGAACGCCCTATAATATTTTTATAACAACTTTTTGAATTTTTTGAAAAATAAAAAATTCAAATTTTGATCGCACAAAAAAATAATCAAAAATTCCATTTTGCTGTGAAACTATGCAAGATACGAGAAAAGATCATTCGACCAAAATTGTGCACCCAAAAAAGATCTACAAATTTCTTATCATTCACTTTTTGATATGACGCGTAGTTTTTGTTTTATTCGTAAAAAACAGCATTGAAAATAGAAAAATCAAATGCACAGAACCGAGCGTGGAACGC
>CAKNYM010052859.1:177002-201213 GCA_932195095.1 Andricus curvator
TATATATATATATATATATATATATATATATATATATATATATATGGCCCAACATTTATATAGGACCCAAAACCGATATAGCTCCCGAAATATACATAGGGCCCAAATCAATATAGGGCAAAAAATTAATATAGGACCCAAAATTGATATGGAGCCCAAAATAGACAACTGGCCTGAAATTGATATAGGACCCGAAGCTGACATGGGGCCAAAAATATACAGAGGTCCCAAAATTAATATAGTGCCCAACATGGATATAGGACCCAAAAATGACATAGGGCCCAAAATTAATATAGGACCAAAATTCGGAATAGGGACCAAAATTGATATGGAGGCCAAAATATCCATAGGTCTCAAAAGTTATATAGGGCCTAAAATTGACATAGGGTCCGAAATCCACATAGGGACCAAAACTGATATATGACTAAAAATATACATATGGCCCAAAAATTGACTTAGGGCCTAAAACTGATATAGGTCCTAAAATATACATGGCCCAACATTTATATAGGACTCAAACCGATTTAGGTCCCGAAAAAGACATAGGTCCCAAAATCAATATGGGGCCAAAAATTAATATAGGACCCAAAACTGATATGGAGCCTCAAATAGACATAGGGCCTGAAATTGATATAGGAGCCAAAGCTGATATGGGGCCAAAAATATACAGAGGGCCGAAAATTAATATAGTGTCCAACATGGATATAGGACCCAAAAATGGCACAGGGCCCAAAATTATTATAGGACCAAAATTCGGAATAGGGAACAAAATTGATATGGAGGCCAAAATATACATAGGACCTAAAACTAATATAGGGTCAAAATAGGGCCCAAAATTGACATTGGTCTAAAATTGTCATAGGTCCCAAAATTGACATGGGGCCAAACATTTATATAGGGAACAAAATTGAAATAGAGCCGAAAATTGACATAGATCCAAAAATTGACGTAGGCCCAAATTAGGGAAAACGCTCTAATTTCCTGAAATTTCAAGTAAAAATATATAAAGAGATGAATTTTGAACCCAAAAAGACGCAATGCCAAGAAAAAAATTAGTGGAAGCCTTAACCAAATAGATAACTTTTAATTAAAAAAAAAGACGAATTTTAAACCAAATAATTGAATCCTCAACCAAAAAAATATCATCAACAACAGAATTAATTTTGAAACCAAAAAGACGAATTTTCAACAATTCACATGAATTCATTTCCCAATAGTTTATTTTTAAAATTATAAATGATAAATTTTAAAATACAAAAATTAATTTTTAACGGAAAAAAATTAATTTACAACAAAAAAGTTAAAATTTCAACCGAAAAATAGAATCTCTAAAGAAAATTTTAACAAAAGTTTAACAACTTTTAACAATTGAATTTTCTGCTAAAAATATGAATTTATAACAAAATGGTTCAATTGTTATCCAAAAAGATGATTTTTCAAGAACATACATCAATTTTCAACAAGAATTGTGGAATTTTTTAACAAAAAATACGAATTGTCTACAAAACAGTTTTCCAAACTGAAAATATGTTTATTTGTTTAAAAAAAGTTAATTTTCTACTAAGCAGTTAAATTTTCATTAAATGAGTTTAATTTTTAATCAAAAAGTTTAATTTCTCACGAAATTGTTAATTTTTCAACTTGTGAAGGATGAATTTTCAGATGAAAAATTAATTTTTGACAATAAAAACAACAATTTTCAATAAAAAGGCTAGATTTTCAACCAAAGTGGTAAATTAAAAAAAAAAATTAACAAAGTAGTTCAACTTCAAATCAATTAATTAAATTTAAAAAAAATTAATTTTTCACTTAATAGTTGAGTTTTCAAAAGTTGAACTATTTGGCTGTAAATGCAACTTTTTAGTTGAAAGTTATTTTTTTTTGATTCAAATATTTTGTGGAAAATTAATCTTTTTTGGTTAAAAATATTTTTGTTGAAAATTCACCTTTGCAGGTTGATAATTCGACTGTCCTCTGAAAATTTCGTCTTTTTGGTTTGAAAATTCAACTTTATGGTTGAAAAATCATGTCTGTGAGTTGAAAATCCAACCCTTTGGTTAAAGATTCAACTTTTTGGTTCAAAATTCAACTTTTTTTTTTTGCTTCATTTTTTTCGTTGAAAATGCAACTGTTTTTCATTGAAGTTGAATCTTTTTTGTTTGAAAATTCGATCATTTAAAATTCAACTATTTGTTTATATAAATTCAATTATTTGATTAAAAACTCAACTATTTTCTATTTCAAAGAATTGATTCCCCTATTTTCGTGAAAAAAACACTATTTACCCTATTTTTATAGCATTACAGGCTGTGAAATCTGTAGTTAACAAAAATTGTTTTTATTGTTGATTATTATTATGTCGTAAGATAAATTTTTTTTGAAGCCCTTAGAATGAAACCTTTTGAAATTAGAAGGTTTCCATTATATAACTTGTTAAAATTTTTGAAATTAAATTTTTCTTTAATTTAGAAAGTTTAAATTTTATGAGTACAATTTTGGCTTGCTTGATTTGCAGTTCAATTTCAATCACTTCAAGTGAAAAAGTCTTCAGCTTTAATAGTTTCAAATTTTCAAATTAAATTCCTGAGATTAATTTTTATAAACCGGAAAACAAATTTTTTGTTGCGAAATTTTCGCCGAAAAAAGAAAATTAAATTAATCCTTGAGCATTAGATGAATTATCGGTCCTTTCAATTTCAATTTCGAAATCAAAATCTGATGGCCTATATTGTCCAAAATTTAATTTTAATGATCTACATCAATATCTATAGAGCTACGTGCAATAGAAATTCTCAATGTCATGATTGCCAAACTACTTTTGACCTCATTCGAATTATGACGAATGGACCTTGCTATAAAGTCTGGTGAAGTCAGTGACAATTATTTCTCAATTTGTTGTGGTATTTTAATGACATGTCTGTAAAAAGTTGTCTTACTGGAATTCGATGCAAAGGAGCGGAAGCCGCGAAAAATGTTCTTTGTTTTTACAAAGTATAAAAAAAAATTTCATTTAAATAATTTTTTTTAATCAAGGCCATGTCACGAGTTTGTCACGTGACCGGATTCCTACCTTACCGGCACTTTTTTATTTGTAAACTTATTTTCACACGAATAGCCACATCGAGTTGAAAATTTGGGATAATGAATAAGAAGCACTAGAAAAGGTGGGTCTGATCCTAAATTTTGATAATCATGAAAAAAGCAAAAAAAAAAATTATTTACAAAAAAACTTTTTTCAGAATTATAAAAATTTAGGACCAGACAAACCTTTTTTTGTGCTTCTTATTTATTATCTCAAATTTTCAACTCGATGTGGCTATTCGTGCGGAAATAAGTTCACAAATAAGAAAAGTGTCGGTAAGGTAGGAATCCGGTCACGTGACCCACTCGTCACATGGCCTTAAACAAACTTCGTTTGAATTGATACAAATTTTATTTTATTCAAACTAAATATATTTAAATTGTTCATTAACTATGTTTAAAATAAGCAAACATTTATTTAACCTTGTATCATAGAAATAATGAGTTTGAGTTTAACAAATAATTTCTTTTATTTAAAGAAATTTTCTGTTAATCAAAATTTGCTCAACTCAAACAAAATTTGTTCAAATGAAACAGAATTTTGTTAAATACAAGTATAAGTTTTGTTTAATTCCAACAAAGTGTATTCTAACCAATTTTTTTTTTATAATCAGTTTTTCTCAATGCTTCTTATTATCTTTAGCCGCTTTATAATTAGAAAAATGAATACATTTTGCTAAACTTTTGGGAAATGGGGTAAAATATATAAGGAAACATCTGTCTGTCCTACTTGATTTTTTATTTTGTTTAAATAATGCAATTTTATTGAATCCGCTCTAACTAGCGCTCTAAAACCCTGTTCTCAGTTACATTACAAAAATAAAATCTAATAAACTTGTACTATTTAATTTAAAAAACTTTGTTAAAAATTAATTTTTTCGTTGATGATTCATCTCTTTGGTTGAAAATTCAACTATTTTCTTGAAAATTCGTTTCATTTTTCGTTAAAATTTCATTTTTAACTGGAAATTTAATTATTTCATTTTTGGTTGCAAAATTATCTTCGATAGTTAAAAACTAGACTATTCCGTTAAAAATTTATATTCTTTGTTGAAAATTCATCTTTTTTGGTAGAAAATTAAACTATTTGTTTAAAATTAAACTTTTCGGTGAAAACTAACGTGCTTGGTTGACATTTCAACTAGTTTGGTAGAAAGTTAAACTATTTAGATAAAAATTAAACTATTTATTTAAGAAATTAACTATTTGGTAGGAAACTACCTTTTTTTTAAAAATCATATTTTCTCGGGATGAAAAGTCAACAATTTTTTTTTTTTTGGTTTCGAAATTAAACCATTTGTTTCAAAATTCATGTGTTTTCTTAATAATTCGTCTTTTTGGTAGCAAATTGAACTTCTTGATGAAAAATTCACATTTTCGCTCAAAAATGTAATTGTTTGGTTGAAGATGTAACTTTTTTGGTACAAAATTCAATTTCTTCGTTAGGATTTGTTTTTTAAAGTTCAGCTTTTTGATTAAAAATGTTATGCTTTTGTTAAAAATTCGTTTTTTGTAAGAAATTATTGTTTTCTGAAAATTTAGGTATTATTTTTATGGTTACAAATTATCTTTTTTGTTGAAAATTCACATTATCATATTGATAATTTATCTTTCTTTTAAAAAAAATCGTCTTTTTGATTTGAAAATTCAACTGTATGGTTAAAAATGAAACTATGTGGTTGAATTTCAATCTTTTTTGTTTGAAAATACGACTACTTGGTTGAAAATTTATCTTTTTGCGTTGCATTCAACTAATTAAAAATTTATTTTTTTTAAATGAAAATTAAGATTTTAGACTAAAAATTTAACTATTACGTTTTTATTCAAAAAATAATCTTTTTAAGTTTCAAAATTTCACTACCTACTTGAAAATTTATCTATTTTGTTAAAAAATTGTCTTTTGGGAAAGAAATCAATCTCTGAAATTTTAAAATTGAGATGTTGAGTAAAAAATTCAACTCTTTTATTAAAAGTTTAGTTATTTTGTTAAAAATTCAACTATTTTAATCAAGTCATCTTTTTTGTTCAAAAATTGAACTGTTTTGTTAAAAATTCGTCCCGTTGGATTGGAAATTTATCTTTTATGGTTAAAAATTATTTTTTTTTTAAATTAAAATGAGACATACAAAAGGTTGGACGAGAAATTAATTTTTTTGAACAAACAAATTTGAAACAGAAGTACAAGGTCATTAAAAAAACCTATGCTTCTAAAAAACCTTCTTGAAAATTAAATGTTAACATTTGTTCTAAAGGCTCGGAAAACCAGAAAAATATCAGTTTTATCAATAAAATACTATGATATCAGAAATTCTAAAAAAGATCTATTTTTTATTATAATTGTTATTATTAATTGACCACTGTTTCTTTAAATTTTCTTCAGCATATTGAAAAATATTCTGACATATAGTTGGCAATAACTTAATAATATGCTTGAAAATTAGATTTTTAAAAAGCAGAGAAAAAGATTTTTTTTTTAATCTTAGGGCATTAAAAAAACTCAAAAAAATTATTATCTTGATAAAATAAACTTTAATTAATACTCGTCATTCGTCAATAATCATTCAGAGAATTATTTTAATACAGGTAGTGTTAATTTGAAAACATCTTTCATTTCCTTTAAAAATTAATAATAATTTTTTATTTTCACTTAATTTTCAAACCCTATATCACATAAGTAATTGCTAAGAAAGTTTCAAAGTTTATATAATTTTTTGTATGAAGTAACAGTACCTTTAGAGTCTGTTACTAATTGAAATAATAACCTATGCATTATTTTTATTATTGAACAGACTACAAAAACATGCAAATAATGAGTTGTAAAATTTAATAACCTTCTTTCATAAATTATTGCCAAAAATTTCGAAACAGAAATATGTGTAACTATAAACACAAGGTATCTTTATTTAATTAAACTTTGTTAGAGGCTAAAAATGGTTTTACAGTTCTATAATTATTTTAGAATTATTTCAGTTTCTCTTAGAAAAAAAACAGGTCTCGGGGAAAATGCACATTAATTATGGGTGTAAAATTTAATTTAAAATTGAAAAATATTTTATTGCGAAATTCCAGGAATTGATTATAATAATAAATTAGGTGTTAAAAATTACATAATTTGAAAGTAAAAAGTTTTAAACTGTGTTGATGAAAATAAAAAAATAAACTTTTTTGTTAAAAAACATTTTTGGCCTTTTGGTAGAATTACTTAGCCTTTTTTGGTGAATATTAATTTTCTTTGTAGATAATTCATCTTTTTGATTGAACATTTCACGATTTTTTTGTATTATTGTTAAAAATTCAATTTTTTAAAAGATTTGTGTATTTTGTTGAGAAGGCGTCTTTTTGGGCAGAAAGATCATCTTATTTGTTGAAAATTTATCTTTCATGGTAAAAAATTTATCTTTCTGGTTTGCAAAAATATTTGAAATTAAACAATTCTGAATTAAATACCTCCAGAATAAATTTCAAATAATGAAAAATTAAGACAATTATTTTTTTTAATTCAAGTCCTAAAAATTAGAATATTTTAGAGCGAATTTGAAAATTGAATTATTTTTCGTTTTTGAATGTTTCAAAACATTGAATATTTCAAACAAAACTGAAAAAATAATTTTGAATTGAAAGGAAAACAGTGGAATGATAAATACCAACCTCGTTTTGTATTTTCTTATTTTTTTTATTTCCAATTTGATATCATAGGAATGTCCGAAATTTTGTTGAACATTTAAAAAAATTAATTATTTAACAATAAAAACATTTGATAAGAAAATTTCAAGAATAACTAACAATTATAAATAAAGGGTCAAAAACTTTACTATTTGAATGAAAAAGTTAAAAATTGTGTTGTTCAAAAACGAAATAGTTCAAGATTAAACTATCCGAAATTGGTACCTTAGTAATTGAATTTTACTTTTGAATGGTTAAAATTTTAGAGTTCTAATCAAAGTATTTGGTTGAAAATTAACTTTTTCATTCAAAATTTATATTTTAGGTTGCTAATTTAACTACTTTGATACAATATTAAACTATTTCGTAAAAAAAAAAATTTTTTTTGTTGAAAGCAATGAGTAGTTTCCTACCTAAAAAACGATTCATTTTTATATTTTTGCACAAGAAACCCACTTTTGTATGCAATTATATTACTGAAAAGCTTATAAGTTATCATTTTTTTATATAGTTTTTAAATTTTATACGGCTTTTTTATAAACTTTCTCTTTAATTTTCAATTTGTTTATAAGACTTCAATTAGAGATATGATCGTATTTTTTATGTTTTAAGGCTAAAAAATTATAAATTAAATGAAAATTTCTTTTGGAATCATCAAGTATATGTATCTGATTATGTAAGTATCAAGAAACTTGAAAACAATATTTAAAGTTTTAAATATTTAAAAACGGTTATTGGCTGTTTACAAACTTCAAGAGTTTTATGAAACCAGAAACACAAATTATACTGATTCACTCAGTTGCATTAAATTTATTTTACTTTTATATTTTAGGTCGAAGGTTCAGAAATGCTCAGTTAATCAAAGAAATAACATATAATTCTCATATTAAATTCAATCATGGTTCATGAATGGTGACGTTATCGCGATTATTAATTGAGTGAGTAGGATTCTCCGTTATAAATTAATAACAGAAATTTAATAACAATATAAGTATATATAATATATTTATATAATATATTTATATATATATATATATATAAATATATATATATATATATATATATCAAGTCAGAGAATGTGATAAAAATTAATCATAGAATCGGAAAATATTGTTAGGCGAGCAAACATACAAAATTGATATAATCATGACCCATCAATTACTCAAGGATTTATAAAAATGTGTGAATAAAAAATTGAAATTCAATCATACAATTAAATTGTGAGAATTCAAATAACTAAGTTTCAATCATTCAAAAAAAATAAATTAGGTACGAGTATAAATTCGATAAAATTAGACAATGTGTGAGAAAACCGATCATGAAAAATATTCAACCACACAAAACGAAACACATGCTGTGATGTTGCATTTTCATTGCAAGTGACAAGCTAATAATTTTCATAGGTTCAATGATTGAAAAAAAACTTGATTTATTTATAAGATATTATTATTGATTAGAAATTAAATTGCTACAAATATTTCGGTTTTTTAATTTAATTTAATTCTTAAAATATCTTTTTCTTGTTTTGTTTGAAGTGTTCATGTAAAGATTAACTGATCCAAGCAAGATCTGACGCACGCTTATTATTGAAAATAAGTATTTATTTTTTATAATTCATACAATTTTATATTGAGAATCAAGGGTTCTAGCAATGAGTAAATTATAGTTATAATAAAAAATGAATAGCGACTGACAACATAAATAGTGCGAATACTCATTGATTACAGAAGAAATAGGCTATATATTGGAAAACGATTCTGGATGAAAGTTGGCGGTTAAGATTAACTTTTTTTACAATTATAAATATTATTACTATTGATATGTGAGCTAGATGATTTATTAGAAAGATCATAAATACTATTATGACATTGAAAATCTTTAATATTCACATTAGCTATTAAAAATGTAACTGCTTTCTTATTTTGAATCCTATCAGAAGATGTTTTCATTTCTTGTATAACAATCAGTTTTCTCGAATAGTTTTGAACCAATAGAATCTGAAAACGATTGATTATCCAAATGAGCACAGAAAAAATAGAAGATAAACTTTACATCGTTTTCCGTTCAAAGATTCGCTGCAACAAAAATCAACCTTGTCGAATAAACTTTACACGAAACTGAGATAATTCCGTGTTTTTGAACTGTCTCGGAACACAGAAAAAACTGGGGTTTCCATCAGAACCAATTTTTGGTTCCAAAGGAGCTGCAAAAAAAAGGAACCTCTCTTGCTGAAAGGGAACCCAAAATGATAAATGGTTTCTAAATGAACCCAAAGTGTGGATTCGAATGGTTCTAATAGAGCCTTTTTGTCACTTCTGCCTTGACCCACTTCAAAGATTGTACAAGTTAATGATGTACATTTTGCTTTATAATTCGAATTAAATAATATTGCACTGGGAAAACTTTAATGAAGAAACTAAAATCATAGACATTAGTCATTCTTGAAAGGGAGATATCGCACATGAAATGTAACAGTTTTTAAGGTTATGTTGAAAATCTGAAGTTTTCCACTGCTCATGCACAAGAAGCGCGGGACTATTTAAAATGATATAATATGCACTTGCACTATTAGGTTAATATTACATTTTTTCAAGAAGCTAGGTATTTCTATAATTCAATTTAATTTGTTTTAAAGAAGAATAAAAAACGCTTGTTGATATTCATCTGTATGACTATTCATAGTATTTATTGATTTCAAATAGGCCCGCGCTTCTCGGCACATGCGCAGTTGAAAACGTCGGCACCCGCCGATGGCCATCTATCGGATATAAACGAACTATGAACGAACAATGTAGCACTCGACAACATTCGAAAAAGTCGCCATATTTACTATGATCTTAACCATAATTCACAAAAGTCATGAGATAGGAATTTCCGTTTTGAAAGTCTCCAGATCCGTCAGTATTGCAGTTTAATATAAAAGCCTTTTTACGGAGTAAAATTTTGAAGCTAAAGGATGATTTCTGAACAACTACAACTCCTATCGACCGTATTTCATGCTTCGAATTTTTATTATTCAACAAGCGCATGAGGGCACCCTGAATCGAAAAATTTTATTTTAAAAGTTATTAAATAAATATTTGTTGGGAAATCAAAGATGGCTGCAAGCTGAGGGATAAACAATAATACCAATTGCATTGGGACAAACTTACTTTTTTTCAAAACTCAGAAAAAAATTGTTTTTCACCTTAAGTGTATTTGGACATTATTCTTTATTTTCTAAAAACTATTCAATTAAATTATAAAATCCATAAAAAATGTGTAATGATTTTATTATTTAATTAAATAGCTTTCTCGTAGTGAAAAATAATATCCAAATAAACTTACGGTGAAAAATTGGGAAGACTGCAAAATTCTCGAGACTGTAAAATTCCTGAATTACAAAATCCCCGGATAATTAAATTCCCGAATAGGAAAATTCCATAATAATAAAATTCCCGGACACTTTATAATATTACCGAAATTGAACATTCCCGAATGAATAAGTTCCCGACAGTTTATGATATTACCGAATTGGAAAATTCCCGTCATAAAATTGCCGAATTCCAGAATTCCAACTAGAAAATTCCCGAATTTAGACAAATGAAGAAATCAAAAATTGGACGACTGAAAAATCCTAAAAAATAAAATTCATGACTCTGTCAAATTCCCGAATAATAAAATTTTCGAATATGTAATAAACTTCGCGAATGGGAAAATTCCCGAATTATAAGATATCCGAACTGGAAAATTCCTGAATTATAAAACTCCCGAAAGAATGGAAAAAAATTATTTTTCAATCAATATTATTTATTTATTAAAAATACAATCGTCAAATATTTTTATAACAAAAAAATATATTTTTTCCTGATCAAAGTTTCTAAAATTATTGTTTGAATTAAAAATAATAATTATTGAAAAAATATATTTTTGGATGAAAATGTTTTGACGACTGAAAAATCCTAAAAAATAAAATTCATGACTCTGTCAAATTCCCGAATAATAAAATTTTCGATTATGGAATCAAATTCCCGATTTGGAAAATTCCCAAATAATGAAATTCCCGACAGTTTATAATATTACCGAATTTTAAAATTCTCGATAGAAAATTGCCGAATTATAAAATATCCGAACTGGAAAATTCTTGAATTATAAAACTCCCGAAACAATAAAATTTTTTTTTTTCAATCAATATTATTAATTTATTAAAAATACAATCATCAAATATTTTTATAAAAAAAATATTTTTTCCTGTTCAAAGTTTCTAAAATTATTGTTTGAATTCAAAATAACAATCATTGAAAAAATATATTTTTGGATGACAATTTTTGGACGACTGAAAAATCCTAAAATAAAGTTCCCGAATAATATAATTCCCAAATAATGAAATTCCCGAACAGTTTATGATATTACCGGAATGGAAAATTCCCAAATGTTTATAATATTAACGAATTTTAAAATTCCCCATAGAAAATTTCCAAATTATAAAATATCCAAAGTAGAAAAATCTCGAATTATAAAACTCCCGAAACAATTACAAAAAATTGTTTCTCAGTCAATATTATTTATTATTTTAAAAAAATAATCAAATATTTTCATTACAAAAAAGCATATGTTTCTCATGTTCAAAGTTTCTAAAATTATTGTTTGAATTTAAAATAACAATACTTGAAGGCAATTTTCATCCAGAAATATATATTTTCTTTAGTTATTGTTGTTTCAAAGTTAAACAATAGTTTTAGAAACTTTAGACATTAAAAATAATTTTTTTCTTGATAAAAATATTTGATTATTATATTTGTTTATATTCAAGAATTTTCGAGTTCGGATATTTTATAACTTGGGAATTTTCTGTCGGGAATTTTTAAATTCGGTAATATTATAAACTGTTGGGAATTATCCATTTCGGTAATATCATAACCTGTTCGGGAAATTTTAATCGGGAATTTTCCAATTCGGAAATTTCATTATTCGGGAATTGTATTAATCGGGAATTTGATTACATATTCGAAAATTGTATTATTCGGGAATTTGACAGAGTTGGGAATTTTATTTTCCGGGACTTTTCAGTCCTCCAAATTTTTATTTCAAATATTCTTACTTTGAATTCAAGCAATAATTTGAGAAACTTTAAACATGAAATATTTTCTTTATAGAAATATTTGATTATTGTATTCTTAATAAATAAATAAATAATATTCATTTGGAAAAAAATTAATTATTTGAATTCGGGAATTTTCTAATTCAGATATCTTATAATTCGGCAACTTTCTGCCGGGAATTCTCAAATTCGGTAATATTATTAACTGTTCGGGAATTTCATTAATCGCGAATTTTCCATCTCGGAAATTTTACAGTGTCGAGAATTTTATTTTCGGGATTTTTCAGTCGGTCCGAAAAATCATTTTTGTCCAAGCTGTACAGAAAAACTTTTGGCTGTAAAAACTTCCACCAGGGTGCACGTCTTACTGCAGATTCAAAATCGAGTAGTTAATTTCTGTTAGCCTAAGAGCATAAAATTTCTGTTAGCCTAAGGGCGGCAAATACCTAGATCCGCTACTGAATAATCCAACTTCAAAATTAATTCGATTCCTATTTTTCGTTTTGTTCCTAACCTACAATACCGACTGCGCAGAAAGTATCACGATAAAATCTTTCAAGATCGGTTACCATCTTATGAACTACATAAGCCATGGAGTAATCTTTAAAGATGATGACGATGCTTGTTGTGCCCTAATAGCACGGAACGTTCCTGGGACGTTCCCGGAACGTGTAAAATGTCCGCCGCTTGGGAACGTTCCAGGAACGTTCCACTGGAACGTTCCAAACATAAATTAACGTTATTGTTATTATTATCAATAAATATCTCGTAAACCGTAAGTGATAGGTCAAAATCGATGTCAGTTTATGATACAGATATCATATTATAGTGTAGTATATGCGGTACTCAAAACTCAAAAATGACATCCATTTTTACCTATCTCTTACGGTTTACGAGATAATTGTTGTTAAAAATAACAATAATGGAAAATTCCCCTCAGGTTCCATTGGAACGTTCCTGGAACGTTCCAGTGGAACGTTCCCAAGGGGCGGACATTTTACACGTTCCGGGAACGTTCCTGGAACGTTCCGCTGGAACGTTCCGAAGGTGCCCGCGGAACGTTCCAGGAACGTTCCGGGAATGTTCCGTGCTATTAGGGTGGTGTCAAGTTCTTTATTCACATTCACGAAAAATACGTTTAGATTCGTCCGCGAAAAGTCCAATTATTTTTAAAATAACCATTAGGTAAGTAAAAAGTTGCTTTAAATCTGGTGTCCTCATTCATAGCTTTTCACTCATACTTTGCCGTTTTTCCATTGCTGCAAAGGACGTAGCAGACGACAGCTGTCATTCCATCGTAAGATAAACTTTCGCCAAATAGCATGTAATCTTTAACAGTCGAAAATTTTACATGCAACAAAATTTAACTTCAGTTTTTTCTGTGAAATCATTTTTCTTCAATTATCTGATTATCAAAAAATTAAATATACATTTTATTATTCTCAGCAGAAACGTGTCCAGGCAATAACGCTCGTGAGAACGAGACAAGCATATCCCAAATCGGCACACCATCAATCAAAACTGTTTTTTTGCAAATTGATAAAAGCTTTGTTTCCCAAAACCAAATCAGTGCCAAGAATGTTTGGAATTTTGAAACGTGGGGTTTCTAAAAATTAAGTTTTGATTACAAAATTTCCGATTTGAACATGAATAAGAATTCTTCGCGAAATATCTTTTGATCTTTTGCCTTTCTCTATTTTTAGCAAAACATTCAAAAGCGGAATTTTTCTTGCCTGTTCAGGTAAACACAGATATTTGAACAACTCTGAAATGCATGGTATTGGACAATAGTTATCTAAAAAACCGAAAAAGGAACTTTAAATATATCAATCATCATTGTTGAGCACAATAAATAATTATTTGAATTTATAGTACATTAGGTTGGTGACTAATGAGAACCAAATAAATTATTACTCTAAACCATCAAAAAGTATTAGTTTTTTCAGGACCAAAGATGAGAGCATCGTCATCGCGGAATTCGATTTCCTGTAATTCTATCGCATCACGCAAAAGTTTGATTTTTTAAAACATTTATATTCTGTCATTGAAAACAAACCCGTTGTAAAATAATAACAGAAATTTGATAACAATATAAATATAATATCAAATTAGAGAGTGTGATAAAAATCAATCCCTGGATTAGAAAATATTGTTAGGTTATATATGAAATTGATATAACCGATCAATCACTTAGAGATTTGAAAAATGTGCGGATACAAAAATTGGCATTCAATCATCAAATTGACTTTTGAAAATATGCATGACTTTCAATCATTCAAATGAATAAATGAAGTACGAGTATCAAATCGATAAAAAATACACAATGTGTGAGAAAAACAATTATAAAAAATATTCAACCACACAAAACACATAGAAAATGAGGAACGACTGACATAATAAATAGTGCGAATATTCACCGTTTATAGAAGAAATATGCTATGCATCGGAAAACACTTTTGAATGAATGTTGGCTGGTAAGATCCAATAATCAAACATTCAAACTCCCAGAATCACTGTGTAGAAATCACTTTCTTATAAAATGAAATGACTATGTGGTTATCATAATCCTTGAGCTTGGATTGATTTATCCTTGAAATAATTGTAGGTAGAACATGATCGCAATTTCGAATTTTAGTCAGATGTTCGAGAACAAAAACGTTAACCAAAAATAGGTCAATCCAAATAGTAAAACACCAGGCTATGCTGCAATGGGATTTTGCAACTCCATGAATCCTTCTCGGTTCGAAAAACGTGGCGTCGCAAAAGAAAAATGATCTTTAGGTGCACAACAGAAGTTCACATTACACAGTCAGTGATCGAATGATCGCTCGCTCCCTAATTTTCTTAATTTCTTCACTCAGGTCCTCAAGTGGGAATTCGCTCGCATTATCAAATCGAGAGTGGAACCGATAAATCACCAAAAAATAAATATCGCGAGCAATAATTTAACAAGTATAGTTTGTAAATATCAAGTATATTGAAATATAAATAATGTAAATCAGAGCATACAAAAGAAGAAGTATCGTGAATACCACAAATCTGAGAACTTTACAATTTGTCAAGACCTACATTCATCTTATAAGTCAAGAACAGTTGTTCCAAATATTTCGTTATATTTATTTGATAACATTTTCGTTGTTTTCACTAAATATTTACAATTATACTTACTATATTGACAAGTTTAATGTCTTCATATAATCGTAACTTCAAATGCGGCTCGATTAATAAAAGTCGTATCCTAAATGACGCGCACCAGTACACATTCCACCATCTGCGATACGCTTATTTATATTTGCATTCGCGTGTTTCCGGCAGAAGCGGGTGAACTATTTTTTTTATGAACTGCTTTTAACATACAATTTTTATTTTTCCGATTCATATATGAGTAGTGGAGAGTGTCTACATTATGACTATGGTCATAACTTAATTTTTATAAAATTTGCAGATACGTTGTTTTCATTTGTACGACAGATAAGCCGAGTGTGGACGAACTGATATTCAGAAGCGATTTCTCAACCAATTTGCACGTTCGTTGTTCTAAATTTAAGCTGATTAAATTCCGTATAAATCTGTAATAGCTGATTAGGGAGAACAAAAAATTTTATTTAACAAACATAAACAAAAATTTCAGAAGCGTACCGGTTTTTGAGAAATACTTGAATTTAATCCGAAATACCTATAATCAGCGAAGAAACTATCCAGAAAAAGTTGTTCAATAGCTTAGCTAATTTAGAAATTTATTGAATTTGTTATGAACAAATAAGTAAGTGAAAATGCATTTACCCTCTTAAGAGTGACGATTTATAGTCACTCTATAGTCATAGTAATTTTACAAAAAATGAAAATTAATGTCTATAGTCTGAATCAGGCACTACTGATTATCATTTGCTATATCTTTAAAGGAAAAAAAAGTAGCGTGTCTGATAACATGCAATCATTATTTCAATTTAAAAAATATTTTGAGTCCATAATGCCTGATGAGCACGTACGTTTAGTTAATGAATCTTGTATATTGACTTTGAAATTTAATCTTGCCGGCTTCAAAAACAAGTTCAGATTTGGTTTACTGCTATTTTTATGACATACAATTTTGTTATATTCTTCAGCCCAAGATGAAGGCAAAATGTTAATTTTATAAAGAGATTGGACAAAAAACTTCAAATTTAGATGTTTTCGAAAAATTTTAATAACTCGGGAAATAACTAACATTTTTTAAAGTTCTTGCGCTCATTTGGAAGGCGATTCTCTATAGTACATTTCTGAATCATTAAAATATTTTTGAAAAAATTTTCCCTAGATTCTGCCCTAACGTGTAAATGCTTACAATATTTAGAAAAAAAGAATTTTTGTCCTATTTTAATGAATGTTAGTTATATTGATAAGAATATCATTGTTTTGATTTTTTCAAATCATGTCGTGAGCAAATTAAGACCTAAAACATGCATTTATATAATATTTTTCTAATTACCTATCTCAATTACTCAAAATAATCCGTTACTCTGGACTAGTCTGAATTACTCATGTATTTTGTTGAAAATCCGTCTTTTTGGGTATAAAATTAATTTGAAAAAAAATTTTTTGGCTTTGGATTCAACTATTTTGTTAAAAACTCGTCTTTTTTTATTCAATTAACTGGTAGAAAATTAGCTTTTTTGTTGTTCAAAATTAATTTTTCAAACTGAAAATGTAACTATTCCATTTTTGGTTGAAAAGTTATATTTTTTTTAGTTGAAAACTTATCTTTCTTAGTTAAAAATTCAACTACTTTAGTAAAAAATTGAACAAGTTGATTAAAAGTTGAACTATTCATTGGAAAATTAACTATTTAGTAGAAAATTAGATTTTTCGTTGAAAATTTGTAGTGTAGGGTGTAAAATTCAACTGTTTTATGGAAAATTCATCTTTTTGAGTGCAACGTTAATCTTCTTTTATTTATTTTATCTTTTTGACAGTGGATTCAACTTTTTTGTTGAAAATTTGTCTTTTTTGGTATAATTCAACTGGCAGAAAATTCGCTTTTATTTTTTTGGTTGAAAATTCATTTTTCAAACTGAAAATGTAACTATTTTATTTTTGGTAGAAAACTTATCTTTTTGAGTTGAAAACTTATCTTTCCTAGTTGAAAATTCAAATATTTTGATAGGAAATACAAATATTTTCTTAAAATTAATCTATTCATTTGAAAACTTAGCTACTTTGTGAAAATTAACTTTTTCGTAATATTTAATTTAATTTTAATAAATTTCGTAATATTTGTGAAATTATTTAAATCTTTGTGAACTCTTTCGGAAATCGTTGAAATCTTAAAAAAAGTAATTGAAATCTTTAGAAATATTTGGAAATATTTGTGAAATTGTTGAAATCTTTGTGAAATCCTTCGGAAATCATTGAAATCTTAAATTTTTGTGAAATCTTTAAAAAATCATTGAAATCTATCTGTGATTTTTAGAAATATTTTTGAAATATTTTGGCAATATTTGTAAAATTATAGAAATCTTTGAGAAATCATTGAAGTCTTTGTGAAGACTTTTAAATCTATCCAAGATCTTTGAAATATTTGGAAAATCATTAGGAACTCATTGAAATCTTTGTTCAATCTTTAAAATCTATCTGAAATTTTTGTGAAATAATAGAAGTATTTGCGAAATCTTTTAAGTCTATCTGAAATCTTTGTGAAATTAAAAAAAAATATTGAAATCTTTCTGATATCTTCAGAAATATTTTTGAAATATTTGGTAATATCTGTGAAATTATTGAAATCTTTGGGAAAGCATTGAAGTTTTGTGAAGACTTTTAAATCTATCCGAGATCTTTCAAAGCTTTGAGAAATCATTTAAATCTTTATTTAATCTTTTTGAAATCTTTGAAATCTTTGAGAAATCATTGAAAACTTTATAAAATCTTTGTGAATTCTTTAAAACTCTTTACGAAATATTTGGAATCTTTGTGAAATCTTTGAAATATTTGGGAAGTCATTTAAATCTTTGTGAAATCTTTGTAAAATCTTTGTGAAGTCTTTGGGAAATCATTGAAATCTTTATTCAATATTTGAAAACTATCTGAAATCTTTGCGAAATATTTCAAATCTTTGGGAAATCATTGAAATCTTTCTGAAATTTGGAAATTCGGACTACATTGGTGTTGAGAATCGGTTAAATAATAATATCGACTGGTCACTTCTTAGCCAAAGTAAGGATATTAATTTAGTACTTGACCTATTTTACAACAAATGATATGAAATACTGGATGATGAAATTGGTACATACTCTCTCAATTCTAAGAAAATGAAATATCCCCCTGGTACACGTCTGAGATAATAACAACTCAACAACGTAAAGAGAAGAGTTAATTATAATAAATACGGAAATCAATATCATAATCAAGTATTTCTGACTCTTCGAAAACAATTAACATGTAAAATCAAACAGAAGTACAACGAGTATTTAAACAGGATAGAGTTGTATATTGAGAGGTCATCATCTTCATTATCGACACATGTTAATAATTTCAATAAAGTTTCCAGAATTCCTGGTATTATGCATGCTGTTGGCAATGAAATATCATGTCCAAAAGATATTGTCAATTCATTCGCTGACTTATTTTCGAGTGTTTATAAGCCTTCTTCTGATTTGCCTGGAAGTATCATTACATGTTCTCACTCGTTCCTAGGGGATGGGGTTGACATGTCTGAACTACAAGTGCGGTCAGCAATAGTTAAGTTAAAGAACAAACTCTCGTCTGACATTGACAACATCCCAGCTTCCCTGATTAAAACTTGTGCTAAAGAGCTTTCAGCGCCATTAAGTATTATATTTTACCTATCATTCTCAATAGGAAGGTTTCCGGATAGGTGGAAATACACAAAACTTTGATCAGTATTTAAAAAGGGAGACAAATCCCAAATTATGAATTACCGTCCAGTTGCGTTGTTGTGCAATTTCTCCAAGATACTGGAAATGTGCTTGAGTGAGATCATCTGGTCTTATTTGAGCCATGTTCTTTTTCTCAACATGGATTTGTTCCCAAAAGTTCAACTATAACTAATCTTGTTACATTATTACAAATAATTGAATCTTCTTCAATATGCAATAGACAGGTGTATGTAGTTTTCACGGACATTTCTGAAGCCTTTGATTGCATTAGTCACAATAAAATCATTATTGATTTAAATAAGCTGGGAATACCGGATAAAGTTCTTAAGATTATTAACTCTTATCTCAGTGACCGGAGAATGATTGTGCCATATAATGGTCACTATTCGCACTCATTTGTTCCAACTTCAGGTGTGCCTCAGGGTTCAAATCTAGGTCCAATTTTATTTGTACTCTATATGAATGAGGTTGGCCTCTCAATGAAGAACCGTTTGTTGTTGCATGCCGATGACGCAAAAATGTTCAAAGCTATAAACTGCATGGAAGACTGTCTGGACTTGCAATTGGATATTGAAAATTTTTTTTGCTTGGTTGCTTGATGAGCTTCTCAAGCGAGTTTCAGAAACTAAAGATCTGGGTATCTATCTACATTGTACCTAAAAATTTAATACGCAAATTGATAATATGGTTAGAGAGGCTAATCGTTCCTGGGATTTTTATTTCGATCGTGTAAAAGGTTCGATAGGCCAAGTTCTTTTAAAATGTTGTATTACTCATTGGTGAGATCCAGGCTAGAGTATGGAATGGTGGTGTTGTACACTGATACTCGCTATTTTATGGAGGCTATAGAAAAATGCCAGAAGAGGGTTTCAAGTTTTTGAATTGGAAAACTGTTGGCCAGTTCTCACCTCTGGGCTCAGACTACCAGCAATTATGAGATAGATTCAACGAGTGGACATTACGCATGTTAAGAACAATAGTGTGGCAACTCAAAAAAGTTCATTTTTGAGTTAATACCACCATTGGATAGCATTTTTCGAGCTCTATCGTTCTAGAGCAGAGGGGCATCTCTAGGTGCAACAGGTGCCGCGTGAGAAATCAAAACTGTGACACCCCGCAACTTTAATTTGAAAAATTCAAACAAATAGAATTTTAAGCGGAAATTCGCTAACAGGGTAGAGGTAACTCGGTAAATACTCTCAACTAACAGGAAAGTTGACTTTTATGAGGAAAAACGTTTATGGAGGAAAATCCCCCCAACTTGAAAATCTGAAAATTTTCAAAGTCGATTTTCTCGAAATGACTTTTTTTGAGTTGTCACACTATTGTCCTCAACGTGCGATTAGAGAATCGAAGAACTGTTAGCATCATCATTTTTCTCTTTAAAATCTTGAGAAGCTACATTGGTAGCCCATTTCTTCTGAATCAGATTTCATTTGCAGTATCTCAATATTATGCTCGTGCCAGTGTATCATTTTATCTACATAGCTCTGGATCTAGAAGTCCGATTCAACGAATGTTTGCGATCTGTAATACAAATAGTGACTATGGTACAGACTTACAGTCCATGTCCCTTAATGCATTTACTCAAACCATAAGAGAATATGCTATGCATTCTATGTAATTGAGCAACGTATTTTCTTTTAGATAAGCCGTCATTTATACCAATCTTATGAAGAATTGATTATAATGCTACATAAAAGTAATATTAAATATTTAATGTAAGCTTACACGTAATTCTATAATTGGTCCTAGGACTGCGGGATTTATAATCAACTAAAATGAAATGAAAATGAAATCTTTGTGAATTCTTTCAAACTTTTTGCGAAATATTTGAAATCTTTGGGAAATCATTGAAGACTTTATGACATTTTTGTTAAATCTTTGTGAAATCTTTAAAAATCTTTGCGAAATATTTGAAATATACGGTAATATTTGTGGAATTTTGGAAATCTTTGTGAAATCTTTGAGAAATGATTAAAGTCTTTGTGCAGTCATTCAAATCTATCCGAAATCTTTGAAATCTTTGTGAAATCATCGAAATCTTGGTTCAATCTTTAAAATCTATCTGAATTCTTTGTGAAATAATAGAAGTCTTTTTGGAATGTTTTCAGTCTATCTGAAATCTTTGCGAAATATTTCCAATCTTCGTAAAATTTGAAAAAAATTATTGAAATCTTTGGAAATATTTGGCAATATATTTGAAATTATTGAAATCTTTGGGAAATCATTGAAGTCTTTGTGAAAATTTTTAAATATATCCGAGATCTTTGAAATCTTCATTTAATCATTGAAAACTATCTGACATCTTTGCGAAATATTTGAATTCTTTGTGAAATCATTGAAATCTTTGTTCAATTTTAAAAATCTATCTGAAATCTTTGTAAAATAATAGAAGTCTTTGTGAAATCTTTTAAGTCTATCTGAAACCTTTGCGAAATATATATAATCTTTGCGAAAGTGAAAAAAAATGAAACCTTCTGAAATCTTCAGAAATATTTTTGAAATATTTGGCAATATCTGTGAAATTATTGAAATCTTTGACAAATCATTGAAATCTTTGTGAAGACTTTTAAATCTATCCGAGGTATTTGAAATCTTTGAGAAATCATAAAAATCTTTATTAATTCTTTGAAAACTATCTGAAATCTTTGCGAAATATTTTAAATCTTTAAAATCTTCGGGAAATCATTGAAATCTTTGTGAAATCTTTGTGAAATCTTCGTCAGATCTTTGAGAAATCTTTGTGAATCCTGTTAAACTCTTTGCGAAAAATTTGAAATATTTTTGGAATATACGGTAATATTTGTGCAATTTTTGAAATCTTTATAGAATCTTTGAGAAATTATTAAAGTCTTTGTGCAGTCTTTCAAATCCATCCGAGATCTTTGAAATCTTTGAGAAATCATTAAAATCTTTACTTAATCTTGAAAAACTATTTGAAATCTTTGCGAAATACTGGAAATCTTTGTAAAATCACTGAAATCTTTATGAAAAATTTTTTAAAAACTTTGTGAATTCTTTAAAACTCTGCAAAATATTTGAAATATTTTTGAAATATGCGGTAATATTTGTGGAATTTTGTAAATCTTTGTAAAATCTTTGAGAAATGATTAAAGTCTTTGTGAAATAATAGAAGCATTTGTGAAATCTTTTAAGTCTATATGAAATCTTTGCGAAATATTTCCAATCTTTGTGAAATTAAAAAAAAAATCATTGAAATCTTTCTGAAATATTTGTCAATATTTGTGAAATTATTGAAGTCTTTGTGAAGTCTTCTAAATCTATCCGAGATCTTTGAAATCTTTGGGAAATCATGAAATCTTTGTGAAATCTTTCTAAAATCTTTGTGAAATCTTTGTGAATCTTTGTGAAATTTTTGTGAACACTTCTAAGTCTATCTGAAATCTTTGCGAAATATTTCCAATCTTCGTAATATTTGAAAAAAATTATTGAAATCTTGGGAAATATTTTTGAAATATTTGGCAATATTTTTGAAATTATTGAATTCTTTGGGAAATCATTGAAGCCTTTGTGAATACTTTTAAATCTATTTGAAATCTTTGAAATCTTTGGGAAATCATTGAAGTCTTTGTGAAGACTTTTAAATATATCCGAGATCTTTAAAATCTTTGAGAAGTCCCTAAAATCTTTACTTAATCTTTGAAAACTATCTGAAATCTTTGCAAAATCTGCATGAAATCTTCGTGAATTCTTTAAAACTCTTTGTGCAATATTTGAAATATTTTTTTTAACATACGGTAATGTTTGAGAATTTTTTGAAATATACGGTAATATTTGTCAAATTTTTTATATCTTTGTGCAATCTTTGAGAAATGTTTAAAGTCTTTGTGCAGTCTTTTAAATGTATCCGAAATCTTTGTGAAATGATTAGGAATACATTGAACTCTTTGTTCAATTTTCAAAATCTATCTGAAATCTTTGTGAAATAATATAAGTCTTTGTGAAATCTTTTAAGTCTATCTGAAATCTTTTCGAAATACTTCCAATCTTTGGGAAATTGAAGAAAAATCATTGAAATCTTTCTGAAATATTTGACAATATTTGTGAAATTATTTAAATCTTTGGGAAATCATTGAAATCTCTGTAAAAACTTTCAAATCTATGCGAGATCTTTGAAATCTTTCGGAAATCATTAGGAAATAATTGAAATCTTCGTTCAATTTTAAAAGTCTATCTGGAATCTTTGTGAAATAATAGAAGTTTTTGTGAAATGTTTTAAGTCTATCTGAAATCTTTGCAAAATATTTCCAATTTTCGTAAAATTTAAAAAAATTATTAAAATCTTTGGAAATATCTTTAAAACTCTTTGCGAAATATTTGAAATATTTTTGAAATATACGGTAATATTTGTGAAATTTGTAAAATCTTTGTAAAATCTTTAAGAAATGATTGGAGTCTTTGTGCAGTCTTTTAGATCTATCCTAAATCTTTGAAATCTTTGTGAAATCATTAGGAAATCATTGAAATATTTGTTCAATTTTAAAAATCTATCTGAAATCTTTGTGAAATAATAGAAGTCTTTCTGAAATCTTTTAAGTCTATCTGAAATCTTTGCGAAATATTTCCAATCTTTCTGAAATTTAAAAAAAAATCATTGAAATCTTTCTGAAAAATTTGGTAATATCTGTGAAATTATTGAAATCTTTGGGAAATCATTTAAGGCTTTGTGAAGACTTTTAAATCTATCCGAGATCTTTGAAATCTTTGGGAAATCATTGAAATCTTTCGGAAATCATTTAAATCTTTGTGAAATCCCGCGTGAAAAAGTTTGCATGGCTCAAGCATGGCTCAAGAATGGCAAAAAACTTGGAAATATGTGGCTAAAGCATCGGTCACGGCTGAATGGTACATGGCTAAAGCGTTGCTCGTGTCCGTCTCCCATGCTTATGCCACACTAAACACAAATGAGTATTCTTAAGAATATGAAACTGTTAGAGAACATTAGTCCGCGTTGACAATTAAAATCTTAACTTTGCCAATAGTCGACACATCTCTAACTGGTATGTCCACTACCCGGGTGCACCCGAACGTTCACCAGGTCGTTCAAGGCGTCATCTACGAGAACTTTTAAAACATTTAAATTGTGCTAACAGCCAAAACAACTCCAAATGGTGAGTCGATGCTCCGGATACCCCGGGTCGTGCACCAGGTTGTTCAAGACGTCATCTACAAGAGCTTTTTTAAAAGTTAATTTGCGCCAACAGCCAAAATAACTGCCAATGTTGAGTCGACGATCCAGGTGCACCAGATCACGTATCAGGTAGTTTAGCATGTATTCTACGAGAACCTTTTTAAAATTAAAATTTTTCCAACCGCCAAAATAACTACCAATGATGAGTCGACGATCCAAGTGCACCGGATCGCACAACAGGTAGTTTAGCACGTATTCTACAAGAACTTTTTCAGAATTTAAATTGTTCCAACAGCCAAAATAACTACCAATTGTGAGTCGACGATCCAAGTGCACCGGATCGCGCACCAGGTAGTTTAG
>CAKNYM010052859.1:220101-232227 GCA_932195095.1 Andricus curvator
CTTAGTTTAAAATTCAATTATTTTGTTAAAAAATATTCTATTAATTACAAAAATTAACTACTTTGTGGAAAATTTGCTTTTTTTTTAAATTATTTTACTAATCTGAAAATGTAACTTTTACATTTGTTGTTGAAAACTGGTCTTTTTTAGCTGAAAGCTTATCTTTTTTGAATAAAAATTCAACTATTTTAGTAGAAAATTTATCATTTGGTTTAAAATTGAATTATTTGACAAATTAACTACTTGGTAGAAAATCAACTTTTTTGTTCAAAATTCATTGTTTCGGATGAAAAGTTCAACTGTTTTGTGGAAAATTCGGCAATTTGAGTAGAAAATTAATATTTTTTTTTAATTTGTCTTTTCAGCTGTGGATTCAATTATTTTGTTAAAAATTATTATTTTTTCATTTAATTCAACAAGCAGAAGATTCTGTTTTTTTTTGTAAAATTAATTTTTTAACTGAAAATTTATATATTCCATTTTTGGATTAAAACTTATATTTCTGTTGAAAAAACTTTTCTTTCTTTGTTTAAAATTCAACTATTTTCTTAAAAAATATTTTAATTATTTAAAAAATTAACTACTTTATGAAAAAATTGCTTTTTTTAACAATTATTTTGTTAATCTGAAAATGTAACGTTCACATTTTTTGTTGAAAACTGGTCTTTTGAAGCTGAAAAATTATCTTTTTTAAATGAAAATTCAACTATTTTAGTAGAAAATTTATCATTTGGTTAAAAATTGAATTATTTGAAAAATTAACTACTTGGTAGAAAATCAACTTTTTTGTTGCAAATTCATAGTTTCGGATGAAAAGTTCAACTGTTTTGTAGAAAATTCTTCTATTTTGTTGAAAATTCGTCTTTTTGGGTACAAAATTATTCTTTTTTTTTTAAATCATCTTTTTGGCCGTGGATTCAAATACTTTGTTAAAAATTTGCCTTTTTCGGTTCAATTCAACTGGTAGAAAATTCGTTTTTTTTCAATTAATATTTTAAACTGAAAATGTAACTATAGCATTTTTGGTTCTGAACTGATTTTTTTGGTTGAAAACTTATGCTTTTAAGTAAAAAATTCAGCTATTTTAATGTCGGGTGAAAATTTTAACTGTTTTGTGAAAAACTCATCTGTTTTGTGGAAAATTCGTCAGTTTGGGTAGAAAAACAATATTTTTTTTTATTCGTCTTTTCAGCTGTAGATTCAATTATTTTGTTAAAAATTCTTATTTTTCATTTAATTTAACAAGCTTCAATTATTTTGTTAGAAATTCTTATTTTTCATTTAATTTAACAAGCAGAAGATTCGTTTTTTGTTGAAAATTAATTTTTTAACTGAAAATGTAACTATTTCATTTTTGAATTAAAGCTTATATTTTTTGTTAAAAAAAACTTTTCTTTCTTAGTTTAAAATTCAATTATTTTGTTAAAAAATATTCTATTAATTAAAAAAATTAACTACTTTGTGGAAAATTTGCTTTTTTTAAAAATTATTTTGCTAATCTAAAAATGTAACTTTTAAATTTGTTGTTGAAAATTGATCTTTTTTAGCTGAAAGCTTATATTTTTTAGTTGAAAATTCAACTATTTTAGTAGAAAATTTATCTATTCGGTTAAAAATTAAATTATTTATTTGAAAAATTAACTACTTGGTAGAAAATCATCTTTTTTCTTGAAAATTCATAGTTTCGGATGAAAAGTTAAACTGTTTTGTTGAAAATTCATTTATTTTTTTTTTAATTCGTCTTTTTGGATACAAAATTAATCTTCTTTTTTTTACATTTTTCTTTTTCGCTGTGGATTGATTCATTTTGTTAAAAAATCTTCTTTTTTTGGTTCAACTTAACTAGAAGAAAATTCTTTTTTTTTTTGTGGAAAATTAATTTTTTAAACTGAAAATGTAACTATTCCATTTATGGATGAAAACCTATCTTAGTTCTTAGATTTAAAACTTATTTTATTTTTAGTTTAAAATTCAACTATTTAGTTAAAAATTAACTAAAAAATAAATAAACTAAAATTCAACTGTTTTGTAGAAAATTCATGCATTTTGTTGAAAATTGGTCTTTTTGATTAACAAATTAATCTTCTTGTATGAAAAATCATCATTCTGGTTGAGGATTCATTTATTTTTATTTTTTTTTTAGATCTATCCAAATATGTATTGTTTTTATAGTGGAGAGAGTATAAATAAACAAAAGAAGAAAATCTTTGCATATGTTAAATTACGATTGAAAACTCTCTGATTGCAAATGATTGCAAATTAATTTCAAAATATGTGTAATTACGACAATCTATCTTGATTGCAGAAGTTATATCCCCATCAATTATTTATCACTCATTATAAATAGAAAAATTTATTTTCTAAACAAAAAAAAACAGATCGTAATTATCTCTAAATCGACCCTCTCACGAAGAAATTATCATTAATAATTCTAGGCCAATTACAAGCAAAGAAAATAAAGAAATTAAAATCAATTAGTTTCCAGCAAGCATTCCTTCATTGAAATTCATGTCCTTCTTCTAAAAATCGTCACATAATTTTTTTTTTAGACCGCAGTATTTTTCTCCAAACCGCAATTCATAAAAATTCAAATGAATTATTCATCGGCAAGAAAGTGACGAAATTTATTTCGAAAGTAAAAGTAATGAATTATAGGAATAAAAAAAGATTTAAGTGAAAATCTTTTCAATTTTGAATTCTTTTGACTAGAAATAATACAATTTAAATTTTTTTGAATTTTAAATGATCCAATTTTCAAAATTTTTATCAGAAATTTATCAATTTTGATGATTCTTCAATTCAAAATAAAAATTTTCAATTTTAAACGCTTTAAATTTGAAATGATACAATTTCAACGCCTTTCTAATGAAAGTGTCAAATTTTCAAAATTTTATAATGAAATTTTGAGCCCGTTCCGATTGGGAACCAAAGTTTTCTGAATTGAATATTTTTTTCCTATTTTCCGTCGACTAATTTCTACATGATTACTTTGTGCGTAAATATTTTTCATTTTTTTCGGTTCAATATTTTTTACATTATTGAATTATTTTTAAAAAATATTCGAAAAATAATACGAATTTAATTTGTAGCTTTTGAATCGTAAATATTAACTCGTATTTTTGTGATCAAAATATTGAATCATAGTTTTTAAATATAAAAAAAATTGTTTTGTATTTATTATAAGGATTGACAAATATGACATTTTAATAATTCATTACTAAAAAATATATTTGTCTATACAATAAAAATCAATAAAAAATATTTATTTTTCTATCATTAGAAAAAGTACTTGCCAATATATTTTTTATTTTTACTAAGTTGAAGTTGATAATTTTTTATCCTCAGAACCTAAAAGTTGATATTTTTTAATCCTTATAAGATATAAAAGTCAATATTTTTTATGTTAAAAAAATAAAAGTCAATATTTTATACTCAAAAAATATAAGTCAATATTTTTCCATCATAAGTTAATAATCTTTCGCCACTTAAAAACTAAAAATTCAAATTTAAAATATTTTTGTTCAATAATAATTGAATAATGCATAAAATATTTATGATTTCGAAAAATTAGAATAAATCTGGAAATAATTAAGATTTTTCAAAGGCCTTGAAATGATTTTAAAGTCAAGTCTCCATATCATTTTTCTAAATTATTGAGATATTTTCAGAATTTTTCCTCTAGATTTTGCCTCAGGGTCAAATTTGATGGGAAAAAATTAGAAAATTTAAAAAATGTGTGAATTTTTTGTGAAGCCTTTGGTAAAAAATTTTGATTAAAAATTGTTTAATTTCAAACACTTTCAATTTGAAATTATTTAATTTCAAACGCTTTCATTTCGAAAAGATGTTAATTTTAAATAAAAAACAGTTAGATTAATTTTTTACCGAATATTTGAACTTTTAACTAAAGAAGATTAAATTTCAGTCAAAATGGAATAGTTTAATTTTCAGTTAAAAAAATTATTTTTCTACAAAAAAAAAAGAATTTCAAACAAAATAGTTCAATTTCCAACCAAGAAGATGAGTATTCAATCAAAAAAAAAATTTTTGTAAGTAGCTCAATCTTCAACCAGACAGTTGAATTTTTAATTAAAATAGATGTCAATTTTAAATAAAAATCATTTACTTTAAACCAAAAAGATTAATTTTTAAGCAAGAAGATTAACTTTCAAAAAAAGAAAAGAATTTTTAACAAAATACTTCAATTTTCAACCAAGAATCTTCCACCAAAAAAATTATTTTTGATATAGTAGTTCTACTTTGAACCAATTATTTACATTTAAAAAAAAATATTAATTTTAAATCAAAAATAGTTGAGATCAACGGAAAGAGACGAATTTTCAATAAAAAAGCTAAATTTTCAACCGCAATGGAATAGTTAAATTTAATCATTAAAAAAAAATTAATTTTCAACCAAAAAAGAAAGAACTTTTCACAAAATGCTTCAATTTTCAACCAAAAAGGTGAATCTTCAACCAAAAAATAATAATGTTCAATAATGTAGTTCTACTTTAAACCAATAATTTGAATTTTCAAACAAAAAAATGTTAATTTTAAATCAAAAATAATTGAGATCAACCGGAAGAGACGAATTTTCAATAAAAAAGTAAATTTTCAACCGGAATGGAATAGTTACATTTTCATTTGAAAAAATTAATTTTCAATCAAAAAAGAAAAAAATTGTCACAAAATGCTTCAATTTTCAACCAAAAAGGTGAATCTTCAACGAAAAAAAATATTGTTAAAAAATTAGTTCTACCTAAAACCAATTATTCAAGATCTCAACAAAAAAATGTTAATTTTGAATAAAAAACCGTTGAGGTCAAACGAAAAAGACGAATTTTTAACAAAAAAAGCTGAATTTTTAAATAAAATGTAACAGTTAAATTTTGAGTTGAAAAAATTAATTTTCCAACAAAGAAAAAAAAATTTTGAACAAAATACTTCAATTTTCAAAGAAAAAGATGAACCTTCAGAAAAAATTTTTTTTCACAAACTAGTTCGACTTTAAACCAATTATACCATACTGAAAAACCCAGTTCTCGTCAGATCACTGAAGTTAAGCAGCCTTGGACGCGGTTAGTACTTGGATGGGTGACCATTCAAGAATACTGACATGAGTGCTGTTGGCACATCGTGGGTGTGGTGAGCCCACACTTGTAGTTATTTATAACTACAAGAAAAACCTAGAAACACTACCCGAATCGGGTAGTGTCACGCCTACCCTGAAAGGGAAATGGTTTCATGGTATATATATATATATATATATATATATATATATATATATATATATTTAAATTCTCAACCAAGAAAATGTTAATTTTGAATGAAAAAGAGTTCAGATCAACCGAAAAAGACGAATTTTCAAGAAAAAAAAGTTCAATTTTCAACCGCAATGAAATAGTTCAATTTTCGATAAAAAAATTACTTTCCAAAAAAAAAAGAATTTTTAACAAAATGCTTCAATTTTCATCCAAAAAGATGATTTTAAAAACAAAAAAAATATATAATTATTAACAAAGTAGTTATATGTTATTCAACCAATTATTTAAATTCTTAATCAAAAAATTTTTAATTTTAGATTAAAAGCAGTTTAGGGGAAGATAAAAAGACGAATTTTTAACGAAATGAATCGATTTTCAACGAAAATGGAAAAGGTAAATTTTTAGTTGAAAAAATCAATTTTCAAAAACAAAGAATTTTCAACAAAATAATTTAATTTTTAATGACAAAGATGAATCTTTCACCAGAAGAAATGAATTTTCAACACAGAAGTTGAACTATCAACAAAGTAGTTGAATTTTTATAAAAAAAAAAAATTTAATTTTAAATCAAAAAGTTGATTTTTGTCAAAAAATATGACTTTTCTATCATAAAAGAGAATTTTTCAATCCAAAAGGGTAAATTTTCTATCGAAAAAGGATTATTATCAAAACAGTTTAATTTTCGACCATTAAAGATGCCTTTTTTTGACTGAAATTTTTCGTGAGGAATCACCATGCGTTTTTAGGAGATGGAATAATAAGAGAGTGCAGAGGGAGAGAGAGAGAATATACAGGCTTTGGTCAGCGTGGCAGTAGTGGGGATATCGAAGAGGAGTCCTTAGAGCAATTGCGAATCGCCGCACAAAAGGGAGACGCGATTAGAGAGAGAAGGTATAGACTATAAAAAGTATACTTGTAAGAGAGAGACAGAGATATATCCGTTCGTTCGTTCGGTCGGTCGTTTTTTTCAATAACTCCCGTCCAAAAAGAAGTTTCACTCAACGAAAAAATTATGTTGTAAACAAGCATTAAAAGACAAGTAAGAGTACTAAACTCAAGAAATCTAAAAACGAGCTAAAAGTGAAATTTAAATCCTTGAGCTAATTAACTGTTTTGCATATGAACGCACTTAATTAGATTATAAACAAAGGCATTCTAACTTCTTCGCTCCAGCTAATTCTACATAAACCGACGATAACTTGATGACAGGATAATTGCGGCTGTCTGAGGATAAGTATTTTCGATACCTATCTATTTGCAGGGCATAAAGTGGATTACTTTCTACTCTTTTATAATCTCGTGGAAATTTATTTGCAGTGCTCAAGAACTTAAATTGCTCAATAACTCAGGCTGAAAAACACACGACCAAACCAGTTTTCAAAAAAACTTCACATTGAGGGTGAATTAAGTAAATAACTATCTGAGAAATATTAACTTTTTCAGAAAAATTGCACTCTTAGTTTCTAATATGAGATCTCATAAAAATGATTGATTTTAAAATTTGAAAAAAATTTAAACATTGATATCTTATATACAGGGAGTACATTAGAGTCACTGTGAAGTCAGATGATGGACGCAGCTCGGCTCTCAGATTCGGAGCACGTGAGAGCCGAGCTGCGCTCCTCAGCTTACTTCGCAGTGGCTGTAATTCGCTCTTTGCTTATAAAATTTTGCTTTCACTTGAAGTTATCTTATTTAAGTGGAAAAAATTATGTAATTTTGATGATTTATATTCGAAATTTCATTATTTTGGAAGATTTAGAATTAAAAACTTGATTTCTGATCTTCAAAATCATCAAAACCATCACTATTTAAGAGTTTCGAACTGCAGAACGTTAAAATAGAAGAATTTTCATTTGTTTATCTTTAAAATTGAAAGTTTTTAATGGGCGCAGCTCGGCTCTCATATTCGGAGCATGTGAGAGCCGAGCTGCGCTCGTCAGCTTTCTTCACAGTGGCTGTAATTCGCTCTTTGCTTATAAAATTTTGCTTTCACTTGAAGTTATCTCATTTAAATGGAAAAAATTATGTAATTTTGATGATTTATATTCAAAATTTCATTTTTTTGGAAGCTTTGAAATTCAAAAGTTGATTTCTGTTCTTCAAAATCATCAAAACCATCACTATTTAGGAGTTTCAAACTGCAGAACGTTAAAATTGAAGAATTTTTAATTGTTAATCTTTAAAATTGAAAAGTTTTCAATTTTGAAAATTTACAATTAACAATTATGCAAGTTTTAGGTTTTACCATTAATAATTCTGTAATTTTGATCATTTATATTCAAAAAAAATTTAATTTGGAACATTTTCAATTGAAAATTTGACTTTTGGTTACCAAAATCATCAAAATTCAGAAATTTTTATTTATATACATTGAAAATTAAAGATTTTTCAATTGTGAATCTTCAAAATGGAATAAATTTAAATTGAAAATTGTGAAAATTAAAGAGTTTTCAATTGTAATTCTTCAAAATCATCAAAACCATCACTATTAAAGAGATTTAAACTGCAGAACGTTAAAATTGAAGAATTTTTAATGTTTAATCTTAAAAATTGAAAAGTTTTTAATTTTGAAAATTTACAATTAATAATTATGCAAGTTTTAAGTCTTAAAATTGTTAATTCTGTAATTTTTATCATTTATATTCAAAAAAATTTTAATTTGGAAGATTTTTAATTGAAAAATTGACTTTTGATTAGCAAAATCATCAAAATTTAGGAATTTTTATTTATACATATTGAAAATTAAAGATTTTTCAATTCTAAATTTCCAAAATGGAATACATTTTAATTGAAAATTATGAAAATTAAAGAATTTTCAATTGTAATTCTTCAAAATTGAACTATCCCAAAAAAAAGTTTCCAACGTACATAACTTCAAAATATATATTTTGAAAATTGAATGATGATTTTCAATTCCATATTATTAAAATTCAAGAATTTTTAATTGTAACTCTTCAAAATTATAGAAATTTGAATTTTAAATCTTTAGAATTGAATATATTTTAAATTTTAAATAGAATATGTTTTCATTTTTTAAATTTCAAATCAAATTAAAAAAATAAAGTTTTATTTAAAATCAAATATTTTTGTTAAATAAAAGAAAATAAATAAAAAAATAAATTTCGTTACGCCTACTCTGAAAGGGAAATGGCATAATCGTATGCAAATATTTTTGTATTTAAAAATGAGAGATTCAAAATCGAAAAGTTGACTTTTGATTTTCATAATCATCAAAATTTAAGAATTTTTATTTATACATTTTTAAAAATTGAAGAATTTTTTATTGACAATCTGTAAAATTTAAAAATTCTAAATTGCAAATTCTGAAAATTGAAGAATTTTCAATTGTAATTTTTCAAAATTGTAGAAACTTAAATTTTGAATCTTTAGAATTGAATATTTTAAAAAATTTAAATAGAATATTTTTTCATTTTTTAACTTTTGAATCAAATTCGAAAAAAAGTTTTATTTAAATATAAATCTTTTTTTATTATAAAATTTTCCAAATAACCATGATGCAAAATTTAAGTTTAAACATTACAAATTATATAATTTTTATGATTTACTTTTGAAATTTCATCATCTTGGAAGATTTAGAATTGAAAACTCGTGACTTTTGATATTTAAATTCATCAAAATTAAAGAATTAGTAATTATATGTATTTGCAATTGAAATTTTTTTAACTAAAAATAGTTAAAACTAAAGAATTTTCAATTGAAAATCGTCCAAATTGCAGAAATTTAAATTGTAAATCTTTAAAATTGAAAATTTTCAACTCCGAAAATTGACAACTAACAATTATGCAAATTGTACGTTTTAGAATTAAAAATTCTGTAATTTTGATAATTTACATTAAAAATTTCTTCAATTTGGAAGATTTAGAATTAAAAACTTGACTTTTGATTTCCAAAATCATCAGAATTTAAAAATTTTGATTCATATATTTGTAAACTTGAATTCAATTTTAAAATTCAATAAATTTTAATTCTTCAAAATTGAACTATTAAAAAAAATGTTATAAATTACATACCTTTAAAATATAAATGTTGAAAATTGAATAGTATGAAATTCTAGATTTTTAAGTTTCAATAATTTTCAATATTAACTCTTCAAAATTGCAGAAATTCAAATTCTAAATCTTTGACGTTCAAAATTTTAAAATTGTTGCAATTGAGAATACAAAATTCTGTAATTTTAACGTTTTTAAATTAAAGAATTTTTCATTTTAAATCTGCAAAATTAAAAAATTCTAAATTGCAAATTTTGAAAATAGAAGAATCGTGAAAATTAAATAATTTATAATTCTATATTTTCAAAATTCAAGAATTTTCAATTGTAACTCTTCAAAATTGCAGAACTTTACATTTTTAATCTTTGAAATTGAAATGTTTTTAATTTTTACAATTCACAATTAAAAACTACTGTAATTTTGATGATTTAAACTCAAAATTTCTTCCAGGTTTGGAATCTGGAAGTGAAAATATTACTTTTGATTTCCAAAATCATCCAAATTTCAGCATTTTTATTTATAAATTTCTAAAATTTCAGATTTTTCAATTTTAACTCTTTAAAATTGAAAAACTCTGAATTATAAATTTCATCAATTTCAATCTTTCAATTTCTTCAAAATCATCCAAATTTGAGAATTTGTATTTATACATTTAAAAAAATTAAGTTTTCCATTGAAATTCTTCAAAATTAAGCTATTTAAAAAAAAACTGAAAGCGGAATAAAATGAGATTAAAATTGTATAAAAGTCGATATAGCTATCTTAATATTCATTTTAATTTCTGAATATTAATGTTTTATAGTGTTTCAAATTAAAGCATATAGTTTAATTTACAATTAAATAATCAGAGTAAGAAAAGTGCAATAAGCGCGCTTATCGTGTTTTTTTGCATATTATTAACTGAATAGAATAATATTATATTAATTTTTATTTTATTTTTTTTTATGGTATGCTAATTTAATTGATAGTGATACGAGTTTGCGATCTTGCTCTTGCAGAAAAAAGTGCTGACTATGACCTATGTTCCCGGAAGCAAAACTTGGAAACTCTCAGCAAAAATTAATAGATGATCATTGTCTCAATTCTTTCTTTCCTTTTAATATTGCGTCAATTCAGATGTTTCGAAATACTGCGTTTACACAGAAACTTGCGAAACATATTTGTTTCCATTATTTTTAAAATTTTACGTCCGTCAATCCCACAAAAACGTGAGATAAATGATGAAACATCTTTTCAAATAAATAATCCAAATTATAAAAAAAGTCTTCCTGATACACTACTCGCGAAAATAAGCTACACGCCTGTTTTTTAACCTGTTGCTGAAGATATTTTTGGAATTTTTCGAAAATTTAAAAAATTTGTAAATAGTTGAAAACTTTTTTGCACCAACTTTGACGAATTTCGTTTTATTGCAAGAAAAAAATGGAATGTTAATATTATGAAAATTAAGGCTGTTTAGCAACAGCTGAAAAAATAAGCTTATTGATGATTTCCGCTGGTACTGTATACGGGAAGTTGTACGAAACCGGTGATAAAAACTTTACAGTTTTTATATTTTTGTAAACGAAATATGATAACACTGCAAATTTCGAAATTTTTCGGAAGTGAAAATAAAATTTTGCATAAATAATACAGTTTAAAAGGATAAATGTCAAGTGCTACACACATTACTTTCACCTTTAGGAGCTTATTGCCTATGACTCAAAACTAGGACCATTACCCAATAGTAGTTCAACATTTCAGTTCAATTTTTTTGGACAAGATAGTTCAGGCGGAAAGGTGATTTTATTTCATAATCGAAATCTTTCTGAAAATTGAGATATATTCTGTAAAGGCCTTTAAGTTCCGATATCCAAGGAATATTTTGATCTTTATCATTTTTGTTTAGAACACAATTAATTTCTCTCTTTTCTTAATTAAAAATCTTTTAAACATACTAAAAGCAATCAAAACTGTAATTCTAGATTAAAATTGTTAACTTGTGGTCTTGAAAAAAATCCTTCAACTTCTACCTGAATCGAGCACATTCATTCCTTTTACACACGTACACATCCATAGATGTCTCGATGTGAGAGAATCCAGATTACCACGTGTATAGCGCACATGTTTCACTTCAATGCGAATCACTTGTTAAAATTCAATTAAATCGACATGAATAACACTTTTCCATGGCACACTTAATGTAATTCTTGGCGGTTTATTTGTTCTTTAATTCATTCATTTTATTCAGTAAGCATTTCACTTCTGTTTAAAAATTATTTTTCTTTGCTTGAGAAATGCACGATCATTTTTAAAGAACTTTTAAATTTCGGATTTGAATTTAATTTTTAGTAAATACAAATAGTGATTAATTTGTGTCTTCTTTTTAAAGAATTGTTTATCATTTTTATCGAAATGGTTCTGTTTTAGTTACGGCTGCGTCTGGTATGGAAAAATAAGGAGAGCTGGAAAAGGCAAGGGACCAGTCCCGAAAAATTAGAAGAGCTGGGAAAGGGAATGGACGAGTCCCGAAAAATGAGTAGAGCTGGAAAAGGGAATGGGCTAGTTCCGGAAAATTAACACACTGGAAAAGGGAATGGACTAGTCGTTCCGAAAAATTAGGAGAGCTGGAAGAGGAAATGAACTAGTTTTCCCGAAAAATTAGTAGAGCTGGAAAAGGGAATAGACTAGTTGCGGAAAATTAGAAGAGCTGGAAAACGGAATGGACTAGTCGTTCCGAATAATTAGGAGAGCTGGAAGAGGAAATGAACTAGTTTTCCCAAAAAATTAGTAGAGCTTGAAAAGGGAATAGGCTAGTTGCGGAAAATTAGAAGAGCTGGAAAAGGGAATGGACTAGTCGTCCAGAAAAA
>CAKNYM010052859.1:232237-277453 GCA_932195095.1 Andricus curvator
ATAGGCTAGTGTCAGAAAAATTAGAAGAGCTGGAAAAGGGAATGGACCAGTCGTCCAGAAAAATGAGAAGAGCTGGAAAAGGGAATGAACTAGTCGTCCAGAAAAATTAGGAGATCTGGAAAAGGGAGTAGGCTAATTACGGAAAATTAAAAGAGCTGGAAAAGGGAATCGTCTAGTCGTCCGGAAAAATTAGAAGAGCTGGAAAAAGGAATAGGCTAGTTCCAGAAAATCAGAAGAGCTGAAAAGGAGAATGGACCAGTCGTGCAGAACAATTAGAAAAGCTGGAAAAGGGAATGGAGTAGTCGTCCCGAAAAATGAGTAGAGCTGGAAAAGGGAATGGGCTAGTTCTGGAAAATTAACACACTGGAAAATGGAATGGACAAATCGTCCAGAAAAATTAGGAGAACTGAAAAAGGGAATGGACTAGTCTTCCCGAAAAATTAGTAGAGCTAGAAAAGGGAATGGACTAGTCCCGAAAAATTAGTAGAGCTGGAAAAGGGAATAGGCTAGTTTCGGAAAATGAGAAGAGCTGGAAAAGGGAATGGACTAGTCGTTCCGAAAAGTTAGGAGAGCTGGAAGAGAAAATGAACTAGTTTTCCCGAAAAATTAGTAGAGCTGGGAAAGGAAATAGACTAGTTGCGGAAAATTAGAAGAGCTGGAAAACGCAATGGACTAGTCGTTCAGAAAAATTAGAAGAGCTGGAAAAGGGAATGGAGTAGTTTTCCCAAAAAATTAGTAGAGCTGGAAAAGGGAATAGGCTAGTTGCGGAAAATTAGAAGAGCTGGAGAAGGGAATGGACTAGTCGTCCAGAAAAATTAGAAGAGCTGAAAAAGGGAATGGACTAGTCGTCCCAAGAAATAAGTAGAGCTGGAAAAGGGATTGGGGTAGTTCCGGAAAATTAACAGAGCTGGAAAATGGAATGGACTAGTCGTCCAGAAAAATTAGTAGAGCTGGAAAAGGGAATAGGCTGGTCCCGAAAAATTAGAAGAGCTGGAAAAGGGAATAGGCTAGTTCCGGAAAATCAGAAGAGCTGGAAAAGGGAATGGACCAGTCGTCCAGAAAAATTAGAGGAGCTGGAAAAGGGAATGGACTAGTCATTCCGAAAAATTAGTAGAGCTGGAAAAGGGATTGGGGTAGTTCCGGAAAATTAACAGAGCTGGAAAATGGAATGGACTAGTCGTCCAGAAAAATTAGTAGAGCTGGAAAAGGGAATAGGCTAGTTCCGGAAAATTAGAAGAGCTTGAAAAGGGAATGGACCAGTCGTCCAGAAAAATTAGAAGAGCTGGAAAAGGGAATGGACCAGTCATCCAGAAAAATTAGAATAGCTGGAAAAGGGAGTGGAGTAGTCCAGAAAAATTAATAGAGCTGGAAAAGAAAATAGGCTAGTCCCGAAAAATTAGAAGAGCTGGAAAAAGGAATAGGCTAGTTCCTGAAAATCAGAAGAGCTGGGAAAGGGAATGGACCAGTCGTCCTGAAAAATTAGGAGAGCTGGAAAAGGGATTGGACTATTTGGAAAATTTTGGGGATAAGCAAACCTTGAAAAAATATTTTTCTACTCATATAATGAGACACTTTGTTTAATTAATAGTAACAATTGGTATGATAACATGTTTTCAATCCACTTCCTTTTTTGATTTTGTTGGTTAAATAATAATTGATTGAATTTGTATAACACAATACCTGTAAAGAGGTATCCAGAGAGTGATAAAACCGGTAATTGAAGACAGGGGCAACTGAACGGGTATCCAGTTTGAACGAAGTATATAAATGACAAGAGAAAGTATGGGGGCAGTACCGCCCAAGAAAACCGCCTTTAGTGCCGAAAGCTCCCTTCTATCCTGACGAACCTCCACCTCCTCTAGGAATCACCTTCAGGCTGAAATATATTTTTATTTTTATTTCACATCGAAACGAAATCTACTTTCTTATGAATAATTTTATGCAACGAAATCAGAGTATGAAAAAAAAATCACAATTGAAATTTTTTTTTCCAAACTGCCTCTTTTCCGGCTCATTAGAGACAATGGAAAAAAACGATTATTGACCATTAACAATTATGCAAGTCTTAAATTTTACAATTACAATATTCGATCATTTTGATGATTGGCATTCGAAATTTCATCAATCTAAATAAAAAAAAAAGAATTTTAAATTAATAATTGTGAAAATTAAAGAATTTTCAGTTGTAATTCTTCAAAATTGAACTATCTATATCATTTGTTCACAAAAAATTTTTCGCCTGTAAATCGTGAAGAATAATTATTTTTCGAGATAAAAGGTATAGCTAATGAATTTTCGGAATAATATTTCTTGCTAAACATATTTGGCTATTATTGAAAAAAATTTCAACATTTTTTGCTTTTGATCGTAAAATGTAATTTTTTTTCTTGGAATTATGACACAATTAATCTAAATCATCGAAATTTAAGAATATGTATTCCAAAAAAGAATTTTTTATTGAAAATTGTGTAAATTCAAGAATTTTCAGTTGTAATTCTTCAAAATTGAACTATCTTGAACTATCTCAAAAAAAATGTTCCAAATTACATACCTGTAAAATATAAATTTAAAAAATTGAATAATTTTCAATTGCGTATCTTCAAAATTCAAGAATTTTTAATTGTAACTCTTCAAAATAATTGTAGAAATTTTTATTTTAAATCTTTAAAATTGAATATTATTTAATATTTAAAAATTTTAATTGAATATTTTTCAATTTTTATAATTTTAAATTTAATATTTTTTACTTTTTAAGATTGAAATTTGAACATTTTTTGATTTCGTAAATTTACAATTAAAATGATGCAAATTTCAAGGGGACGACTGAAAAATTCCAAAAAATAAAAATCCTGACACTGTCAAATTTCAGAATTGGAAAATTCTTGAATAATGAAATTCCACAAATAACTACTAAGGCATTTTTTATTTAAAAAAATAAATTTAATGAGTTTCAAAGTATTTTTCAACTAATTTTCAATTATTTAAACAATTATTATTTGTTTACACAATTTTTTTGCCTATAATCGTGAAGAATAATTATTATTAAGATAAATGATACAGTTAATGAATTTTAGGAATAATATTTCTTGCTTAACAGATTTGGAAATTATTAATTATTCAATCAATTTTATTTTTTCACAAAAATTTGTTTGCCTGTACATCGTGAAGAATGAATAATTTTCGGTATAGAACATATAGCTAATAGATTTTCAGAATAATATTTCTTGCTAAACATATTTGGCTATTATTAAAAAAATTTCTTATTTTCACCATTTTTTTGCTTTTAATCGTAAAATGTAATTTTTTTCTGGAATTTATGACAGAATTAATCTAAATCATCAAAATTAAGAATTTTTATTTAAAAAAAAAATTTTTAATTGAAAATTGTGTAAATTAAAGAATTTTCTATTGTAATTCTTCAAAATTGAAACATCCCAAAAGATGTTCCAAAAATACATTTGAAATATAAATTTTGAACCTTGAATAATTTTTAATTCCACATTTTCAAAATTCAAGAATTTTCAATTGCAACTTCAAAATTGTAGAACTTCGAATTATTAATCTTTAAAATTAATGTTTTTTTTTTATTCTAACAATTTACAGTTAAAATTTCTGTAATTTTGAAGATTTACATGCAAAATTGCATCAATTTGGAAGACTTAGAATTGAAAACTTGACTTTTGATTTCCAAAATCATCCAAATTTAAGAATTGCCATTCATAACGAAAATTCACAATGTACAATTATGCAAGTTTTACGTTTTAAAATTGAAGTTCTGTAATTTTTATGATTCGTATCCCGAATTTCTACAATTTAGAAAATTCAGAATTTAAAAATTCCCTTTCGGTCTTCAAAATCATCAAATTTTAAGATTTTTAAATTATATATATATTTTTTATATTAAAAAGTTTTCAATTGTAGCTTTTTGAAACTTTAAAGTTGAACTATAAATCTTTAAAATTAGGGAGTTTTTAATTACGTGAAAATTTATAATTTAAAATTACTGTGCATGATTGTAGTTCTACAATTAAAAATTCTTCAATTGTGATGCTTTATATTCTTTATATATATATATATATAAATCTCGAAATATTAAATATTAAATTGATTAATTTGTAATTCTATATTTTCAAAATTGCAGAATTTTTATTTTCAAGAAGAATTAAAAAATTCATATTGTGAAAATTGAAGAATTTTCAATTGCAATTCATCAAAATTGAAGTATTCAAAAAAAAAAAAGTTCCAAATTACATAAATTTTGAATATATATCTTGAAAATTGAATTATTTGTAATTCAATCTTAAAATAAAATATTTTTAATTAGGAAAAGATACAGTTGAAAATTATAAAAATTTAAAGTTAAAAAAGGGAAAATTTTGTAATTTTTAGGATTTACATTTGAATTTTCATCAATTTGAAAGATTTAGAATTGAAAACTCTTGACTTTTGATATTCAAAATCATCTAAGTTCAATAACTCTAATTTATAAATCTTTATGATTTCAGAATTTTAAACTGCAAATCGTTAAATTTAAAGAATTTTTAATTATAAATATTCAAAATTGCAGAACTTTGAACTGCAGATTTTTAAAATTGAAGAGTTTTTAACTTTTATAATTTACAATTAAGAATTATTTAATTTTGCCGATTTACGTTCCAAATTTCAAATTTAGAGATAAAAAACTGAAAAGTTGAATTTTGATTTAAAAAATCTTCAAATTCATTAAAATGTAAGAATTTTGATTCATATATCTTTGAAATTAAAGAATTTTCAATCGTAAATCTTCTAAATGGGAGAATTTAAAATTGGAAGTTGTGAAAATTGAAGAGTTTTTAATTTCAATTTTTCAAAATTAAACTCCCCCAAGAAAATGTTTCAACTTACATCGCATATATTCTCTAGCTCTTGAAAGATATCCAAAATTCATTTTAGTCTTTTTTTTACAAATTACCAAAATTACTCTGGCGAAAGTTTCGGATAGGAATTCATTCCTAACCAATCCTAAGTCATCCGAATCATTCCGGAATCTGTATCCGTACCAATCCGAGTTAATCCGAATCAATCCGAAAAACGTTCTACATTTAGTTTGATCGAAATCGGTTAAAAATTAACCCAACTCAATCCGACTCAATCCGGACAAATCCGAACCGAATTTTTTATCCGAATGAATCCGAACTCGGATTGACCTAAACCGATTTTCAATTCGAATGAATTCAATTCAATCCGAACTCGGATTAATTCGGATTAAAAATCGGTTCAGGTTCGGATTGGTTTAGTTTGAAATTTCGGATTGGACCGGATTAATTTTTAATCGATTTGGATCGAACGAAATGTAGAACTATTTTCGGATTGGTTCAGATTGATTCGGGTTGGTTCGGATACAGATTCCGGAATAGTTCGGAATGATTCGGAATGAATTCCTATCCGATACTTTCGTCAGGTTAGCGATTGTGGTAACTCCACGTGTACCTAGTGGCAAAAAGGGGGTAACCCTCATTGAATCTTGTGGAAGCTCGGATTTTTATTCCTCTTCCGAGTTTCTGAGAGAAAATAGTGCACCTTCTCGCCATCTGGATGTTTTAGACTGCAACTTATTGCTGGATGGACGTGTACAAGGATCTGTTTTATCGGTATCACGTTTCACGTTGTCAGCTGCATATAAATAATTATCACGTCAGGTGAGTGCCGCTCAATTTCTCGCTTATTTCATATATTCTTTCGCTATTTTTTCTTCCTTGCATGGCTGCAGGTTGTTCAGCACTGTTGTCTGAACCTTTTGGTAAAATTTTTATCTTTTCACCGTGAAAATTGGGTGAGAAAAATGCGATCGCGTGAAAAGCGCCGCGAGCTGCGTCGAAGTGGTGAGGTTATAACGACTCGTCAACGAGGAGGGACGAATAGTTCAAGTTTGTCGTGACACCACTTGCGATCGCATTCAGTACAAAAGCAAGAACTTCTCGACAAATAATTCGCAATGCTGAAAAAGCCAAACTTGAAGATCACCATTCGAAGGCCAATGAAGCACGGCCAGCAATGAAGATTGACAAGATCCAACTTAGAAGATTTACTCGCTTGTCAATCGATCTTCAACAAGTCCTGTCCGTTCCATCATTGCCCAGCTGGAAATTCCTGTACAGGAACCTCAGAGGATCCTGAACATGTTCGTGGACACGATTTTGCACACGAACCTGCACAGGTAATCTTGACGGTTCCTGTGCAGGAATTCGTCGATGATTTGAATGCATTTTCATTTTTTTTTACTTTGTTTAACGTAATATGGTAAATAAATATAGTATCAGTCTATATCAATACTGAAACAAAAAATAATTTATGTTTACACATGTCGGGCATTGTATTCTTGTACAGCTTTTAGTAAGTTACTTGGGTAATGAGGGTGTGTGCTCGAAACTTTATATTTAGCCCAGGTCGTTTTAAAATCCGAATGGAGAGATTCCATGGTTTGTTCACTGTAAAATCCAAGGCCTTTTTCAACTTTACGACAAAAATCAGGAAAATGAAAAAAACCGCGTGAACTTCAGGTGTAATTGAATTTTCCAAATCACAGTAACTTCGCTGGAACTCAGATGTACAATCTACGTATTTCGGGTTTAATGTTGAAGAAAAACAAAAATCAACGACGGATTGAAAAGCCTTGAAGCACCTTACATATTTGAAACAACCAATGCTACATATTCCACGCAATAAGTCGATTTTTTCTAATAGCATTTTGCAAGAATTACCTGCGAACGCTGGAGCCCATTGGAGACTCTCATCTTCGAATTCCGTCAGCATGTGTTTATACATTTTGTTTACAACCCCGAGCATCAGATGTAGTTTTGGTGTTCGAATTATTTCTAATATTTCTGTGTTAGTGTTTTCTGAGAAGATTATAGGAGTATTTGTACAATTTTTATACTTTTCCGCAGATGATGTTTTACTTCCACTGTCCTGCTACGCGAAAAAATTTTCCTTGCAATTTCCAACAGTTCTGTAATTTCCACACGCGTTTAATTCATCTTTTGATGCAGTACACCATGTGCAAGGAAAACTGCTTGCGTGTGACATGATGCCCGTTAATACATTGGCAGTTTTAAATCAGTTGCTATTGCCCCTTTTGAATTCTTTAATTTTAAGAGTGAACACATCAATAAAACGTTTTCATATTTCTCTTGTGTATGTGCCACCATTCCAAGCAGTAGTAATTTCTTGACGCCGGAATCCTTAAACTTTTTTGCGACAACGCCTTCGGTATACTTCTTTCGACCTTCTACATTTGGAAGTTCTGATTCATCCAAAGATTGCATCGTAAGGCAAACTTTCAAAAAACCTGCGCCACTATGTATTCCGAATTTCAAATGCATTTCATCAACTTCCCTTCCTTTTTCAACAAACTGAAATAATCCTTTTACGTCATTGCAAAACACTGAAGTTTCGGCAGTAGTTGCAGTATCGTGATTTTTACTGTTAGTCACATTACACACTTTCATACTGAGATACAAATCAAGAGAATGATTCAAAGTTTTTAATTTTTGTTTTAAATCTGGTTCGAATAATTTGCTGTCATTCGTAGCGACGCGAAGAGCTGCTGTAATACCATGTACTTCATTCGTTAAAAGCCCATGACTTGTTTCATTTTTTAAAACATCTTCAGCAGAAACACGCTTTCGTTTTTTGCTTTCTGATTGCTGTTCAGTCAAAGAAATTTTCAAAGGCTTTCCATGTTTCTGAGATAAAGCGATTACGGTATTTCTATCTGATTTATTTTCTTCAATGTTTGTTGCTTTTTCATTTGAAATCACTTTAATCGAATGACACACCAAGTGTTCTTTTTCTTTTAGGGGTATATCGTTTATAATATGATATTTTAAATTTTCGTAATGCTTCGGTGTACAAGAAAAATGTGATTTTCCTATTACTAATTCTGAATGGCACTTTTTGCAGTATCTTGTTTTATTTCTTTCTTTCGCATCGGATGTGTTTTTTACAAAATTGCTATGTCCTGGCGTTCTCACTAAGTTACATAAGTCGCATTCACATAATTCACCTTCTTTCGATCTGGTTTTTTGATTTATTGATTTGAATGTAGAATAGTCTGGTAATTTTATACTCACTTTAGTTTCATCACTTTTGACCGAACGATAAACAAGGATTCTGCAGGCATTACAAATAACTACAGGGAGGCAATTATCTTCAGTATCATAGCTCATAATCTTTTGAATAAGATTTTTCAAATGATTACTAATCTTAAACAATTGTTTCTTTTTTTTAAGACAAAGAACCTGACCGTAATGGTCGCTTTCGGTCGCTCTGTCGCGCTTCTCTCGAACATTCCGTTATCATATGAGTTATACAGTTTTTTATTATTTGGAAATCTACATTTCGGGAAAGTGTATTTGGCTTGTTTTATAGGGCATTGAAGTTTTGTTACATCTCACTTGGTTGTTGCTTGTTTTTGTACTTTTGTATATACGTAACGTGTACGGTCGTTTTTCCTGCTAAACTATGGCTGTGTGTTCGGAGTGTCAGATTGTTATAACCAGAGGTGGATCTGAAGTTCTTGCCTGTGTGAAGTGTGGAATTTTAATTCACCTGAACTGTGCTAATTTTGGAATCACCAAAAAATCATTTGAGAAACTCAAAAAAGGCCAAGTTGATTATATTTTCAAGGCATGTGCATCGTTGCCCACTTGTACCACCTCTAAGGCAGTCGCTGCTACCATTATGCCCAACTCTGACGAAAGTGCGAATGTCTACAACACCCACTGCCAGGATGTCGGTAATTCAGGAATTGTTCCTCCCACTTCTACCTTTGTCTCTACCTTTGAAATTGCGGCAACCCTACCCCCTTGTCTTGCTGAATTCTTGCGTAAAGTGGTCTCCGACGGACAAAATGAAGCGCTTGCGCAGTCACGCGAGATTTTGACGAGAATTACAGAATTTGAAACTCGACAGCAAGAATTTAATGAAAAATTAAATTCCACCCTTACACAAATCAAGTTGGAAGTCAGTGTGAATAGCGAGCGTATTAACACACTTGAAGCTGGTTCCGTATTACAAGTGGCGGAAATTGATGACGTCAAGAAGGAGGCTAAAGAATCAAAAGCCAAAGTGGTTACATTGGAGCATACGCTAAATGTCAATGAACAAGCGGCGCTGCATGCTACCTTGGAAATTCATGGTCTTCCCATGAAGCCTAATGAGGACCTTGCTGCCACCTTGGACTCTATCGCCAGAGCTCTCGACGTTACTCTTCAAAAGGATGACGTTGTCAAGCTCTACAGGACAATTAAGGCGCCTCCTCCGACTAATGCTTCCCCCCCCCTCCCCCGATCATAGTAGCCAAGTTCTGCAGACAAGAAATACGGGATAAACTGATCGAGAGGCGTAAGATTAAGAGAGACTTTTCAACCTCAAATATTGGATGGGCAGACAACGAGAAACGCTTTATCTACCTTCGTGAGGCACTCACTTCACTCAACAGAAAAATTTATGCCATTGCTCTAGGTCTTCGCAGAGAGAGAAAGATCAAATACCTTTGGATTTCCGGCGGAAAAATTTTCTGTCGAAAGAAGGACGGTTCGCCTAGAATTTACTTGTCAAACATAAAATCTGTTGAAGGACTGCAATAGAAACCACTGTCTAATTCCATTATGTATTTGATTTTCCCCTCTTCAACCTTAGCTCTACCCTATTTGAAATGCTACTTATATACTGGTAAATATATGTTTTTGATTATTGCTCTTTACCTTATATTAACTCTGATTACTTCGATACTTCTGAATTTCTCACATTGTACCTATCTAAATTTTCAAAATAAGGTTACTCGATTATGTTTTTTTTTCCTCTTAGTACGCAAATTTTTTCTTTTCTCTTGCTATCTACCTGTTCACTGCATGCTGGCTGTTCTGGAGATTGTCCATTCTGAACATAAAAATCAACTTGCAATCTCATGTTATGTGTATCACTGCGCTTATTCAGTTTCGGATCGTCATTGCAAATTTATCCTTTTTATCCACTATTTCTATATATTAAGTATAATAGCGCTTACGAAATTAATAATTTTTACTTTGTTATGTGCGTTTTTCACTTTTATCAAATGTAATCATGATAACTGGATTCTGTTGGTTCTTAGTCTCTTCCACTTTAATGTTATGGAATGGATTTTTCGATCTTTTAACGTATCTCAGACACTTTTACGTCTAACCATATTGGAACTTTACCTATCACTTTTTGAATGGAAACCTTAAATATTTTTCACGTTAATGCTCACTCCTTACCTGCCCATTACCATGAATTCACACATCACTTTAAGTCTTCTTCCTTTCATATCATAGCCGTATCTGAGACTTGGCTTACGCCTAACATACCCTCGAGCCTCGTAGCACTTGACCATTACACACTTTTCCGTAGGGATAGAGATGAGAGAAGAGGGGGTGGGGTCTGTCTTTACATTCATGACAGTTTGAAGGGTGTGCAGGTAGGAGTCAGTCCTTTCGCCAATTACCCTACTGCAGAATACCTTTTTATCAAGGTATCGTCGCCTCATGACAATGTGTTGGTTGGTGTGATCTACAAACCTCCTAATGCTTCTTACTGTAGGGAATTTGAGACTGACATTTTTGATCTAATACCTAATTATAATAACATTGTACTTACTGGTGACCTAAACACAAATCTTAATGCCACCAACAATTTAACTAACTATTTAAAATCAGTTGTGTTCTCCGCCGGATTATCGATAGTTCCACATAACGCTACCCACCACACTGATCATTCCAGTACATGGATTGATATAATGATTGTCGAAGATTTAGACAAAGTGCTTTCTTCCACTCAACACTCAATCTCATTCCTTTCAAACCATGACCTCATCAGCATCCAATATCTGTTCTCCTTTAACCCCTCTTCTAGTATAACCCCTCTGTCTATACGACAGAATGTGACAGAAGGGAGGGAATGTGACAGAAATGTGACTGAAGGGAGATTACGGTTGTTGTTCTTTTCGACTTTTCTAAGGCATTTGATACAGTTAACCACAAACTACTATTGGCCAGGCTCAAATCGTTACACCTCTCTAATATGGTGGTTAAATGGTTTGAATCCTATCTTAGTAACCGGTCTGAAAGAGTACAGCTTAGCAATGGCGAGCGGTCTAATTGCGTCGAGGTTGGGAGTGGTGTTCCTCAGGGGTCCTCTCTTGCGCCCACCCTTTTTAATATCTATACCTCTGAACTTGGTAGAGAGCTTTGTTACTGCAACTATCATAAATATGCTGATGATTTTAAACTTTACCTCTCCGGACCTATTGCTACTCTTAAAAGCTTACTCCGAAAGGTACAGGAGGATATCGATATGGTGGTGCAGTGGTCCTCGACAAGTGGCCTCACTCTTAACCCTGCTAAAACTATGGCTATAATCATAGGCCCTTCTTCCTCTCCATCACTCGAAACAATCGCCACCCTACCTCCGCTATTGATTGAGGGGCGTATCATTCCGTTTGTGGACTCCGCAAAAGATTTAGGATTCATACTTAATCGTTCTCTCACTTGGAATGAACAAGCTTCAGATATTTCGAGGAAAACATTTCGAGTCCTCCAACAGCTTCACAGAAATAAAGAATCACTTCCCACTCCTACTCGTATCCTCCTAGTTAAAAGCCTCATACTTCCTTTCTTTGACTAAGGCTGCGTGGTATATGATGATATTACTGATGAGCTGAAAGTCAGACTTGAGCGTGCGCTTAATGCCTGCATTCGGTTCATCTATAACATCCCTAAAAGTGAACATATTACTCAATACAGAGAAAGAGCAGAACTTCTTAACGTCGCCAAGAGAAGACAATTTCATATGGGTAACTTGCTTTATAGTCTATTTACTAATGAAGCCCCGCATTATCTGTTTAATCTCTTCCATTTTATTGACAAAGATCAACCGGCACATTCCAAACTCCGTGAAAGGAAAAAAGTACTAAAAATTCTACCACATCGCACGTGTAAAATGGAACGTTCTTTTATGATTCGTGGTGCCCGTCTTTGGAATAAACTACCTTCTACAATTAGAAATGCACCGTCACAATATCACTTTAGAAAACTTCTTTTTGCTTACTTATTAAACACCTCAAATTCTACCCTCGAAATCACTCATTGGTAATACTTAAGCCCATCTGTAATAGTGATATATATAAACTTGTGCATGTATCCATTTTCTTTCAAATATGTATAATTACTTACGTTTATGCATAGTATTCTTGTTAAATATCTATTGCTTATTTTTACTTATTTTATTTTTATTTTTTATTAATTGTCCGATCGATCGCTACCATATTCTATTGTATTAATATGTATCACCTGTTCCTTAATGGGGCTGTCTAGCCCTAGGGACTTTTCACAAATAAATACAAATACAAATACATTTTCGCACGGTTTCATCATGAGTTCCAGCATGGTCTTTACATTTTGCAGAAATATTTTACGATTTTTTCACAACAACGCACTTGGTCAAAATATTCAAAAACACTAAACAACTACAGACTGCGCGATGCACTATTGGCAAAAATATCTTGCCTACTAATAGGTAGCAAAAATTATTTTCACGGAACTTGTTCTAGATATGTTTACATTAGGTAAGAGACTCCATCAGTGTTTACATTCACGTGTTGTGTGTTTTTGTTGTGTTAACACAGGCAAGTATGATGATAGGTATATTTTAAAACGTACTTGAAAGACTTTATTATATTTTAGGAACTTATTATATTTTTTGTTTAGTTTTATTTTCAAAAGTTGAAATTTTAATGTCTTAAGATTCTTTTTCAAATTTTATAATGTTTTTTATCAATAAAATGCAGAAAAAAAATCAATTTAGTACTTGTTTTGAAAAAATTATATTTTTCACCCTTAAAAAACACTTGCACACTATTTCTAAGCCCCTTAATCAAACCAAAAAAAATGGATGTGCTATGCCCTTGCATTTAATGTTGGTTCAGGCAGGATCTGCCGAGGTTCGTATACAGGAATTTTCAACTGCGTGACGCATTCGGAAATGTTTAATTTGAAACAACTTTTGTGCTACAATTTTGGGGTTCACGTGAGCCCAGAAAATTCTGCATTCATGTGCGTTTGGGATGAGTCGTATGGCGGGCGAGGATCGTCGAAAATAGCAAGCTTGGTCAATTTGCTTGAATTTTGTATTGATTGAATAATCTCGTTGTATGGAGCGATAACTGCTGTAGGCAGATTAAAAATGAAATTCTCTTGTTCGCATACATGTTGATGATCGAGTTCGGCCTTTTGCAGAGCGTTGAACATAATTGTTTAATTTCGAGACACAGTGTTCTTGATTGCGATCGAGATTTTGCTTTGGTTGAAAAGAAAAAAAAAGAAATATTTATATAAAAGGAATATTTATATAAAATTAGGACATTTGATGTTTTTTTCAATGTTTAAGAGGATAGGAGAACAAGCAAGCGAAAAGTAGGACATGTCCTCCTAAATGAGGACGTCTGGTCACCCTGGACAAAAATGTCATCTTTTTTGTACGCAAAGACCGAACTATGTGACCTCGAAGGATTTAGATATCCTAAAACCGAATCCGCTATCCAAATTTTTCCTATACGTCAAGTTTTTGAGATATCCTAACCTAAAAGCGCAAAAATTTCTGTTTTTAGCCATATTTGAGACAATATAACACGATCAGCAATTTTTTTTTATAAAAACTGCTAACACCATCGTTTAGTATGTCTTTTTACCTTTCATTTACATCTCAAACCGATTTTTTTTCTCCGATATATGACACACATCATTTTATTCGCTTTCTTCGCCTTTTTTGTTAGTTTTTCATTGTGGAACTGAAATGGTTAATGTGCGATATCTAGGAGAAAAAAATCGGTTCAGGATGACCGAAAATGAAAATGGAAGATAAAAAGGAGTACTAAACAATGGCGTTAGCACCTTTTAGAAAAAAAAATTGCTGATCATGTTATATTGCCTCAAATATGGCTAAAAATTTTGAAGATCAACAGGTAAGTTTTCGTTTCTAAATCTTTCAAATTGAATAATATCCTAATGTAAATCATAAAAATTTTAAAAATTTCAATTGTAAAATCTACAAGTCACGTAATTGTTATTTGTAAATTTTCAAAGTTGGAAACTCTTTCATTTTGAAGATTTACAATTTAAAGCTCTACATTCTTGAAAACTTGCAACTGAAAATGCTTAAATTTTAACAAAACATAAGAGTTTTCCATTGTCAATTTTCCGAATTGATGAAAATCAAAAACTTATCAATTAATAATTATTATTGATAAAAGATATATTTTTCTATTCAGAGAGTAGTAGAACAATATATTTTATGGTTGATTCTGAACCAATCCATTTAGATTATTACATTTTCCAAAAAGGAAGAGAAACTATCCGAAAAATTCATAAATTTCTGAAATTGCTAATATTTAAAACATCATTTGTACGAAATTTGAATAAAAAATATTTCTTTCAAGAAATTTAGGTGCAAATCGTTTGGCCTCAATTATAAAGAACTTTTAAAATATTCATAATCGAACCCTGCAGATTGGAACAAATCATGAGTTTAATCTCTCTATTCAGAAATTTTTTATTTAAGATCGAAATTAAATCTACTTTCTTATGAATAATTGTATGCAACGATATCCGAGCATGAAAAAAATACAATTCAGAATTAGTTTTCAGAACTGTGAAGTTAGCTGACGAGCGCAGCTCGGCTCTCACATGCGGAGAACTACTAATTAAAATTCACATAATACCTGCAAATTAAAACCAAAGTTATTTTTATAAAAAGTTACTTTGTCTTGTTTTCCATTTATTGGTGATTATTGATAAACGTATACAAATTCTTTATTATAACGAGAATAAAGAAACAATTTTACAAAAAGTCAGCTGTTTCCTATTTTTGTTTGGTTAATTAAACAAACTTCCTTGATATTTTTAATCAGTCCTCCAATTGTATCAATTACTTTTCCCCAAGCTCAGTTCATTTCGTTAAAATTCATAATTATTAGAAAAAAAATGTAAATAAATAAATATTAAGAATTAAAAATTGTAAAATATTAACTCTTTCTGTATAAATGTACACAATATATTCCCATATTTTTTTCACAGTTAACACGTTATCATCGTTTCATTTTGATGTATATTTCGATAAATTGAAAATTGGAAGTTAAAATATTACGAAAATAGTTCAATTTTTTTCTAATAAAATTCCGTATAAATCCGTCATGGCAGATTTTAATAAAAAGTTTTTTTTTCAAAAAGAATAATATTTTTTGATTAATGCTTGAATATAATTTCAAATACATAGAATCAATGAAGCAACTATCCAGAAAAGTTTGGTAATAGCTTAACAATTGTTTTAAAAAAAATTTTATTTTTTATTAAAAATTAAGTGAGTGAAATTGGATTTATAGAGATTAAATTCATGATATATAATTAATAATTTGTTATTTCATAATGAATTTCTTTAAACAATTATCCACAGCAGGAATTTATAATGAAATAAATCAAGTTTTTTCCACTGAATCGGCATATTAGATTTAGTCACCCAAAAACAACTTTTGATTGTTTAAAAAAATTGAATTAAAAAAACGCACTGTCTGGCTTACATGATAATTAACCATTTTCATTATTAACAACAATTGTTCAAACAAATTTTTATCATTTTAGGCATTTTTCAAGAAACAAAATTGCGTTTGTTTGAGATGTCAACAACCTGTTATTTAGTAATGGCTCTCTGCTATCGATCAAGGAAAATCGATCATTATTATTTTGTAGAGAAATATCTTTCTTTTTTTAAATGTTAACTATTTTGTTAACATTTTTTAAAATTATTTTTTCAACTGAAAGTTTAACTGTCCCATATTTGGTTAAAAATTCATCTTCTTCAGTTGAAAATTCAACCATTATGTTGAAAGTTTCTGTATTTTGTTGAAACTTTATCTTTTCTGGTAAAAATTAATCTCCTTGGTGACTAATTCACCTTTTTGGTTAAAAATTCATCTATTTTGTTAAAAATTAATCTTTCGATTCAAAATTAATTTTCTCAGCTTAAAATTTTTTTTTTATTGAACATTAATTTTTTGAACTGAACATTGAACTGTTTTATTTTTGCTTTAATATTAATCTTCTTCAGTTGGAAATTTAAATATTTGTTTGAAAATTTATGTATTTTCGCTGAAAATTCATCTATTAGGTTGAAAATTCCATTAGAAATTAAAATATTTGGTTGAAAATTTATGTATTGTGCTAAAAAATATTCTTTTTTGGTAGAAAATTAATCTTTTTTCAGTTGAAATTTCATTTCTTCAATTGGAAATTATTTTTTTGTAAAAACCTTGATTTTTTTAACTGAAAATTTAACTATTCCATTTTTTGTTGAAAATTTTTTCTCATAGACATCTAATCTTTTTGGTTGAAAATTCATATGTTTGGTTGAAAATTCAACTATTTCGTTGACAATTAATTTTATTTGGTTAACAACTCATTTTTCCAATTTAAAATTAAGCTATTCTATTTTTTGTTGAAAATTGATTATTTTTAGTTGAAAATTCATCTATTTTGGTAGAAATTTCTACAATTTTGAAGATTTACAATTGAAAATTATTTAAATTCAACGATTTCCAGTTTAAAATTCTTAAATTTTAAATATGTACAAATAATTTCTTAAATTTGAAAATGTAGAATTACAAATTATTTAATTTTCAAGTTTTCTATATTAAAGGTATGTAATTTAGAAGATTTTTTTGGAATAGTTACATTTTTAAGAATTACGATTAAATTTTACAATTAAATTTAACTTTAAAAATGTATAAATACAAATTTTTCAATTTTGATGATTTTACAAATCAAAAGTCAAGTTGTTACTTCTAACTCTTCCACATTGTAGAAATTCCGAATGTAAAGCATAAAAATGATAGAATTTTGAATTGTAAAACTTTCCAAATTAATAATTCTTCAATTCTAAAGATTTGCAATTTTAAAGTTACAATTGAAAAATTCTGAAATTTTGAAAATACAGAATTACAAATTATTCAATTTTTGAGATTCATACTTTAAAGGTATGTAATTTTGAACATTTTTTTGATATAGGTAAATTTTAAAGAATTGAAATTGAAAATTCTTCAATTTTCACCATCTGAAATTCAAAATTCATCGATTTAAGAGAATTACAATTGAAAATTTCAAAATTTTAAACATTAATGAGTGGAAATTCATAAATTTAGATGATGTTATAGATTTTGGAAATCAAAAGTCAAATTTTCAATTCTAAGTCTTCCAAATTGAAGAAATTTCAACTTTAAATCATAAAAATTACAGAATATTGTAATTGTGAAACTTAAAACTTGCATAATTGTTAATTGTAAATTGTCAAAGTTGAGACACTTAAATTTTAAAGATTTAAAATATAAAGTTCTACAATTGTGAAGATTTAGAATTTAAAATTCTTCAATTCTAACGAGTTGCAATTTAAAATTCTTAAATTCTAAAAATGTATAAATAAAAATTTTTGAATTCGGATGATTTTAATTATCATAAGTAAAGAGTTTTCAATCGTAACTCTTCCAAATTTATGCAATTTCAAATGTGAATCATCAAAATTACAGAATTTTTAATTGAAAATTGATTTAAAAGTAAGTGAAACTTAAAAGCTTATCAATAGTGTGGGCCGAAAAACTCAAAATCCCATCAGGCAAGTCGATTGAAAGTCTTCCAATTTTTAAATTTGTTGTGCATGAAAAAATATTTTTAATTAAAACAATCAAAAATTTGAAAATTTGCAATCGACCTGTCTATGGTGATTTAAAAAAAAATTTGTTCGTAATACCACAAAGAATCTTTTCAGTGTTATTACCAAATAATCGAATCATTTTGAATTTTTTCGGCCCTCTCTATTAATAAGTTTTTGTTTTTACTCACTTTTAATAGCATATAATGCACCTAGGAGGAGAAAAAGTGCCTTTCGCCTTTGGCGCATACGATATTTTATTCACATCTGACGTCACTTTTCAGACCCTAGAGAGTAAAAAGTCTTTTTACTCCCTAGGGACTGAAAAGTGACGTCAGAGGTGAATAAATTAATTTTTAATTCAAAATCCTGTAATTTTGATGATTTACATGCGTATAACTTCAAATCGTAAATATTTAAAATTAAAGTCTTCAAATTTCAAAATTTACAATTACGAATTCCGCAAGGTTGAGGTTCTACAATAGAACATTATGTAATCTTGATGATTTACTTTGGAATATTCTTCAATTTGGAAGATTCAGAAATTAAAACTTGCCTTTTGGTCTTCAAAGTCATTCAAACAGGATATTTATTTATACATTGGCACTCTTGGCTGCATGTTAAGGTGTACTAAAAAACGCAATGTTCTCTTTTTTGATGATGCAACCCCTAAACTTGTTCTATTTGGTGAATAAATAAATGCGTATTTTTCTTTCCTTTTTTAAATAATTTTAAACCGTTCATTTAAGAAATGAAACAATTTCCTAATTCTTCAAAAAAACATCAATTTCACATAAAACATCAAGCTCACAGACGAGAAGTGAGATTTGTTTGATTTTTCCCTGATTCAGTTTTTTTTTATCAAATATGTTTCTTTCTTTTTGAGGGATATTTTTATCACATGCGGGAAATTCTTCAATGTTTCCTTGGATTCCCAGATAAAGTGCCTGCAGCTGATTCTCATTTTTAGTCATCGACCGGTTGAACCATTGCATTAAAGGCACGGCTCTTTCTGCAGCGTTGTTGACAACTTTTAATATACTAACCCAAGTAAAAATATTTGGTCTTGATTTTGGCTTGGGTAAAGACCAATCCAAGACAATTTCAAGTCATTCTGTATGTCTATCTCGTGAGACGAAACCAGACTATTTTTGATGTCTTAAGCGTGAAACGGAACCAGACATCATGGTCTTGAAGACATATTGAAGACATTCAAAACAAAATCAAGACCAAATATTTTTTTACCCGGGAACGACGGCGAAAGCCTCAATGTAGTGTTTGTTAACAACCCAGAGAGCAAGATCTGTGCTTAAGAATGACGAATTCAATTGCATAATACCAAAAAATCGAAGTGCTTTTGAAGTAACAAAATCTTCAATACCATTCTTCGCAAAATTTGTCAGATTTTGACCTGAAAAATGTTTTTTGGGTTCGTCTGAGCCTTCTCGCGTTTTCATCGGAGCCACCATTGACCTTTTCTATTCGAGTGAAATTTTAGAATCAAAGAGTGCCATGAACACAAGTTCTTCTGAAAGATACCACAAGTGTCCTCCAATCTTTTCACAAGCGACTTTTGATATTTTGGCATTGATGGACTTGTAACTCACCAATTTTTTAATGAAATGTAAGTCATTGTATGCCGCAGCAACTGGCAAAGGAGCCTCAAACCAAAATCGGATGTGAGTTTTGATCACACAAAGGCACAATTCCCTAATAGCTTGGGTTTCGGTAGATGTTAACGTATACTGATTTCGGAACATCCAACATCCCAGAACTGGAACATCTCCTAAAAAATTATCGCGAGTTCAAGTAATTCGCGGTAGTCATCACGGGGTTGATAATTTTCTTTTAACAGCGAATTTGCAAATTTAATTCGGTTACCCTTTTCACGCTTCACTAAACTTTTGAAATAATGGAGTCTCTGGCCCAGATGTTGGACCAAGGCATTCCTTGCATACACTTTCGAGCATCATTTCAGGGATGTGATGTCTGAAGGCAAAGTACAGCAAATCTTTTTGAAAGCGCTGTTCCAAACGTACGCATGTCCAGTGTTAAAACTGCATGTATCGAAGCATAATCCTACTATACAATCAACAATGTCGCATGATTCAACAAGGTCTGCCACAACAGAAGCTTCAGCAAGACCGGTAGCACACTCCATCTGTGGCACACCAATGATTTGAAATTCACTAGCGCTAGATACTAAAACAGGCAATCGTTTCACCTTTTTCTTTCCGGTCAATGATGAAACACGTTTTCCATTCCACTACAATTGTAATCTCTATTCTAATTTAAAATTTTCCTTTAATTCTGAAGCATACTTCAACCGCTCTTCGTTTCTTACTTTTGCTATGGTACTTTTACTTAAATTCAAATAATCTAAAAACAATTCATCATGAAGCTTTCTTGAAAATATTATCTACTAGATAATAGAGCTCTGTCTAAAGTTTGACAAAGATCTGGATAGATTACTTCTATCTTTGGAATTTTCTTTGTGTTTTCGGTTCCCAGGCAGGGCTCTAAGAAAAAATGATTTCTTTCACCCAAAACCATTGAAAAAGACAATATTTTCAATATTTAAACTGATAACTACTAACCTTTCTATTGAAATCATCATTTTCTTCATCATCATACATTTCTTCATTATCACTGTAGTTTTCAAATGATATTAAAGAAAGTCATGAATGTGCAGAATGAGGAAATGATATATCAGAAGATGCCTTGCGCTTCACGACTTTCTTCACACTATCTATTGAGCTATCATTCACCTCATCTATAACTCCATTACGACCTTTTTCTTTTTGTGGAAATGAAAATTGCCTTGTTTTTTCCAACTTAATCCGTGGAAGAGCGTCACCGTGAGCTATGTCGAACAGGTTATCCAAATTATCGCGGAAGTTTGTTTTTTTCCTTGAAAAGCACTTAAAGTTCGCTCGCTTTTCTTGTTAAGGTCTTTCCAGGTTTTATGTAGTTCAATCAATTTTTTAACACAACGATGTTTTTCTCGCACAGGAAGTTTCGCCTTATCCCAGAACCCTATTGCTTGATCGAAAACACATGTAGATATCGACGTCAATTATTTAAAATACGTGGATGTTTCATTGTTTATTTAACATTTTTTCGCACAAACTACACTTTCGTGGCACTTTCATGTATTGGTTTTCCTAAAGATAGATGGTACTGAACTACGCTTAGAACATCTTCATTTGAGGGTAGCTTGTTCCCCTCAAGGATTTCTCTTGAAGATATTTTAATTTTATTTTAATCAGAATCGCTCATTTTTATGGTTAACTCACTAGATTTCTCGAAATACTGTCAGCTGAGAAATAAGTACTGATCGCATATTCAATAAACTTTTAACTTCAATTACGATACGCAATTTTTTTACTTCTCAAATGAAAGTTAAGGTTGAAAACGATATATTTCTAGTGTTTGAAAAAAATGCTATACTTTAATTTAATTCCGTTAGTTCAGCATGTTATTCAAGTTAAGAAGGCACCTCTTTTTATTATATGGGTACTTTTCTGTGGAGAAATAATTTGTCGTTTTCCTGTATCTTGTTAAGTCATTTACGTATCAAGAAATCCCTACTCCATATCCTGTTACAAGCACGTTCAAACGCTCGCATTTCCAGCGAAATTGTTGGTATTATTATCAAATTATTAAGTAAGATTCTACATAATTCTTTCTCGCTTCCGCTAGAGCACACGTAAACCCTAAAATTCCACACATTACGTAATACGTGACCGAAACTTCTAGAAACTTTGACGCAATATCTTTTTTTCAAGAACGCATGTCACACAACCTTCCACAATGCCGGTAAATGTCGGTGCAAGAATCTATAGAAAACTACTCTAGTTATTGAGTCAAAAAATGGGGCGTCACTGATAAAATGCTTGTTTTTAAGCTATTCTAAACAAAACATTATTTGCACCCTCTAACTCTTTCACTCCTAGCTAAAAATTTCTGTACCGGAACCTCGGAGGATCCTGGACATGTTCCTAGACAGGAACTGCACACGAACCTGTACAGGTAATTTTGACGGTTCTAGTACAGGAATTTGGCAAAGGAAACTGTACATGAACCTGAAAAGGAACCTGTATGCTCAGGTTGTATGTTCAGGATCCTCTCTCGATAGTATGTTCGATCTTCAAGGGGATAAAAGAGAAGCAACTTTATAGCTGTAAGCAACATGAGTTTTCGCGACAGGAACATATGCTCGATCATTCAAAGGTTCCTTTGTCGGTACATGTTACATTGAAGGATCATGTACAGTTTCATTAGCCAAATTCCTGCACAGGAACCGTCAAGATCACCCGTGCAGGCTCGAGTGCAGGATCGCGTCCAGGAACATGTCCAGCATCCTCCGAGGTTCCTGTACAGGAATTTTCAGCTGGGCTGTTAGACGGTCTGTGACTATCTCTTCCTTTAAAGCTTGCTTGTATGGTTTGCTTCTATCTTGGTTAGTAAAGAGAGATATATTTGCTTGTTTATAACAAAGACAATAAGCAAACACGTGTTTTAATGTTTTAAGTGATGAGAACTTGCTGAAAAAGTTGCAATCCTAAGTTACTGAATAGTTTGTTGTTACTACTAAGCTTTCGGTTTCTGGAACGTCATTCGGCTGCGTAGGCCAAAGATGTGCTAAATGAAGCGTTTCTGGATTGATACGTCGTGATATTATATCATCAGGATTCTTCCCCGTTTTGACGTGATTCCAGCTGGACTTTTGTGTTAACGTTTGAATATCAGCAACGCGATTTGCGACAAATCTTTTCCATTTAGCCGGTTCTCCATAGACCCATGCTAATGCTACCATTAGGTCATTCCAGTAGTAAAACTAGTTGACTTTAAGTGTTAATTCATTAACTACTTTGTTTTATAGGTTTGCTAATAATAATGCACTGCAGAGTTCTAAACTTGGTAATGTTACCTTTTTTAACGAAGCTGCTTTGCTTTTCGCACCGTAGAAAAATCGTATGTTCACCTTTAGAATTCGTGGATTCTAAACATATACAAGCACCGTACGCTATCAATGACGATTCGAAAAATCCGTGAAGTTCTAATCTGATCTTGATATTTCAACAAACTCGTGTGAATGTCACTTAGCAAGGATTCATCCCATCCGCAGTTGAATTGCCATCATTTTTGCATGATAATTTTTTCTTATATTGTACTTGGACCCACCAAACCGAGCAGGTTAAATACATGTGATATAGTGAATAAAATGCTTCGTTTCGATGAGTTTTTAGTTTTTTTTAAGGTATTGCCTTTACCGCAGATTATCTCTATTTGATACCCAGGTTAGACTCAGAGCTTTCACATCCTCTCCAATGTTGCGGGCGGGTTATGCTGCCTGATTATTCAATAAAATTGATGATTTGTTTGAGATCCATTAACATAGGTCGAATTCTCCTGAGTGAAGAATGTTCATAATGCTTTCCTTGATTTCTTTCTGTTCTTGAATGCTACTCGTACCTGTCAACTTGAAATCAAATCGTAAAACGTGTGAGACGTGTGCTAGCTTGCTCCATGTTTCCCGGAGTTTTTTGATCGTATAAAATGATCGTGGACTGCTTGGAGGTATTGCTTTCGTTGCTTGTTTCTGTTCACTACGCTTTTAATATACCGCTTTTGCTTGGATAGAATGTTTGTCTTTGTTTCTACTAAAAAACTGTGCTCGCTTGTCATCCCAACTTAAATCTATGCTCGGTATTCTGTGCCGGACCTATAGCTATGAATTAGGCTGGCTGCATTTGACTGATGTAGTACTGTGCCTTGAACTGCTGCGAACGGTTTTCATGCTTGCGCATCAGTCTGAATCGTCAATTGGACTCAAAATTCATTGAGGTTTATTGTTTACAAACAGACCTAACTTAAAATATACTCTGAAGTCTTATTTTTCAGTAAATGTGAATTTGCTGACCTCTTGAAAACTGTGATCCTGTCCAGTGTACTGACTGTCAGGTTCGTTCCCACCTGAATGGTCTAGTAATTTACGTCAGAGTGCAGACGGCTCCTTTAATAAATGCGGTGGATCCATGTTATCATCCCGCGTTGGTAGTATTGAGGATCGAGTTGAGACTATTGAGACTACCATTCAATGTCCTGATTCAGGCAATGTAGCAGCATCATCAGTCGTTACAGATATTTGCGTTTACCTGTGCATGACAGAGCTCTTTCAACGTGAAACACGTAAGAAAAACTTAATACTATTTAATTATCCTGGAGTGCAAGAGGTCCAAGGAACTGATTCTTTGAAATCGGATATCTCAAAAATTGAAGAATCACCTAAGTTATCAACGCATCTGCTGATCTGAGTAAAATAAATTGTGCCAGAACCAAAACCGTGCGTAAATTGAAAGTCGGGTGTACTTTAATTAGTAGATGTCTCCTCCCCATTTTTCCTGAAGATGCACATCACCCTACTCTGAACTTGTAAATCTAAAATCTAGCAATATTCAAACATGTATAGCTGATAACAGTCTATCGTCGCGCTATAACTGGAAACGGTGCAATTGGAATGAACTATTTGGCTTACTTTACGATACTGATTGTTCCATCTTGGAAAATATCAATAATGTCAATAATGACTGCAACCTATTCTACGATCAATTGTACTCTGTAATAAACAAAACAACTCCGAAATTTCATCGTCATATTCGCAATAGACAATATCCGCCTTGGTTCGCGAAAGATATTATTAGTGATATTCGTCTTTAAGATAAGTATAGGTCTAAATATTCCAATAACCTCAATAATTGTCATTCAATCGAGTTTGAATCACTGCTAAAAAGCTTACGAAAACGCATTGATGTTGCACATAACAATTGTAATGACTCTATTGAGGATAGTATAAATATCTTTCCAACGACTTTTTGGAGGTATGTGAATAACTTGCGGCGTGAATACAGAATTCATGGCATTATCCAATATGCAGGAATTGAGTATACCTCACCCACTGATATTGTGAATTTATTTGTAGATTACTTTGATAGTGTCTATGAGTTGCCCTCAAATTCACTTTTTGTCACTCTGTCTGTTAAAACTCATCAGTTACTCAAGGGTTGTGACGAGAATTGAAGTATTATTAAAGCTGTTAAGAAACTTCCACGTAAACATACCGCTGGCATCGACCTTATAGTCAGCATTCCCTGACGTTTGGAAGCAGACAAGGGTTTGTCCCGTTTTCAAAAAAGGGGATAAATCTCAGTTTGAGATTTACCGATCAGTCTAAATCATAAATAATCTTTCGAAGGTCTTCGAGATATGTTTATACGACATGATTGTTAACTGTATCATTTTCTCAATGTCAAAGTATCAGCATGGGTTAATTCCTAGAAGATCAACCACTACAAATTCACTAGCATTTACAGAACATATTCATAATCTCCTAAACGAATATAGCCAGGTGGACGTTATCTACCGTTCGAAGGCCTTTGACAAGATTGATCACCATATTCTCATGAAGAAATTAACCAATCTCGATCTGCCGCATAAACTCTTACATCTTTTTCAATCCTACTTAATAAAAATATCAAATATAGTGCAATATGGTGGTCACTCCTCTCGTCCGTTTTCTCCCCCCTCTGGAGGTCCTCAAGGTTCCAATTTAGGTCCTTTTCATAATTTATATTAATGATCTTTCGCCTAACTTAATTTGTTACTATATTTTGTATGTTGATGATGTCCAGCTTCACGTACCCATATCAAGCATAGAATCTTGCGATGTGTTGTAAGAAAACATGAACAATTTCAGTATTTGGTCTCATGAGAACAATTTTACCTTAAACGTAACAAAATGTAAGACCATGACATTTACTGAAAAGAAGTCTATTTTGGAATTTCAGTACATGATTGAGGGTGTCAACCTCGAGAGTTTTTATGATTGAGGATTTGGGCGTGACGATTACGCTGAGTTTAACTTTCGATGCACATGTTGACAAGATTGTTCTCGGTGCTAGCAGGACTCTAGGATTCCTGATTAGATCATGCAAGAACTTTGAAACTACGGGACCTCTTAAGACACTATTCCAATCCCTGGTTATGTCTGCGTTGGAATATGCTTCTGTCATCTTGGCTTTTCACACCAAAAAGTACTCTGATGCTATTGAAAGCTGCCATAAAAAATTTCTGAAATTCTTAGATTGGTAGGAAGGTGTCACATTTCCTCCTAGGTGATCAGACTATGCATTGCTTAGATCTAGATTTGGTGTGTGGTCCCTGTAGGACAGGCGTATTTTTTCAACCATTTTATGCCTGTTAAAAATTGCACGTGATTTTATTGACTGTCATTCTATCTTACAAACGCTTCCACTCGATGTTCCGCAGTATGGCACTTATCAGACTGAACCTTTTTACATTCCTTCAGCTCTCAACCATCGTTCTCCCTTGTATCGCACATGCACCTATGTAAATGAACTATATGTATATCCAGGCTCATCTCATAGCCAGGAATGGTGACGAGGCCATCCCATACATGACTGTGTTGAGAAAATAGGTGAAATCGGATTCATTAGGAGATGACCGGAATAAAATTCTTTGTAGGTTTCTTCGATCTTCTCGGATATTGATTTGGTGCTATATCTTGGATATATCTCCTGTTAGAACATATCTGTGTTGATGAAATCGCAATACGAATGAAAATAAATCTTGTTCAATTGTAGGACCAACTAATAGGATGTCATTGACTCATAATCCTGTACTTATCTTGCATGAATCATAAAAGACTATGCGTACTTTGTTTGTTTTGCTTGTTTCTTGGATTTTATTTGAGAGGTAAGCCAACAGAAAATCGCCCGTCTTGTCCTTATGTGTGTGTTTCGACGAAGTTCTTTTCACAAGCGTTTCCTTATGTTGGAACGTAGCGCATTTGATCACATTCATTATTCAACAAAGATGTTTAAAGACTGATTCAATTTCGTGTTTTGACTTTGATGGCACATTGATTGGATTCTGAATGAGAGGTCGTAGTCTAAACATCCGGGGTCTGCATTTGCGCTAGTCTAGAGACAGTGGAACTGCCCCGGTTAGTAACACTCCACAGAAGAAATGTTGAGTAGTATGGGTTGAGAACAGACAATTGAAGCACAATTTATGTTTTGAAACTTCTCGATTTCGCCTTTCAACCGGCATGCCAAAAAATTCACCGCACTGATAAATTGTGTGAAAATCGTTACATGTAACGCATGCCTGCTTTGATCTGGTAAAAGCTGAAAAGAATAGTGATTGATCAGCTATTTTATTGTGCTGCGGTTTAGATTTAGAATTTGTTGCAGATGAATTAGAATTATTTTTATTTACATTTTGTATTCCTATTCGTGTTTTGTAATTGGATCGATTTTCAAACAAATGGCATAAATCATCAAAGTGTGCCACGTGTCAATTAGCTGACCGAGTGCTTTTAATGCTCTAACATTTTTTGAAGTATTATCTTCTAATTGTCTCAGTAATGTAGGGGATTCTTAGTGATTGCAGTTTTTTCAGATAGTGTTTGTACATGATGATGCACAATAAATCTAAAATTTTCGTATCGGTTTTTTAATAAACCACACGTCACTACGTAGTTTTGAGCTGATGTTTCAATCAAGTCTATGACTTAAGCTGCTGAACCTTTAAGCGATCCGCGTATATGGTAAAATTTCAGGACATCAGGAAGACTTTTATTATTTTGAACTATGGCTTGAAAACTCTTATGAAAGTTATGCTATTTTTCATCATTTCCGTCAGAAGTGGGAAGTGGTAATGGTGGAAGCTTAGCATTGGGTAAATCAGAATTTGTCAACATACTACATGTTGAAATTTACAGGTACTGCGTTTTTTGCATCCTCTTCTTTCAGGTCATCTTGAGCGAGAATGATCAATGAAGTCAATACAGGTTTTGAAGAGAATCAAATTTCGACCAACGTTTTTTTTTTAATCTCTAATCGAACGCGAATTTGTGAAATTTAATTCTTTTGTTTACCAAATTTCGGTAAAAATTAATGAAAATTCAGCATGTGTATAATTTCTTTCTCATGTTTGATTGATTTTTCGACCTCTGAATATTCGCTTTGAGCCTGTAAACCGGCATAATTATTATTTTTATTACCATTTTTATAAGATTCTGGTACCTTTTCGTTGGTGTCACTCTTTTCCTGTTTCATAAAATTATGTGCTTTAGTCATGAGCTCGAAATATCTGGTTTCTAAATCTTTGCTTACTTTTTCTTCTTGAAGATGTTGACTATCTGTTTCTCAGTTGTGTTCAACTCATACAATTTCGATTAAAGTCTCACTGAAATCAGTTAAAAGATCCTGATATTTTTCGACACTGACTTGCAACTCTGTTATATTATGTTTCCCTGAATGGAAACCTGAAACGAATTTCTTAAATGATGTGAGCTGCGATTTAATCCCCGAACGCATTTTACGAAACGTTTTAGTACTTTTTCCATTTTTGATTCCGATCAAACTGACACTTCGATTTGTTAGGTTATATTTTTATTGACGTAAATAGGTCTTGACTTTTAAATAATTATTTCTATTTACTAAAAGCATTATCTGTTTCTTCACCACTGTGCTGATATGCTCACATTCTCGACTTCGGCTTCAAAGAAATAATGTTTTCGATCATTTCTTCCCAGGAAGAAAATGATCACTACTTTGTTTCATTAGGATAACCTTTGTTTTGCTTCCTTTTATTAATATTTGTTTAGAATTCTCAATTTTTACGACCTTGATTTGTGCGCCGGCTACGCCTCGTGCTCGAGAATTGATTTGAGCTGGTTACTTGATTTGTTCGGTTTCGCAGGACCATGTTCTTTCCCATTCTATGTTTGGAAAAGGTGTTCTGAATTGATGAAAGCAAAATTAATAGGAAAAGATAGCACTATTCTATCTCTCTCAATGGGTCACTTTGCATCCCTAAAACGCTATCTTTTCGTATTCCCAGTCTCAATGATTTACTTACTCTCATCTTATTCTCTTATATTTTCATACCTTAATCTATCTGTTACAAATTTCAATCTCTGTCAATCTCTTTCTCTATCTTTCGCAACAGAGGCCCTTATCCTTTTCTTTGCTGCATGCTATCTCTTTAATAGAAATTTGAATCTTTGTCTTTTTCTTTTTCAATCTGTCGCGATTGAGTACTCTTATCATTTTCTATTCCTCAAAATTGGGGAATCTATCGAAAAGTTAAGGAATTTATTGCAAAAATGAATTTGACATTGACCACGTACCAGAAAGACTACGTGACGTCCATACTTACATACCTAAACACTTAAAACTTATTTCCATACCTTAGTCGACAAATGTGTCGAACCGTCAGCCTAGCGGCACCCTGCTGAGATTAAAAAGTTAGAGACCCTATCTTTTTGAAAAATTTTGAATCTTTATGATAGAAAGATATAGAGAAAATGTATCTTATTCTATGTGTTTGTGAGTCTGGATCCACGTCAATCTTTTTCTATCTCTCTGTCAATCGATATTCTCATCAATCTTCTTAAATCTCCGTTTCTCTATCTCTTTGTATCATATATCTATCAACGTCTATCTTTTTCTATCTCTTTTTCATTCTAAATTTAAGTCAAGTTGTTTTTTTTTGGTACGTGGTCAACGTCAACTTAATTTTTCAAATAAATTCCCTAATTTTTTGATGGATCTCCGAATTTTGAGGGACAGGAAATAATAAAAGTACTCAATCGCGGAAGACAGAAAAAGAGATGGAGAAAGATTCAAATTTTTATTAAAGAGATAGAAGGAAGTAAAGAACAAGATAAGGATCCTGTTACAAAAGATAGAGAAAGAGATACAAAATTATTAAAATTGGGGAAAGGAAAAGATAGCATTTTAGTGATGATAGTTCTATATTTTTCTATCCGCCAATTTCTATCTTTTTCAATCTTTCTACTTCCAGCAGGACAAAACCTTCAAGTTGACGTAGATAGATAAAGTATTAAGTATTAAGTATTAAGAAATATTGACGCGGATAGATAAAGAATAGGATGAGATAGAGAAAAGGGTATTGAAAAACACAGAAGTGAATTCAAATTAAAAAACAAGCAGAAAAAGAAAGATGTTGATAGATGTATGATGCGATAAGATAGGGAAGAGGAGATTGATAAAGATATACGTAAATCTTCCTTTGTCTCTTTCTATCACAAAGATTAAAAATTATTTAAAAAGATAGGATCTCTATCTTTTCACTTCCAGCAGGACATTTAGTGATTTACAAGGTCGATGTCCATAACTGATCTTAGTCTTTCAGTTTCTTATAGAGTACTGAACCTCTTTAATTTTTCAAAAATATTTCTACTTTTTGAATGCATTTTTCGTATATAATAAATGATTTATTAATAATCCAACTCTTATTTCAGAATTTCTTTTCATCTTATTCTTTTAATAATGAGACTCAAATTTTTCATTAACGTTTAGAAATTTAAAGACTTTACTTTTGTCCAAATAAATGTCCACAAACATTTTACTCAAATATTGATAAAGCTCAATCTTTATGTTTGCGTATACAATTTCTTATAAGAGTAATAATTACTGTCATTAATTTGTTGATAGAAAATATTACGCTTACAATAAGTAAATGTATTTCAGCAATACTATTAAGAAATGAATTATTTCCAAGAGAGAAAATTATAACCAGAAAATTTTTTCAGTTATTTGTGTCCGGAATTCCTAAATAAACTATGGCAAATATATTAAGATTTTATCAAAAATATTAATGAAATGTGAAAAGACGGCTATTTTGTTGAAAAACATATCCTTCTTTTTCTATAATGAAGGCCTTGCGTAGGATTTGCTATGTCTAGATTTTATTTTGTATGAGAAAATTAAATCTAGAACAACTTGCTGAATATTCAAAAAAGGGGTTCTTCTTGTATTTTGTATAGATTTTATTTTGTGAAGGTTTTCTTTTGTGTTGAAAAATGAAATCTACACTATTTTCTGTACACTTTTTCAGAAGAACTATTCAATGTGGTTAAAACTTCAATGTTATTAGAAATTAGCATTTAGTCTTGAAAAAGTAATCGTTTTTTGGGCATTTTATAAAAAAAAACGTGTTGAAATTGGTAGAGGTTAAAACAAAAATGTTAAAAACCTTTAAAAATATAGTGGTACTGCCTAGAAAGTTCTATTTTCTATTCTACAATTCTAAAAATTATCAGACCCAGTAAGGAATTAGGACATTAGTGGCGATTAAGAATAATCGATTCTAAGGTACTTGGTAAATTTTTCTGAATCATTTAATAATTGGCATTTCAGTAAAAAATTAATTAAAATGGCTCGAAACAACTGCTACTAAAAAAGCATGCCAGAGAATAAGCAATCAGGTAAATGTCACAATGAGCATCTCATTTATGTTAAACAATACCTTTCAATGCTATAGGAAATAGAACCTTTTTTACAACTTTTTAAACTTTTTCCCCCTCTTAAGTTTTTTGCAACGTTTGCCATTCTTTGAAAATTACGTTACTACGGTTTGTCGAAGCTGAGAAAAAATTAGTCTCAATTTATAATTGCCAGTGCTGTGAAAGAAACGTACAAAATTGCTTCGTACTTAACTTCTGTACATTGTCTAATTGTCCTGATTTCTTACTCATTCACAGAAATATGCACTTGTCCGAGAAGTCCTTTCTCTCGACATCAGCAGTCGATATCTGAATTGTGATGTGACAATAAAAATTTGAAAAATTGATTTCATAACTTAAAGCATTCAATGAAGAAAATGTCCTTATTTGCATAATATATAGCAAATGAAAGTTTATATTTTTTATGTAATTTCGTATGAATACGAAAAGAGAAAAGTATAAAAAATGTATGTCGACTTCGAAGTATTGTGCTCTTTACAATTTTTTGTGATAAATCACGTCAGTATGATCATTAAAAAGGTCATTGGCATGCATAAAAAACCGGATGTACTGGAAAAAAAAAATAATTTATGTAATTTTTATTATGTAAATGCGAAATTTCTTTAATTTGAAAGATTTAGAATTGCTTCAAAATATAAATCTTGAAAAGTAAATTATTTGTAATTCTTTTTTTCTTTAATTCAAAATTTTTCAATTGTAACTCTCCAAAATTGCAGTACTTTGAATTGCAAATCTTTAAAATTGAAGAATTTTTTATTTTGAAAGTCTTCCAATTGAAAATTCTTTCATTTTTATGCTTTACATTCAAAATTTCAATTGTAATCCTTAAAAATCTAAGTAATCTAAAAAAATCTTCTAAATTACATATCTCTAAAATATAAATTTTGTGAATGATTTGTTATTTTACATTTTCAAAATTAAAAAATTTTCAAAATTGTATAACTTTGAATTTAAAATCTTTAAAATTGAAGTTTTTTTATTTTAACAATTTGGATATTTTAAAATTGAAAAATTGACCTTTGATTTCCCAAATCATTTAACTCATAAAAATTAAAGAATTTTTATTTCAAAGAAGAATGTTAAATAGCAAATTGTGAAAATTGAAGGATTTTTAATTGCAATTCTTCATGATTAAATTATTCCAAAAAGCGTTTTAAGTTACATACCTATAAAATATAAATCTTGAAGATTAGATAATTTTTCACTTTCAACAGTGCAAAACTTTAAATTGTAAATGTTTTCAATTCAAGAGTTTTTAATACTGACAATCTACAATCACAAATTTTTGTAATTTTGATCATTTAAATTCAAAATTTCTTCAATTTGGAAGATTTGGAACTGAAAAATTGACTTCTAAATCACCAATTTATCCAAATCATCAAACTTTTAGAATTTTTATTTTAAAGAAGAGTTTTCAATTGCAAATTCTGAAAATTGAAGAATTTTCAGTTGCAAATATTTCAAATTAAACTATTAAAAAATGTTTAAAATTACATATATTTAAAATATAAATATTGAAAATCAAATAATTTTTAATTTCATATTTTCAAACTTTAAGAATGTTCCATTGTAAATCTTTATAATTGCAAAACCGTGAATTAAAATGTTTGAGATTCCATCGATTTTATTTAAAAAATCTTGCCTATTGATATTCAAAATCAACCAAATTTGAGAATTCTTATTTATAGAACTCTATAATTTAAGAACTTAAAATTACAAATCTTTCAAATGAAAAAATTTTAAATGGTAAATTCTCAAATTGGTAAAACTTTAATTTTCAAATCCCTCAAATTTAAGAGTTTTCATCTTTGAAAATTTTCAATTAACAATCACGAAAGTTTTAGGTTTTACAATTGAAGATTTTGTAATTTTAATTATTTATATTCGAAATTTTTTCAATTTGAAACACTAAAAATTGAAAACTTGACTTCTGATTTGAAAAATCATCAAATTCATTAAAATGAAAGAATTTGAAATTGAAAATTGTGAAAATTGCAGAATTTTCAATTGTATTTCTTCAAAATTGAACTATCCCCAAAAAATGTCTCGAATTACATACCTTTAAAATATAAATCCTCAAAATAGAATAATTTGTAATTATATATTTTCGAAATTCAAGAATTTTTCAATTCTAACTTCAAAATTGCAGAGTTTAAATTTCAAATCCTTAGAATTGAAGAATTTTTTAATTTGAAAGTTAAGAGTTTTCAATTTTGACAATATGCATACGATTGCCAATTTTCTGTAATTTTAATGATGAAAATTCGAAATTTGTTTAATTTGAAAAATTTGTAATTAAAAATTGACTTCTGATTTTCCAAATCATCAACATTGAAGAAGTCTTTTTTTAATGAGAATTTTAAATTGCAAAAGGGAGAACATTGGAAAATGTTCAATTTTAATTCTTAAAAATTGAACTATTCTAAAAGAAATGTTCAAAATTACATACCTTTCAAATATAAATCTGGGGATATTAAATCTCAAGTTGAATCATTTTTAATTCTATATTTTCAAAATTGAAAAATTTACCTTTGTAACCCTTTCAAATTGCAGAACTTCAAATTGTGAATTTTTGATATTCAAAAGGTTTTAATTTTCACAATTTAAATACGATTACAAATTTGTGTACGTTTTATGACGTAAATTCGAAATTTCCTGAATTTTAAAGATTTATAATTAAAAACTTGAATTATGATTTCCCAAATCACCTGGATCATCAAAACTGCAGAAGTTTTATTCTAACAAGAATTTTAAATTTCAGATTGTAAAAATTAAAGAATTTTCAATTGTGATTCATCAAAATTATTCTATTCGAAAAAATGTTCCAAACTACATACGTTCTAAATATGAATCTTGAAAATTGAATAATTTGTAATTTTATATTTTTAAAATTCAAGAACTTTGAATTTTAACTCTCCATATTTGTTAAAATTTGAATTTTTAAACTGAATATTCTTTTATTTTAAAAATCTGCGATTGAAAATTCAAAATTCTGTAATTTTGAAGATTTATATTTGAAATTTCATAATTTGGAAGATTTAAAATTGAAAACATTTGAAATCGTTAAATTTAAAAAAATTTTAATTGCAAAGCTTCGAAATTGTAGAACTTCAAGTTGTATCTATTAAAATTGAAGAGTTTTCAACTCTGAAAATTGACAATTTAAAATTTTATCATTTTTATGATTTGAATTCGAAATTTCAAATTTAAGAATTTTTGTTTCTACGATTTTGAAATTGAAGATTTTTCAATAGGGTTGCTTTTCAAAACTTTGAATCTGAACTATGAATTGTGAATGGTTGAAATTAAATAACTTAAAATTTGAAAAATTTACAATTGAAAATTATTATGCAAGTTTTAAGTATCACAATTGAAAATTCTGTAATTTTGATTATTTATATTCAAACTTTTTTGAATATGTAAGATTATAAATTAAACACTTGACTTTTGATATAAAAAAATTATCAAATTCATTAAAATTTAAGAAGCTTGAAGCGCTCAATAATAAAAAATTGAGAATTTGAAGTGTAAAATAGATTGTATAATTACAAATTCAAAAAAATTTCAAATTCACTATATATCAATATTGATAAATTTATTATTAAAAAATTCCAAACTGATAAAATTAAGAAAATAAATAATAGGAAATTAAGCCGTTAAAAATTAACAGCGTTCAAAATTTAAATTTGAAATTTGGAATGTAAATCAGCAAAATTAAAGAATTTTTAAATGTAAATTTCAAAAGTTGAAAACTCAAATTTAAAAAATGTACAGTTCAAAGTTCTACAATTTTGAAAATTTACGATTGAAAATTCTTAACACTTAACGATTTGCAGTTTGAAATGCTTAACTGATAAAATTTATAAATAAGAATTCTCAAATTTTTATGATTTTTGATATCAAAAGTCAAGAGTTCTTAGTTCTATATCTTTCTAATTGATGAAAATTCAAATGTCAATCCTAAAAATTACAAAATTTTTAATGTTTACACTTAAAATTTTCATATTTTTTAACTATACATTTTTAAAATAGTAAATATTTGATTTTAAATTTAAAAAATAAAAAAAATTCAGTATTGAAGATTAAAAATTCAAATTTCTACATTCTTGAATAGTTACAATTCAAAATTCTTGAATTTTGAAAATATGGAATTACAAATTATTCAATTTTTAAGATTTATATTTGAAAGGTACGTAATTTGAAACATGTTTTGGGATAGTTCAATTTTAAATAATTTAAATTCAAAATTCTTCAATTCTCACCATTTTCAATTTGAAAGTATTTCATTTTGAAGATTTACAATTATAAACTCTTTCATTTTAAAAATGTGTAAATGAAAATTCTTAAATTTCAATGACTTTGATGAATTTTTTAAATCAAAAGTCAAGCTATCAATTCTTAATCTTTTAAATTGAAGAAATTTCGAATATAAATATTTAAAATCACAGCATTTTCAATTGTAAAACAAAAAACTTGCGTAAAAGTTAATTGTAAATTTTTAAAAATGAAAACTCTTCAATTTTAGATATTTACAAATTAAAGTTCTTCAATTTTGAAAATTTACAATCAAAAATTCTTCCATTTGAAAGATTTGCAGATCAAAATTTTTATTATAATGATGTTGTAAAATTATTGATTTTCTAAACGGGGATCGATTTTGTGTTTACTGATATTCTCAATTTAGTTATCTCTGGATTTGGCTGATTTTAGTAAAAACATAATTTACTAAAAATTATATTAATTTTTAGCAATAATTGTGTTGCAACTCAAACTTATCTCATTGATATTAATTATCAAAGATAAATCCGTTCAATTCAATTATTAGGATATTAAATAAAGCCCTAATAATTTTAGAATTAAATTTGATTATAACACAATTAGCATTTGGATTTAATAACGAGAAAATCGAAGTATTGTGGATTCACTCGGCCAACGGCCATGCCACGCTGAGAAAACCAGTTCTCGTCAGATCACTGAAGTTAAGCAGCGTTGGGCGCGGTTAGCACTTGGATGGGTGACCATTCGAGAATACTGTGTGCTGTTGGCATATTATGGGTGTGGTGAGCCCAAACTTGTAGTTATTTATGACTACAAGAAAACTATCCACCTAGAAACACTACCCGAATCGGGTAGTGTCACGCCTACCCTGAAAGGGAAATGGCTTAATGGTATACATACATACATACATACATACACTCAAGGGAGAGATGCTTTTTCATTTTAAAATTATTTAAATTAATTTAGAAAATCGCTCTCATATAAAAACAAACAAATTATATTCTCCTCCAATAAGAAATCAAGAACAAAAACTTCCTTCGAACGAAGAGGTCGTTATCGTGAGATAAATGTCAAAGTCGTTACAAATTTCATCCTGGCTCTATTCTTTATCAAAAAATCAAAGTAAAATCTCTCATTAAAATTTCAATAGCTAATAAAACCATGCGCAACAAGGTCTTTATTATGAAATAAAGTGCAAAGTCGTTATAATATAAAGTAGCACACATAAAAATATCATTTATTTAATTACGCATAATTAAATTAAACATGCACAACGAGGTCCCCTCTAAAACATGGAGTGCAAAATCGTTACAATAATTGCATAAAATTAATTAAAAAAATCTGCTTAAGAGCAAGATTTCAGAAGCAAGGGTCAAAGAAGCGATTTTCACAAAAAATAAAACAATCGCATCCTTCCGGGAGATTGTAGATACACTGAGCGAAGAATTCCCGTGTAGTTCTGGTTTACACCCCAATAGTTCGGGTGGTTTCTCTTTTTTTTCTTTCACACGAAGGTTTGGCGCGCTTGCACTACTGAGACGTGCGATCACCCCAACCATTCGGTTGCTCACCCGAAACAGCAGCAGCCGAAGTGGTGGGGCGCCCGCCCGAACACTTGGGGAGCTTGCACGAATGATTCGGGAGATTCGAGTCGTGAACCGCGTTGGATGTTGCGCGTTCGACGTTTGCGCATGTTCGCTAATGGCCGCAGCTGATGAACATCAGGCTCTGCCCGAATGTCACTGTTTCTAGTTTGTGTCGATTTTATTGTTCATGTGCGAGATGTCAGTGGAATAAAATGTAACTAGTTATCTGGTTTTTCTTTGGATAATCATTAACAAAGGTAAGAGAAATATAAAACATTATTCTTTATTTGCACATGAGTCGAAAAATCAAATCATTAGCGAACATGCGCAAACGTCGAACGCGCAACATCCAACGCGGTTGACGACTCGAATCTCCCGAATCATTCGTGCAAGCTCCCCAACTATTCGGGCGGGCGCCCCACCACTTCGGCCGCTGCTGTTTCAGGTGAGCACCCGAATGGTTGGGGTGATTGCACGTCTCAGTAGTGCAAGCGCGCGAAACCTTTGCGTAAAACAGAAAAAAAGAGAAAGCTCCCGAACTATTGGGGTGTGAACCCGAACTACACGGGAATTCTTCGCTCAGTGTGGGATTTCAGAGAATTTGAAATATTTTAGGGAATTTTAAAAGAATCCAAGGAATTTGAAGGAATTTCTAAGGGATTTGAAAACTATCAATGTATTTTAATACATTTGCCAGGATTTTAGGAAATATCGTAGAATTTCACAGGGATTTTATAATATTTTAGTGGGTAAAAAATTTGTTCACGAGAAGTGAGGTATTTTGTAGGATTTGAAACATTTTATGAAATCTTAAAAGATTCCAAGGAATTTTTAATTTATTTTAATAATTTTAAGAGATTTAATAACATATTAGTGGATTTTGAAGAATTTATTCAAGAAAAGTGACTTATTTCGCAGGGTTTTAAAATTTTGAAGAGATTAAAATTATTTTTTGGATTTCACCCTGAATTCTTATTAATTTATCCTGAATTCTTTGAAATTTTTTTGAATTCAGTAATTTGATAGGATTTCAAAGGATTTGAAATATGCTAGGAAATTTTAACGATTCCGAAATTTTTTTTATTCATTTCAATAGTTTGAAGGGGTTTCAAAGACTTTGAAATATTTTGAGGTATTTTAAAAGATTCCAAGGCATTTTCAAAAGATTTAAACAATTTCAAGGGATTTCCAAGGTTTTTAATAATTTTTAGGGATTTTAATATTTTAATGGATTTCAAAGAATTTATTCACAAGAAGTGAGAGATTTCGTAGGGTTTCAAAGATTTCAAGAGATTTTCCAATATTTGTTGCAATTCATTTGGAATTCGCACTGAATTCTTATTGATTTATCCTGAATTCTTTTAAATCCTTTTGAATTATTCTAGATGCACTCAATTTTACTCAGGTCAATGGCTTTTTTTAAAGTTTTTGTTTAATTCATCTTGAAGTCATTAAAACTCAGCTTAAATTTTTAGGCATTGCATCAAATTCTTTTGAATTCTCTTTAATTTTCTCTAAAATTCATTTCAAATTTACTCAATTCAATTAATTTTTTCATATTTTTAAATTTTTTTCATATTTTTACATTTTTGTCAATTCATTTGATTTTTTTTTGTATTCATGTTGAATTTTTATGCATTTCATCGAATTCTTCTCGTTTCCCTTAAATTCCTCTGAATTCACTCAAATTTTACAGAAATAAATGGATTTTTTCGATTTTAAAATCTTTATCCAATTCATTTGAATTTTTTTGAATTATTTTGTAGTCATTAGTTATTTTTTCAAAGAAGAAATTAGTAGGGTTTCAAAAATTTGAAATTATTTTTTGAAATTCACCCTGAATTTTTTTTAATTCTTTTTATTCTTTTTTTTTTTAATTCTTTTTAATTCTTTTCTTTAATTCACCTTGAATTCTTACGCATTTCATAAAATTCTTTTGAATTCCCTTGAATTTTTCTAAGCTCATTTCAGAGTTACTGAATTCATAAAAGTTTCTTCATACTTAAAAATTGTTTTTAATTCATTAAATTTTTTTTTTAATTCACCTTGAATTTTGTACTTTTTTCTTTACTTTTTTGTATATTGCTTTATTTTGTAGTAGTTTTAATTTTCTACAAGAATTTACAAAACAAGCACAACTACATTTTCAACCAAAAACGCAATATTCAAATTTTTATATCAAAAAATTAATTTTTAACAAAAAAAATGAATGTTCTACACAAAAGTTAATTTTTTAATAAATTTTTGAATTTTCAGCCAACAAGGCGTGTCGTCTAAAAACAGTTGAATTTTCAATCCATAAATATGAATTTTCAATGAAAAATGTAGAACTTAGTATTTCAACTGAAAAATATTTTCCTTTTAAACCAAAAACATCAATTGAATTTCACCAAAAAAGGCAAATTTTTAACATACAAACTTGAATCCTTAACTTAAACAGATTAATTTTCAACAAAACAGTTGCATTTTTAACCAACAAAAATTGATTTCATACAAACAAAAAAAAGTTTTTCGACAATTTCGTTCCTCCTTTTTTTGATAGGATTTCATAAAAGAGAAAATTATAAAAAATGTATGTCAGTTTATAAATATTCTACTTTTTAAATTATTTTGTGTAATGAATCATGGCAGTATGAAAATTGAAAGGGTCGTTGACATGCATAAAAGAACCGGATATACTGGGAGGTAAAAATAAAGAGTAAATGGTCCATTGGTTTTTGTATAAATTTACGTATAAGTGTACTTCATAAAGAAAATTACATGTTTAAATAATTGAAAGAAATAAGTCCTCGTGTATGCAAAAAAATTTCCGTTAAAAACAGTCATCAATTTTTAATTTAAAGATTACTAGAACATTAAACATACATTTTTTTGCATTCGCTTTGACGACTGTCTTGATTGCAAATTGTAAGCTTAAGAAATAGTTATGTTTTTGCTTATAACTTTTAAAACGCCTTCCAATTAAACGATCGAAATTTAAAAATGTTGAAAATTAAAAAATCGGAAGCTTTTGAAAATTGTAGAGTTAAAAATAAAAAAGATATAAATTGAAATATGCAAAATTATGATTATAAGTCTTCAAAATGGAAGAATTTTATATTGTAAATTGTGAAAATTGAAGAATTTTCGATTTCAGTTCTTCAAAATTGAACTATCCCAAAAAAAATGTTCCCAATTACATACTTTTTAAACTAAGTCTTTAGATTTGAGTGATTTTTAATCCTTTATATTTCCAAAATTGAAGAATTTTAAATCATAGCAAAAAACTATAATAGTTATAATTTGAACTGAAAAAGATAAATTTACATTAATAAATGAAAGACTATTAAAAAAAAACTATTGAAACAAAATTTTTTCTTTGAAAAAATAAATTCTTTAAAACTATTAAAACATATATATTTCGCTGGTCAAAAAACCATATATTCAAATAATAATAAATGAACTGAAAAAGATAAATCTACAGTAATAAATAGAATAGTTCAATTCTTAGTTACAAAAAATAAATTGAAAAAAATAATAACTCGCAACCATAAGTGAATTTTCAAACAAATAGTTGAATTTTCAAGAAAAAATCTTTATTTTCTATAAAAAAAGGAAATTCCAACAAAATACCTCGCTCTTATCGTCTTGCCTTCCTCGCTTCGCCTCGCCTCGCACGCATGTCCCTACTTTCTCGCTTTGCCTCGCATTACCAAACTCTGCCTCCGCGGCTTATACCTAATACTTATCTACTATTTACAATATTTACATTTACTTATATTTACTTCCTCCTCCATTTACAATCTTTCCTTCTCCATTCCTCTTCCTCCTTCCTTCTCTTCTTCTCCATCTTACCCAAGACTCCCTTCACCTATGCTACTGCCCTTTTGTCCCCCCTTTCATGCATAAATACCTCCATGCTTATCCCACTCCTTTCCACCTCTACGCAATCCTCCAACCAGTGCTCCACTCTTGCCTCCCCCTTCCGACATAGTTCACACATCCTCTTTTCCCTAGCGAGCCAGAACGTATTAAAACTCTCGATGCACCCACATCTCATCCTCGCTATAAGCTCCTGACTTCCTTTCTCTCCTTTATCGACACAAATATTGCGCTCTCGCCCTTGGCATAATCCACACATAGTTCCTATTAAACCTTGTCTCTCTTATTCTCTCCTCCCCTGCTCTCTTCTCTCTCTCCATGCCGTTTTTCTTAACCAACTCATATACCTTCCTTCCTTCCTCATGCATCCTTCTAACTTCATCCATCTGCAGTCCATTTATTCTAAAATACCTTTCTCTTTCCACCTCCATCTTCCCATCCCCTCTCCTGTTCTCCTTCTCCCACCAACACTCCCTAACCAGCTTACTTCCCCCCTCTTCCAAAAATTCCTCCTCATATTTACACGCCCGACTCCCCGCTAGAATCCCTACACTCGTTCTCCCCGTCTCCCTCCTGACAATATAATTTCGGCGTGTTGCTTACCAGCCCCAGTGTCCACTTTACATACCTCTCCTGTGATCTATTTACCTCTTCGCTTTCCTTCCACCCCCACACCTATACTCCATACAATAGCACACTCATCACTAGTGAGTCAAACAATTTCATTCTCCTTCCAAAATCATCTGCGAATAACTTCTTTCCCAACCCCCACACCTGCCTGATCACCACATTTGCCCTCCTCACTCTCTCTTTTATGTGACCATCCACTCCGCTATTCCTCCGAAACAAGAAGCCCAGGTACACAAACTCTTTCACCTCCTGCACCGCCTTTCCCTTCCACTTCCACTCCCCTGCCTTATCCCTTCCCCCTTCCCTTTCTGAAAACCATAACCTTGGACTTTTCCGCATTCAGTTCCAACCTGATCTTATCCAGGTATCTTCTCAACCTCTTCATCATTTCCTTTAAGGCGTCCTGGCTTTTTGCCAACAACACTATGTCATCTGTATAAGCTAGTGACCAAATTCTAACCCCTTCTATCCTGATTCCTCCTACCACTCCGGCCTCCAGCTTACTTTCCATATCCGCAATTAAAATCGCAAAAAGTGTTGGGCTAAGCGGACACCCTTGTCTTAACCCCCTGTCCATCCAGAATCCCTCCGAAATCCCCTGTCCTCCTCTTACCTTATCTTTGGTCTCTTCATATATCTTCCTTACCCTCTCGACCGGGCTAATTCTCTATCCACCACGTGCTGCAGAACGTAGATATTGTCGATAGTATTCCTACCTGCCTTAAAGCCCGCCTGCGTCTCCGGCGATATTCCTTTCCCCTCGAAATCCTTCCGCAGCCTCTCCGCCACCACCATCGCGTATACTTTATACGCCGTATTCATTAGCGTAATCCCTCTATAACTTTCCTGCCTATCCATATCTCCTTTTTTGTACAGAGGCACTATTAACCCTTCTCTCCACGCTCGTGGGAATCCCTCCCTCCTCCATACTTTCTTCACTACCTCCTTCAGACTCTCCCGAAACTCTTGTGTACTAAACAGCCATTCTTCGTTCTCTACCCCATACAGCCCTGCTGATTTCGACCTTCTTAACTTCCTTATCTGTTTCTCTATCTCCTCGCCATTCAACTTCTCCATCTCTGCCTCCCCCGTTCTTCTACTCCCATCATCTCTCTTCCTTGAATCCGAGCCCTGAAATGATTTTTTTAAAAACTTCCTCTACTCCTCACTGCCTATCTTCTCGCTTATCCCTACTCTACGCTTCCTAAACCTATTTACTATCTTCCAGACGTCCCCCTCTGTCTTAACATTTTCTAGCTCCTCCTTCAGCTCTTTCTCCTTTTCCTGTTCTATCTTCTTACACATCAATCTAGACCCCTTCCTTATTTCTATGTACTCCTCCATTTTCTCAGTACCCTCTTTCCACTTATTATACTTCCTCTTCACCTTCCTTTTCATATTTTTACATTCCCTATCCGACCACGGCTTCACCATTCCTTTCTTCTTCTCTCTAAATACCTTCTTTTGCACACACCCTTCCACCTTCTCTTTCAGATCCTCCCATATCTCTTCCACTGACTCCGCTTCAAGGCGTACCTCTCCTAACTGCTCCTGATACTTCTCGATCGCCTCCCTCGTCCAGGTCACCCTCTCCCCTATCGAGACTTCTTCCCCACCTTGCCTTCCGCCACCCTCCCCTCTTATCAACAGTCTTAATGGCTAATTGTATGATTCCATCCTCCCCTCTACTGGGAATTTGTCCGTCTCCTTCTATCCTTGCATATTCATGACCACATAGTCTATGACCGATACCCCCACCTTACTTACATATGTGTATTCTCCCTCTCCGTCCCCAGTTGCCATACCATTCGCCACCGCCCAGCCACTATCCTCCATCCAGTCCCTTAGAATCTCCCCCTCCTTATTTATTGCCTTATCCTTCGATTTCCTTCCGAAGCTATCCCCTTCCCTGTAAAGTCTCCCTTCCCTCCCCATCCTCGCATTGAAGTCCTCACCCAGTACCACCATTCCCTCCTCTCTTTCGCCTAGCAATTGTTCCACCCTTTTTTTAATTCTTTCCATCCCATCCTTATTGTACACTGTGACAAACTTACACGTTACCTCTCCTATCCTTACTTCCCTCATTTGCACTCCCTCCCCCTCTTCCTCTCCATGAATCTTTTCCTCTAATCCATCTCTAACCCCCGTTATAATTCCCCCACTGGCCCTTCCTTTCTTCTTCACTCTGATTGCCCCCTGGAGTTTCCACCTGTACCCCCTTGGCAGCTTTGGTTCTATTCTATCCCATTCCTTTCTTTCTACCCACGTCTCCACCAGTCTCACAACATCAAATTCCTGGATATACCTCCAGAACTCCTCATCCTTTTTCTTTACCCCTGCTACGTTCCAGTACAGCACCTTCACTACTCCTCTACCCTGCATTACCCCCACCTCCCTACTTCCTACGAAACAAATCCCCCTGCACTTCCTTCAACACCTCCTTCTCCTCGTCCCACACCCACATTTTCTCGTCTACTCTTATTTTCCGATATCCTACCTTCGCTGATCTCCCTTCTCTCCTCTCCTTCCTAGCCCTGTCGTACAGCATTCTCTGCACATCCCTTTCCTTTCTCGTCAAATCGTGATCGATAAAAACTCCTTCATCCTTTATCCTATTCTTATTTCGCATTAACCCCAACTTTTCTTCCCATCTCTCCAACTCCACAACCGCCACTTCCTTCTCCTTTCTCCCCTCCAACATAATTTTCCCTACCCTGCCTTTAACCCACCCTTTCCTCTGTAGCAGCGCTTCCACGCCCTCCCTTTCTTCTCCGCTCTTTAGCTTCAACCCTCTTATCACGATATTATTCCTCCTGTCTGCCTTCTCTTGTATTACGTGAAGTCTTTGGGTGGGGCTACAGCCAACGATTTACCTATACTGTCTTACATGGGGGTGGGGTGGGGTGCGTTGTCAAAATCTAACTAAAAATCAAGAACAAAATTCAAATGAAAAAAAAATTGAAATAAAATAAAATGTTAAAAATAAATTTGTTTAGTTTAAGATTTATTATTTTAGTTGGAGATTTATTATTTCCGTTAAAAAATCATTTCTTTGGTTGGAAATTTCATTATTTTGTTGTTCTTTTTTTGTTGTTGAAAATTTAACTATTCCATTTTTTGTAGAAAATCGATCTTTTTTAGTTAAAAATTCAACTATTCGATTGAAAATTAGTTTCTTTTGCGAAAAATTAATCCTCTTAAATCAAAATTCAACTATTTGGATGAAAACGAATGCACTTTGCTGAAAATTCATTTTTGTTGGTAGAAATGTAATCTTTTTGGTTAAAAATTGTAACGGATCAATACAATCAAAAGCAAGATCTATTGGCATTCTATCAAACACCGACACAACATCTGAGGAAACTATTAAATGGTTTTAGGTACATTAATGTCTACACTATAAGACACATATAAAAAAACATCAATTTTGTCAGTAGGAACAATTGCAAAGATATCATCAAAGTATCTTTTATAAAAAATAGGTGTGAATTCTAATAAATCAAGAGCCCTTTTTTCAACAACTTGTAAAATGAAATCTACTAACAGGGATAAATGCGAACTCATAGGGCAACCCGATATTTGTTCATAGAATTTTGTTGTATGTCAAACATACAAATTGAGAACCTCGGAAATCTAAGCACTTGGTCTACGTGATCTTTCACTCAAGTTTTCTATAGGAAAACTTGAGTGGAGGTCCTACGTGACAAATTGCTGATTTCCGAGCTTCATAACGACGAGTTTGCCTACCCT
>CAKNYM010052859.1:282453-293311 GCA_932195095.1 Andricus curvator
CCGGCCCATCAAGGACAATAACGGGACTCTAACAAAAGGGAGGGTAGACAAACTCGTCGTTATGAATCTCGGAAATCAGCAATTTGTCACGTAGGACCTCCACTCAAGTTTTCCTATAGAAAACTTGAGTGAAAGATTTTTAAGTTTTTAAGTACATTAATGTCTATACTATGAAACACATTTGAGAAAACATCAATTTTGTCAGTAGAAACAATTGCGAGGATGTCATCAACATATCTTTTATAAATAATAGATGTGAATTCTAATAAATCAAGAACCCTTTCTTCAACATCTTGTGAAACTAAATCAGAAAGCACTAGGGATAAAAGCGAACCCATAGGACAATCCGATATTTGTTCATTGAATTTCTTATTGAAAGAAAAAACAGTACCATTAACAACAGTTCTAGTGGCTGTTAAAAATTCATTCTTAATTATTTTTGTTAAGTTATGATTTAGAATAAGCTTTTCAGCAATGCAATCTAAAGCAAGATCTAGTGGGATGCTATTAAATATTCACACATCATCTAAGGTAACTATTGAATGTGTTTTAGGTAAAATAATTTCTATACTATGCAACACATTCGATATAACGTCAATTTTGTTAGTAGGAAAAATTGCGAGGGTATCATCAGCGTATCTGTTATAAAGAATAGGTGCAAGTTCTAATAAATGAAGAGCTCATTCTTCAACATCTTGCCAAAAATAAATCAGTAACTACTGGGGTGAAAGGCGAACCCATAGGATACTCCGATATTTGTTTATAGAACTTTTAATTGGAATGAAAAATAGTACCATTGACAACAGTTCTAGTGGCTAGTTCTATTAATAATTTAGTATTAGTTATTTTTCTTCATTTATGATTTAGAATGTTTCTTTCTTCAATGCAATCTAAAGCAAGATTTATTGGGATGCTATCAAACATCGACACAACATCTAAGGATACTATTAAGTGGGTTTTAGCTACATTAATGTCTATACTATAAAACACCTTGAAAAACATCAATTTTATCAGTAGAAACAATTGCAAGGATATCACTAACGTATCTTTATAAAGCATATGTGTGCATTCTACTAAATCCACAGCACATTTTTCAACGGCTAGTCAAATTAAAACAGAAACCACAGGGCTGAAAGGCGAACATATAGGACAATCCGATACTTGTTTATAGAATTTTCTAATGAAAGGAAAAACGGTACCATTGAAAACAGTTTTAGCGGCTATTAATAATTTATTCTTAGTTATTTTTGTTCAGTTATGATTTAGAATGAGTTTTTCTTCAATGCAATCCACAGTGGGGTGCTATTAAACATAGAAACAACATCTAAGGCAACTACTGAATAAGCTTTAGGTACATTAATGTCTATATCATAAAATACATTTAAAAAACATCAATTTTGTCAGTAGGAACAATTGCGAGGATATCAACGTATCTTTTACAGGAAATGGTTGTGAATTCTAATAAATCAAGAACTCTCGTCTTCTACATCTTGTATAACTAAATCAGAAACTACTGGGGATACAAGCGAACCCATAGGACACCTTAATATTTGTTTATAGAATTTCTCATTTAAAAAAACCGTACTATTGAAAACCGGTTCAGTGGCTATTAAAAATTTATTCTTAGTTAATTTTGCTAAGTTATGATTTAGAAAAAGTTTTTCTTCATTGCAATCGAAAGCAAGATCTAGTGGAATGCTATCAAACATCGACAGAACATCTAAACAAACTATTGAATGGGTTCTAGGTACATTGATGTCTATACTATAAAACACATTTAAGAAAAGACCAATTTTGTCAGTAGGAACAATTGCAAGGATATCATCAACGCATCTTTTATGAAGAATGGGTGTGAATTCTCATAAATCAAGAGCTCTTTCTTTCTACATCTTGTATAACTAAATAAGAAACTACTGGGGATAAAAGGAACCCATAGGACAATCCGATAGCTGTTTATAAAATGTATTATTAAAAAAACAGTACCATTGAAAACAGGTTTAATGGCTATTAACAGTTCATTCTTAGCTAATTTTGTTCAGTTATGGTTCAGAAAAAGTTTTTCTTCAATGCAATCTAAAGCATGATCTAGTGGAATCCTATCAAACATCGACTTAACATCTAAGGAAACTAATGAATGGGTTGTAGGTACATTGATGTTTATACTATAAAACACATTTGAGAAAAACATCAATTTTGTCAGTAGGAACAATTGCAATGATATCATCAACGCATCTTTTATGAAGAATAGGTGTGAATTCCAATAAATCAAGAGCTCTTCTTTCAACATATTGTAAAACTAAATCAGAAACTACTGGGGATAAATGCGAAACCACAGCACCACCCAATATTTGTTTATAGAATTTTTAATTGAATGTAAAGACAGTACCATTGAAAACAATTCTAGTGGATATTAACAATTCATTCTTAGTTATTTTTGTTAAGTTATGATTGAGAATGAGCTCTTTATCAATGCAATCTAAAGCAAGATCTAGTGGAATGCTATTAAATATTGACAGCGCATCTAAGGAAACTATTGAATGTGTTTTAGGTACAATAATGTCTATAGTATGCAACACATTCAAAATAACATTAATTTTGTTAGTAGGGAAAATTGCAAGGATATCATCAACGTATCTGTTATAAAGAATAGGTGCGAATTCTAATAAGTCGAGAGATCATTCTTCAACATCTTGTAAAACTAAATCAGAAACTACTGGGGTTAAAGGCAAACCCATAGGACAATCCGATATTTGTTTATAGAATTTCTTATTGAAAGAAATAATAGTACCATTGGCAACAGTTGTAGTGGCTTATACCAATTCATTCTTAGATATTTTTGTTAAGTTATGATTTAGAATAAGCTTTTCATCAATGCAATCTAAAGCAAGATCTAGTGAAATGCAATTAAATATTGACACCGCATGTAAAGAAACTATTGAATGTGTTTTAGGTACATTAATGTCTATACTATAAAACATATTTGAAAAACATCAATTTTGTCAGTAGGAACAATTGCAAGGATATCATCAACGTATCTGTTATTAAGAATAGGTGCGAATTCTAATAAATCAAGAGCTCATTCTTCAGCATCTTGTAACACTAAATCAAAAACTACTGGAGTGAAAGGCGAACCCATAAGACCATCTGATATTTGTTTACAGAATTTCTTATTGAAAGAAAAAATAGCATCATTGAGAACAGTTCTAGTTTCTAGTTCTATTAACAATTCAGTATCAGTTATTTTTCTTTAATTATGATTTAGAATAAGTTTTTTTCTTCAATGCAATGTAAAGCAAGGTTTAGTGGGATGCTATCAAACATCGAGACAACATGTAAGGAAACTATTAAATGGGTTTTAGCTACATTAATGTCTATGTTATAAAACACCTTAAAAACATCAATTTTGCCAGTAGGAACAATTGCAAGGATATAATCAACGTATATTTTATAAAGAAAATGTAGTAGCTGGTAGTTTCTGAATAAATTAAATTGATTTTTTTTTTAATTTATAGCTCCATCTAGTCTGAAGAGACGTTAAAAATTGTATGTTTCAGATGAGATAACTTTGATCCATATTGTCGATTTATATTGTCCCGGTGTGTGAAAAGATTTCTATTCTGATTGATCGTTACCATGTCCGATGATAAAACAGATTCCTAGTTGAATTAGAATAAGTTTTTCTTCAATGCAATCGAAAGCAAGATCTAGTGGGATGCTATAAAATATCTAAGAATACTATTGAATGGGTTTCAGTTACATTAATGTCTACTATAAAAAACATTTGAAAAAACATCAGTTTTGTCAGAAGGATACAATTGCAAGGATATCATTATCGCATCTTTTGTAAAAATAGGTGTGAATTCTACTGAAACAAGAGCCCTTTTCTAACATCTTGTAAAACTATATCTACTACTGGGGATAAAAGCGAACCCATAGAAAAACTCGATATTTGTTGATAGAATTTCTCATTGAAAGAAAAAATCGTACTATTGAGAACACATTTGAGTGTTTGAGTGTTGAGTTCTAGTGGCTTTTAACAATAATTCATTCTCAGTTATTTTTGTTAAGTAATGATTTTAGAATAAGTTTTTCTTCAATGCACTCTCAAGAAAGATCTAGTGAGATGCTATCAAACTTCGCGACAACATCTAAGGGAACTATTGAATGGGTTTTTGGTACATTAATGTCTATACCATTAAACGCATTTAAACCCCATCAGTCTTGTCAGTAAGAACAATTGCAAGGATATCATCAACGTGTCTTTTATAGAAAATGGTTGTGAATTCTAATGAATCAAGAGCTTTTTTCTTCTACGTCTTGTACAACTAAATCAGAAACTACTGGAGATAAAAGCGAACCCATAGGGCATCCCAATATTCGTTTGTACAATTCCTCATTTGAAGAAACAGTACCATTGAAAACAGTTTTAGTTGCTATTAACAATTCATTCATAGTTATTTTTGTCAAGTTATGATTTAGAATAAGTTTTTCTTCAATGCAATCTAAAGCAAGATCTAGTGGAATGCTACCAAACATCGACACAACGTCTAAGGAAACTAATGAATGGGTTTTAGGTACATTGATGTCTGTACTATAAAACACATCAGACAAACATCAATTTTGTCAGTAGGAAGAATTGCAGGGATATCATTAACGTATCTTTTATAAAAAATAGGTGTGAATTCTAATGAAACAAGAGTCCTTTTTTGAATATCTGGTAAAACTAAATCTACTATTTGGGATAAATGCGAACCCATAGAAAAACTCGATATTTGTCAATAGAATTTCTTATTAAAAGAAAAACCGGCACCATTAAAAACAGTTTTAGTGGCTATTAACAATTCATTCTTGGTTATTTTTCTTAAGTTATGATTTAGAATAAGTTTTTCTTCAATACAATCTAAAACAAGATCTACAACTATGCTATCAAACATCGATACAACAGCTGAGGAAGCTATTGAATGGGTTTTTGGGTACATTAATGCCTATACTGTAAAACACATTTGAGAAAACATCAATTTTGTCAGTAGGAACAATTGCAAGGATTTTTTATGGAAAATGGTTGTGAATTCTAATGAATCAAGAGCTCTTTTCTTCTACATCTTGTATAACCATATCAGAAACTACTGGGGATAAAAGCGAACCCATTGGGCATCACAATATTTGTTTATAGAATTTCTAATTAAAAAAGGAGAAACATTGCAAACAGTTTTAGTGGCTATTAACAATTCATTCTCAGTTAATTTTGTTAACTTATGATTTAGAAAAAGTTTTTCTTCAATGCAATCAAAAGCAAGATCTGGTGGAATGCTATCAAACATCGACACAACGTCTAAGGAAACTAATGAATGGGTTTTAGGTACATTGATGTCTATACTATAAAACACATTAAAAAAAACATCAATTTTGTCAGTAGGAACAATTGCAAGGATATCATTAACGTATCTTTTATAAAAAATGGGTGTGAATTATAATGAAACAAGAGCCCTTTTTCACATCTGGTGAAACGAAATCTACTACTGGGGATAAATGCGAACCCATAGAAAATCTCGATATTTGTTGCTCGAAATTCTTATTGAAAGAAAAAACTACACCATTGAAAACAGTTTTAGTGGCTACTAGCAATTCATTCATAGTTATTTTTGTCAAGTTATGATTCAGAATAAGTTTTTCTTCAATGAAATCTAAAGCAAGATCTAGTGGAATGCTATCAAACATCGACACAACATCTAAGGCAACTATTGAATGGGTTTTAGGTACATTCATGTCTATAGCATAAAATACATTCAAAAACATAAATTTTTTTAGTAGCAACAATTGCGAGGATATCATCAACGTTTCTTTTCTAGAAAATCGTTGGAAATTCTTATAAATCAATAGCTCTTTTCTTCTTCATCTTGTATAACTAAATCAGAAACTTCTGGAAATAAAAGACAACCGATAGGACATGCCAATATTTGCTTATAGAATTTCTTATTAAAAAAACAGTACCACTGAAAACAGTTTCAGTGGTTATTAACAATTCATTCTTAGTTGATTTTATTAAGTTATGATTTAGAAAAAGTTTTTCTTCAATGCAATCAAAGCAAGATCTGGTGGAATGCTATCAATCATCAACACAACATTCGGGAAACTAATGAATCGGTTTTAGGTACATTGATGTCTATACTATAAAACACATTAAAAAAACATTAATTTTGTCAGTAGAAACAATTGCAAGGATATCTTCAACGTATCTTTCTTGAAGAATAGTTGTAAATTCTAATAAATCAAGAGCTCTTTCTTTCTACATCTGGTATAACTAAATAAGAAACTACTGGGGATAGAAGAAACCCATAGGACAATCCGATATCTGTTCATAAAATGTATTTTTAAAAAAACAGTGCCATTAAAAACATTTGTAGTGGCGAATAACAATTCATTCTTAGTTATTTTTGTTAAGTTATGATTTAGAATAAGTTTTTCATCAATGCAATCTAAATCAAGATCTAGTGGGATGCTATCAAACATGGACACAGCATCTAAGGAAACTAATGAATGGGTTTTACGTACATTAATGTTTTTTAGAATATCTTTGAGTCCCCAACTATTTTTTATACACAAGCTTATGTTTATAGAAACTGGTTTCAAAATATCAAAAATATATTTAAATAAATTGTTAGTAGGAGAAACAACTGTCGAAACAATGAGTCTCCCACTTAAATGGTTTGTGAACCTTTGGGAGAGAAAAAGCTTTTGCTGTAACACTATTGTGAGTTTGTCAACGGTATGCAGATGAGTTCAGTGTTGGGTATGTTGCTCTTTTTGAGTAACTAGTTACAATTACGTTACTCAGCGGAAAAGGTAACTAGTTACAGTTACGTTACTTGTAACTGTAACTAGTTGTAGCTAATAGATAAAGTAAATTCAGGTTACCTGAAAAATTACTTTTTTCGCTTGCTTAATTTTATAGTTTAAAAATAAAAATAATTAGGATGATAATTCATAAAAAAATTAATCAAAAAAGAAATAGGCTATAGTTAAAGTGAGATTTTTCAGTAAAATTTTGTAGCTACACAGTTCTATTTTCACCCAAAAAATATGAAAGTTTTTTTACTGTAAAAAATGAATTTGCAAGCCAAAAGGACGAATTTTCAACCAGAAAAGTTACTTTTCAACAAAATTTGGACTTTTTACAGTAATAGTTAAATTTTTAATAAAATACATGAATTATCAACCTAACAGTTGAATTTTCTACCATTTTCAAACCAAAGAGACTAATTTCCAGTAAAACAGTTAAATTTTCAACAACAAAATTAATTTTTAACTAAATAGATGAATTTCCTAACATTTTCAAACCAAAAAGACAAATTTTCTACAAAAGAGTTGAATTTCCGACAAAAAAGTTAATTTTCGACCATATTTGAACTTTCTACCACAATACTTAAATTTTTAACAAAATGTAGGAACTTTCAACCAAATAGTTGAATTTTGAACCAACAAAAATTAGATTGGCTTACCAAAAGATATCAACTTTGAAACAAAAACACCGAATTTTGAACCAAGGAAGAAAAAAAAATCTGCCCGCTTCGCGGGCACATTCTCATGGCGCGCTTCGCGCGCGGCTCGCTTCGCTCGCAAGTTTCAGCGCGCCTAGGGCGCGCGACTGTTGGATCTCGCGCTTCGCGCTCGATCATATATTTATCTCGCGCTTCGCGCTCGATTATGTATTCACCTCGCGCTACGCGCTCGGGCGTATTTGCATCGCGCTTTACGCTAGGCTCCTCTAGATTTTTGAACTTCGTGTTCGACTTCGATGAAAAGAAAAAGTTTGTTTGCAAATATTATAAAATTATCAAAACCTCTACATATTAAGTGATTGTTAAATTTTCTTTTATTTTAGACTGAAAAGGAACTTTATTTACTCAAGGTTCTATCGACCTTAAGGAACACATTCTCATCCAGACACTCGCGCTTCGCGCTCGATATTTGATTTGAAAATCATTTGAACCGTATAATAGAAACAAAAAAGTTGGAGCGCACTTACGGCGTGCGATTTGGTAAATACACTGAGCGCGCACTTTGTGCTTCGTGTTATATGTTCTTCATATACAAATTACTAAATTTGTATTTGATTTCAAATGAAAAGTAATGATATAATTGAGGCGACAAATTTTATTAGTTAACATTTTATTTTAGCTTGTGCCGTTTATCAAAAAAGTTAATTTTTTCATTTTGAATATATTCTTACCACAAAAATTGATTACGGGTGTGTAAGTCTTTTTTGAATGCACAATTTTTGTTCATTTATATGTTTTCGTACCTTGCATTGTTTTTTCAAAACTTTGATTTTTTTTACTGTCAATGTTATTTTCACGAATAAAACAAAAACCACGCATCCTATCGAAACATGAGTCACAATAAATTTGTACCTCTTCCATGGATGAACAAATTTTGTTTGGTCATTTTTTCGTAGCTGGTAATATTCGTCTGAAAATTTGATTTTTCTATTTTCAATGCTGTTTTTTACGAATAAAACAAAAACTACGCGTCATATCAAAAAGTGAATGATAAGAAATTTGTAGATCTTTTTTAGGTGCACAATTTTGGTGAGATGATCTTTTCTGGTATCTTGCATAGTTTTACAGCAAAATGGCTTTTTTGATTTTTCATTAATTTTTTGTGCGATCAAAATTTGAATTTTTTATTTTTCGAAAAATTCAAAAAGTTGTCATGAAAATATTATAGGGTGTTCAGGAATCAACGTTTTTCTCCTCTTGACTTTTTTTCATATCGTGCGTTTTTCGGCTTAAAATGTTCATTTTCGTTTGTTTTTTGGAATTTTGAAAATGCTATAACTCCAGTAATTTTTTTTTATCACGAAAAGTCATAAGAATATTTTGTTCGTCATTTTACGTACTACTAATAACCGTACATAGAATTTTCAAATCTTCCAAAAAAGTGGTCTCAAAAATTTTCAAAATGTGCTCACTTTTTGGATTTTCATCCAAAATAGCTGGTTAACGAACTCGTTCTCTATTTTTCGGCCATAAAAAAGTGTGCCAAAGCTCAATCAAATCTGATCATTTTTTCGAAAGTTATCGTGGCTACAGACAGACAGACAGACAGACAGACAGACTACAGACTACAGACAGACAGACACCTTCGTAAAAATCGTTTTTTCTGACTCAGGAGGTCTCAAAACGTGGACATTTGATGAAAACCGACTATGTCAAATTTTACATAAAACCAATACCTTCTCATTAGAATGAGAATGTAAAAATGTCAACTGAATTGTTGAATTTTCGAACCAAAAAGACGAGTTTTCTACAAAGCCGTTGCATTATCAAATCGCCAATATGATTTTTTCACAAAAAAGTTACTTCTCAACCAAATAAAATAGTTGAATTTTTATTAAAATGCAAGAATTGTCAAATGAAATAAATGAATTCGCAAAGAACAATATAATAATTGATGTTATTTCAATCAAAGAAGATTTTAACTTGAAATCAAACACAGTTTAATTCAACCAAGAAAGACGAATTTTCAACAAAATAGCTGAATCGTCAACCAAACCAGATTAATATTCTATCAAAATAGTTCAATTTTTAACCAAAATAAATTAGACTTTTTTTACAAAAGCATATCGATTTTGGAACGAAAAAGTCGAATTTTTAAATAAGAAGTAAAATAATCTGTACTGAATTATTGCATTTTTAAGCCAAGAAGACGAATTTTCTATACAAACCTGTTGTATTTTCAAATGGAAAATATGAATTTTCACAAAAAAGTTACTTTTCAACTAAATAAAATAGTTGAAGTTTTAACAAAATGCCAGAATTTTCAACCAAAATAGATTAATTTTATACGAAAAATATAATAGTTAATATTATTCCAACAAAAAAAAATACTATGAATTTTCAAGAAAATAGCTGAATTCTCAACTAACAGAAAATTAATTTTTTACTCATAACGGACCTATAAACCTTTTATAATAGGAGATAATATACAAAAAACACAAAGTAACTTCAAATTAACCAAAAATTAAAGTTCCAAGTTACTGCAAAAATCGTAACTAAGTTACGCTACAAGTTACCTCACAAAAAAGTAACGAAGTTACTCTAAAAGTTACCAATAACGTAAGTTTTCAGTAACCTAGTTTCTTGTCACAAGTATAAAAAATGATTCAATAATATTAAATAAATTATTATTAAAATATAAATAAATATATATTAATACAATAAAAGTTATTAAATAATTAAAAGACAAAAATTAAATTAAAACTAGCTGTGAATTCGATCTCGAGTGTTTCCACTTTGTTTGCATTTATAATTATATGGTGCTCATTTCACGAGCACTTTGCTTCCCGTTAGCAAATGTATTTGAAATGTATTTGCTTCCTCATAGAGGAAGCATTAGTTATTTTTTTCAATAATAGACAAACCAATGTCTTCATTTTGATCAATTCAAAAATAGAAATGTACAAAAAATGCAAAACTACAAAATAATAAAAAAAAAATTTTAACACAAAGACAAATCAGACAAATCAAATTTTGTATTCGAAATGATAATTTTTCGAGCTGGAAAAGGGATGGGAAAAGTTCTGTAGCACCCTATCCCTTTCCCAGCTTTATGATTTCTTTACAAAAATTGTCAGAATTACCCTATTTGAAAACTTAGGATCAAAAAGTCTTTTCCATTCATGCGTCAACTTTTATGTCAATGAAAAAAGTTTTTCGGTTTGGAGCAGATGACTCAAATATTATAAATGAGCAAAACTTCCTTAATCCTCAATAAAGTGTATTAATATTATAGATCAATCGATTTGCCTTGAATCAAGGAATCTTTTCCGTTCTTGCATCAATTTTGAATTATGTTA
>CAKNYM010052859.1:337153-347580 GCA_932195095.1 Andricus curvator
TTTTTTTTTTTTTTTTTTTTTTTTTTTTTTTTTTTTTTTTTAAATTGAAAAAGGCCTAAAAAAACTATCAGGAAAAACTATCTAAACGCACACATCGAGGGGTAATCAACCGAGCCAAACGTATTAGAGCTTTCACAATGCGGAAAAAATCACCTCCCAACTTTGAACTCCAGAAAATTCAATTTTGATCGTGGATCAATGCGGATTTCTTGATTCGATAGGGGAAATCTCCATTATTCAGAATTAATAAAAACCGGAAAATTGATTGTTTGCTCCTAAGGCTGGTTTCTTCGTTCCACGTCACACATGTCCAATAATAATCTAACTCACCCCAATTCCGGTTTAAGGAAAACATTGCGCTGCATCTGTGAAATATTGTCTCCATTATCACAGAAGACTCTCGCCAATGTAACATTTCGAATGTTAGCCAATTGATCTGAAAAACAGGAAGACGTTCATGAAAACCCAATTCGAAATCTGCATCCAGAGTTATTATTATAAAATGCATTAAAAAAAAGTTTATCACCTGGCGTAAATGGATAAACCTGTTTAGCAGAGTCATAAAAAAACCTATCAGTTCTTCTCGTCCTCGCAAATTGTTCAGATATCAAACAATGGAAAGTTGGACCCAAAATACCATCTTCTACAGACCTTTCTGCCATTCCTCCAATTACAAGATCGACATCGTCGGGACTTTTGTAAAGACTTCTGAGCTTCTGTACCATCTAAAAAAGACGAATAATAGACAATTTGGTTAAACATATTTTTATGATAATACAGGGGCAAAAATTCTAATATTGTAACATTTTTTGTATATAAGTTTTCATAAATGGAATAAAACAACTTCAAGTTTACGTTCATACATTTTTTATTTATTATTCTCAGGGTTCTACAGCCTAATTGACTTGAAAAAAGTGATCTCTTTAAACCGAAAAACTAATTTCTAAACCAAAAAATGAATAAAAGTTACTAATGTGTATTCGTAATTAGACTAATGTTCACTTGAATTAAAAGAATTCAAACGAATTCGATTCACAAAACTTCAAAATAATTAAAGCTAAATTCAAATGAATTTGAAAAAAAATTTTATTGATTTTAGTAAAACTAGAGTGAATTTAGTGCAATTTAAAAGAAATGAGAAGAATTCGATGAAATTCATAAAAATTCAAGCGGAATCAAGCAAAAAATTGAAGTGGATTGAAAGTAATTCAAAAATATAAAAAAATTAATTAATTTCAGTAAATTTGAAATAAGTAAAGAAAAGTTCAAGAGAGCTCAAAAAAATTCAAGGTGAATTTTAAAATACTTAGAGAGGACTTAGAAAAAAAAGTAAATAAAAATCTTTCAAATCCATTGGATTGAGTAGAATCGAGTGAATTTAGAAGAATGCCAAAAAATTCAGAATAATTCAAAAGAACTCTTTATACATTAATAAGAATTCAGGGTGAATTCAAAATAAATTCATATGAATTTCAAAACATGTATGAAAATCTCTTGAAATTCTTGAAATTCTACGAAATCCCTCGCTTCTTGAGAATAAATACTTTGAGATCCATAAAAATAATATGAAGATCCCATTGAAATTGATGAAATTTGATATTTCCTGAAATCCTGAAAAATTTATTGGAATACCTTGAAATATCTAAGAACCTTATAAGTTCTGTAAAATCGTTCCATGCCTTCCGGAATTTAAAAAAATTCTTTATAACCGCCTGCAAATTTTCCCAAATTCCTTAAAATCATTAAAATCCTTGGAAATCCCAATAAACATGTTATATCGCTTAAAAATACCTTCGAATTTTTAAACATACACTAAAATATTGCAACTCATTCAAAATCTTTTGAAATCCCTTGCAATTTGTTAAAGCTCTTGAAAATGAAGAAATCCGTAAGATATTAAAAATAATTTGAAATCTTTTGACTTCTCTTGAAACTTTTAAAAGCTCTTGAAAATTCCTTGGAATTTTTAAAAGTACCGTAAAATCTTTAAAATCGTTTGGAATCACTTTAAAACTTTTTAGAGCTCTTAAAAATTCCGTGAAAGTTTAAAAAGTACCGTAAAATCTTAAAAGTCCTTTGAAATCCTTTGAAATTATTGAAATGAATTGAAAATTCCTTGGAATATTTCCAAATATCCTACAATCTAAAAAATTATTTAAAATCTTTGCAAATGCTTTGAAATATTTAAAAAATTTGAAAATCCTATGAAATCCCTTAATTCTTGTAAATACATTTTTTCAAATCCATTAAAATATTGAAAAACCCTTAAAATATCACAGAACCTTATTGGTCCATGTTATTTTTTTTAAATCCCTTCAAATCATTTTATACATTGGAAATTCCTTGAAAATTTTCAGATTACTTGGAAATGCCTTGGAATCTTTTGAAATACCTTGAAATATTTAAAGTTTATTAATACCCCAACATTTTTCAAATTCCTTTAAATCATTTCAAATTATTGAAATCTATTAAAAATACCCTAAAGTATTTCTAATCATTTAAAATCTTTTGCAATTTCTTCAAAATTTCTTAGAATTTTTAAAATATTTGTAAAATTCGCTAAAATTCTTTAAATCCTTTTTAGTTATTGAAAATTCCTTGGAATCTTTAAAATTCTTTAAAATTCATTCAAATCTTTGGAAATGATAAGTAAGTAAGTATACCATTAAGCCATTTTTTTACCATTTTGGAAATGATAAAATCTTGTGAAATTACATCAAATCTGAAAAATTTATTAAAATACCTTGAGAGCTTTCAAAATCCCTTAAAATCATATAAAACCGCGGAAATGAAACAAAATTCCTTAAAATATTCATAAATATTCTAATCCTCATAGGCCCTATAAAACTGTGCAATATCTTCCAAAATTCTAGGAAATTCTTTAAAAAAGCTTGAAAATTCCTTGGAATCTTTTCAAATTCCCTAAAACATTTAAAATCCTTCGAAACCTTTTGAAATCCCTTCAAATTTATTAAACCTGTTATTATTATTACTATTACTATTTAATACATATTTCAAAGCCTTTGAAATAACATCAAATTACTGAAATCAATTGAAAATTCCTTGGAATCTCTTAAAATACCCTAAACTATTTCAAATTCTTTCAGATCTTTTGAAATCCCTTGAAATTTTAAAGCTCTTGAAAACTACTTGGAATTTAAAAAAACGTTGAATATTTAAAATCCTTTGAAATTCCTTGAAAACTGGTCTTGAAATTCCTTGGAATCTTTAAAAATTCCCTAAAATATTTAAAATCCTTTGAGATATTTTGAAATCCTTACAAAATTTTTAAAGCTATTACTATTACTGTTGCAATAAAAAATATTACAGAGCCTCTGAAATATCAATAAATTACTCAAATCAATTAAAAATTCCTTGGAATCTTTTAAAATACCTCAAAATTTTTTTAATCCTTTCAAATATTTCACACCTCCATTCCTCCGTAACAGGAAGCCCAGGTACACAAACTCTTTAACCTCCTGCCCCGTCTTCCGTTTCCACTTCCACTCCCCTCCCTTCCAACTCATTTTCTGAACACCACAATCTTGGACTTTTCCACATTCAACTTCAATCGATTCTCATTCAGGTATCCTTTCAACCTCTTCATCATCTCCTTTAAGAACTCTCACTCTATCATTCGTCTCTTTATATAGCCTCTCGATCAGGCCTCTCTCCACTCCCACCTCCTCCAACGCCTCTGTAATTGTCCTGCCTATCCCTATCTCCTTTCTTATACAGTGACACTATCAACCCCTCCCTCCACCCTCTAGGGAATCCCTCCTCTCTCGATACTCTCTTTACTACCTCCTTCAGCCTCTTCCTAACCTCTTGTGTACTAAACAGCCACGCTTCGTTCTCTACCCCATCCAGCACTGCTGCCTTTGACATTCGTAACTTCCTTATCTGTTTCTCGATCTCATCATTCAACTCCTCCACCTCTGCCTCCCTCGTTCTTCTACTCCCAATATCTCTCTTCCATGCATCTGAGCCTTAAAACGATTCTTTAAAAAACTCCCTCCACTCCTCACTCCCTATCTTCTCGCTTATTTTCACCCTGCGCTTCCTAAACCTATTTATTATCATCCACACGTCCCCCTCTGTATACTTCTGAACTCTTCTTCCAGATCTTGCTCCCTTTCTTGTTCTTTCTTCTTACACATCAAGCTGAACTCCTTCCTCATCTCTAAGTACTCCTTCCTTTTCGCAGTTTTCTTTCCACTTCTTGTACTTCCTTCTCACCTTTTGTTTTCATCTTTTTACATTTCCTATCTCATCACGGTTTCGCCATTCCTTTCTTCTTCTTTCTAAATACCTTTTTTTGCACACACCTTTTCACATTCTCTTTCAGATCCTTCCATATCTCTTCCGCCGACTCCCTTTTAGAACGAACCTTTCCTAACTTCTCCTGATATTTTTCTATCGCCTCCCTCGTCCAGCTCATCCTCACCCCTGTCGACACATCATCCCCACCTTGCCTTCCGCCGCCCTCCTTCCTTATCTACAATCTTAAAGGCTGATGGTCTGATTCTACAGTCTCTTCTACTCCGAATCTCTCCGTTTCCTCCCACCCTTGCATATTTATGGCCACATAGTCTATCACTGATATCCCCACCTTACTCACATACGTGTATTATCCCTCTTCGTCCCCTGTTACCATATCATTAGTCACCCCTTAGCCTCTACCCTCCATACAGTCTCTTAAAATCTCCCCCTCCTTATTTATGAACTGATCCTTTGATCTTCTTTCAAAATTCTCTCCTTCCCTGTGAAGGGAAAATGTGGCGATGAGGAAGCTGTGGGGGTTTGGAAAGAAGTTGTTTGCCGATGATTTTGGAAGAAGAATAAAATTGTTCAACTCGCTAGTGATGATTGTGCTGTTGTATGGAGTGCACGTGTGGGGGTGAAAGTAAAGTGGAGAGATAAATAGGATATAGGAGAGGTATGTGAGGTGGAAACTGGGGTTGGCAAGGAATACACCTAATTATATGGTTAGAAGAAAGACGGAAAGAACGTGTTTAGGAACTCTAACAGGTATATGAATATGATGAGAAATTTTTGGAATAGGAGAGGAATCAGCTGGTTAAGGACTGTTAGTGGGAGAAGGAGAACACAGGAGGGGAAGATGCACGTTGAAAAAAAGGTATTTTAGAGGGAATGGGCTGCAGAGGTGTATAAGGTGGTCAAGAAGAACAGCATGGAGAGAGGGGGCAGCAGCAGGGGAGGAGAGAATAAGACGGTTAAGGTTTAATGGGAGCTATGGGTCGATTATTCCAAGGGACAGAGCGCAGTATTTGTGTGAGTAAGGAGAAAAGAAAGTCAGGAGCTTGTAGCTTTTTAAAGCTCCTGAAATTAGTCGAATATAAAAAAATTAAATTAATTATAATAGATAAATCTGTAAGTTGGAAGAAAAAAGCTTTCACTACTCGCGGTAGCACATTCTAGTTTTTAATAGAATAATTTTGTAGATGCAAAACGAACAATTGTATTCTTGAATATCATATAATTTAAAAAAGGGCCTTTTCGAGAATAGGAAAAAAGGGGAAGCTCAGGGGAATAGGGGAAATACTGAGGGGAAACAAGGAAAGGGAAAGTGGGGGAAGTGAGAGGTAATGGGTGGTGAGGAAGTTAGGGAAGTTAGAGGCAGGGAAGTGATGGAAAATGAAAGGAGGGGGAGTAGGGGAAATGTGAGGAATTCGGGGATTGGAAGCAGGGGAAGCGGTGAGAAATGTGATATAAGAAAGAAGGGGAAGTGAGGGGTAATGAGTGGAGAGGAAGTTAGGAAAGTGAGGGGAAATTAGAGAAGTGAAATTAGGGAAAGTGAGGAAAGGAAAAAGTTGGGGAAGTAAGGGAAGGAAAAAGTTAGGGAAGTGGGGGGAAATTAGGAGAGCGAAAGTCGGGTAAGTGAGGGAAAATTAGTTGAAAGTGAGTAGTGGAAGTGAGAAGAAATACGGGAAGGGGGTTAGGGAAAGTGGAGGGAGAAAAAGTAGGGAGTTTATGCGATATGAGGGGAGGGGAACTAGGGGAAACAGGTAAATGAGGGGAGGGTAACTGGAGGAACTGAGGCGTAACAAAGGGAGAAGTAGGATGAATAAATGAAGACAGGTAAGTGAGCGGAGTGGAACTAGGGGAAGTGAGGGACAACAAAGGGTGAAGTAGGGAAATTAGGAAGGGGCAGTAGGAGAAGTGAGTGTAAGTGAGGGGAAGTAGGGGAAATGATTAAAAATAAGGATGAGTAGAGGAAAGGTGGTTGAGTGCGCGAAAGCGCATTAGGGGAAGGGGAAGCGAGTGTTAGCTGGAGGATTGAGGAGAGTGGAAAGTAGAGGAGGAAGAATTTGGGGCATGCGCGATGAAGGGTGAAGTGAGAGAAAGTAGGGGAATGTAGGGGAAATAGGGGAGGGAATGTACTTTGCGCCTACTTTGACGATTTTTTTTCTTCAAAATTGTTGAGCTTCCCTAAATTTCCCTGACCAAAAAAATTCCCTAACTTTTTCCTGATTTTCATATTTTCCCTGACCTGCGGCAACCTTGTAATAATAAAATTATACCTCGCTCGGAATGTAGTCCAAGAAGTCGGCAAAATTTTTTGCGACTGGAAGCCCGCAATAGTTGCGATAATGATTGTATCCTGGAATTCCATGGTCACGACCTCGTTGAATATCAAGGCTCACAGCATCTAGACCCAAGTTGCCATTTGTTTTGAATAAGCCATGAGTCATCTGAATCGTAAGAAAAAACAAATTAATCACAGAGTAAAAAATAAACCAAGAGCGAATATTAAACCAGTTGACTTTTTTCTGATTAAATTTTAATACTCTGTAAAATTTTAAATGCACACTTTTTTGGAAAAAGTTGAATTAGAGGGTGGCCGCAAAATTTCATTTGCAAAATTCCGTGACTTTTTTCTGACTAATTTTTTTGTTTTCCTGACCATTAATTGGACGACTGAAAAATCCCGAAAAATAAAATTCCAGACACTGTCAAATTCCCAAATAATAAAATTCTCGAGTGATAAAATTTCCGAATAATAAAATTCCCGAATAGGAAAATTCCCGAATAATAAAATTTTCGAACAGTTTAGAAAATTGCCGAATTATAATTCATCCGAACAAGAAAATTCCCGAATTCAAAAAATTAAAATTTTTTGTTTATATTATTTATTTATCAAAAATACAATAATCACATATTTGTATTGAAAAACAAATTTTTTTTTAAGTTTAAAAATTCTAAAAATATTCATAATAATCCCCGTGGGATTGTATTGACCCTCAAAAATTGAACTTTGACGTTAAAATCTTGCTTTTGTCCTCTAGAGAAAATAATCGCGTCATCATGCCACATATCTGGTACAAATTCTTATAAGATTTAATAAAAATCATTGATTAGGGCTTTTAATAAATCAATAATATTTATTGGTATGCAATTTTTCAATTGCTTAAATTCGGCAATTTTCTGTCGAGAATTTTCAAATTCGGTAATATTATAAACTGTCGGGAACTTCATTATTCGGGAATTTTCTGATTCGGTAATATTATAAACTATTCGCGAATTTTCCAATTCGGGAATTTGATTGTTCGGGAACTTTATTATTCGGAAATTTTATTATTCGTGAATTTTCCAATTTGGGAATTTGACATTGTCAGGAATTTTATTTTTCAGGGTTTTTTAGTCTCTCCCAATAATATTTAAAGATTAACATAACATTTTAATATATAGAATCTATTTAAATAAAACATTCTGAAAAAAGATCTTCTCCTTTCGCTCCGCTGGGAATTGAACCACAGAACTTCCGATTGCCGGTCAGGTGCTTTCCCATTAAGCTACTAGAGAGATCGAGAGAATAAACTTTTTTCAGAAATATCCGCATTATTTTGCTGATTGGTACAAATCTCAAGAAATCTGTATTATCATTAAAGTATAAACAGCAATTTTGAACGTCTTTTCAGCCTAGATGGAGCTATGAATTAAAATTGTAATTTAAAATGAAAAACAGTTTTAACAAAATTGTTGATTTTTTAACAAAGTGGATGAACTTTTAAACAAATAGTTGAGTTTTCAACCAAAAAGATTAATTTTCTATCGTCAAAATCGAAATTTCAACAAAAGGCATGAATTTTCAACAAAAAAAATATTAATTTTCTAGCAAAACTGGAACAGTTACATATTCATTTTACAAAATTAAATTTTTACAAATAAAGGAATTTTCAACAAAATAGTTAAATTTTCAACCATAGAGATGGATGTTCAAATAAAATGATGCATCTCCAAACAAAAAATGAATAATTCAATTTTCAACTAAATTCATGAATTTTCACTTCAGAATATTGATTTTCTACCGAACAAAAAAATCAACGACTTGAATGAATTTTCAACTAAGAAAGATGAAATTTTCACCAAAAATGAAACGGTTAAATTTTTAGTTAAAAAAATTAATTTTTAAACAAATTAAAAACGAATTTTCAAAAAAATAGTTGAATGTACAACTAAAAAACAAATCGATTAATTCTCAATTAAAGTAATGAATTTTTAACTTAAATGATGCATCTCCAAACAAAAAATAAATGTTTAACAAAGTAGTTCAACTTTCAACCAAGTAGTTGTATTTAAAAAAAAATGTATCCAAGAAGATTATTTTTCTACCAAAAAGTAAATTATTTTTAACCCCATAATTCAATTTTCAACTAAAAAGATCTATTTTCACTTCAGAATATTGATTTTCTACAAAAAAAAAAAATTATTTCCAACAAAGTAAATGAATTTTCAACCAACTAGTTGAATTTTTATTTTAAAGAGTTAAGTTTTTTAGACAGCAAAGTTTAATTTTCTACTGGAAAAGATCAAATTTTCACCAAAAATGGAACGGTTAAATTTTCGGATTAAAAAATTAATTTTCAACCAAAGAAAACACGAATTTTCATAAAATAGTCAAATGTACAATTAAAAAACATAAATTTACAATCAAAAATAGAATATTTAAATTTTTAGTTAAAAACTTTAATGTTTAACTACAAAAATGTTAACAAAAATTTCAGTTTTCAATGCAATTGATGAATTTTCAAGCAAGATTCTGAATTTTCTAGAGAAAAAAATTTCAACATAAAAGATTAATTTTCAACCAAACTATTTTCTATGAGAATCAAGAATCTTCAGCCAGGAAAATAATTTGTTAACGAAGTAGTTCAACTTTCCATCAATTAGTTGAATTTTCAACCAAAAAAGATGAATTTTCAACTAAGAAGATTATTTTTTTACCGAAAAAAATGAATTTTTAACAAAATAGTTAAATTTTCAATGAAAATAATGAATTCTTAACTAAAATAATGCATCTCCAAACAAAAAATAAATTTTTAACAAAGTAGTTTAACTTTTTCCCAAGTAGTTGATTTTTCAACTAAAGAAAATAATTTTTTAACAAGAAGATTTTTTTTCTACCAAAAAATACAAATTTTTAACAAAACGCATGAATTGAAAAAAAAGTTAATTGTTAACCAAAAAGTTGAATTTTCTTACACAGTAGTTGAATTTATAACCAAAAAAAGACGAATTTTTAACAAAAGAATTAAATTTTCAATCAAAAAATAATATTTTCACAAAATTGTTGAAGTTTCTACAAAGTAGATTATTTTGGACTCCTTAAAATTAAAAATATAAATTTTCAACCAATAATGGAATAATTATATTTTCAGTTTAAAAAAAAAACTGGTTGAATTTTCCACTCTAAAGATGAATTTCCAACTAAAATGATGAATTAAAAAAAAAAAATTGATTTTTAACAAAGTAGTTCAACTTTCAACCAGGTAGTTGAATTTTCAAACAAAAAAGATAAATTTTCATCAAAAAATGTAATTGATGATATTTTAACCAAAAATGTTCAATTTTTCGAATATCCAAAATTTCCCCATGTTGATTAAATGGGATTTTGAAGTGCCTGGTGGCACGTGTTATTATTTGATTTTTGAAAAAAAATTACGGATTTTCTTTCTCCGGAAATGAAAAATTTTGGGGGGGGAGGGGTGTTTAGCCCTCTAGAGTGGAAAAAAAATTTGCAATGCATTTTTGGACCACCCCAGTGGTCATGGGCGGCAATGAACTGCAAAAGGTTGTGTTGTATTATAAGGATGCAGTAAATCTATTTTTTCCGATATTAAATGATCTCAAGCGCGAAAAGGATTTCGAATTTGCACGAGAAGGATAAACTGAAACAAGTGTTAAAATCGCGAGTAAAGGCAACGACCTAGATTCCTAGAAGTTTGGTGAATGGGCGAATTATTTTTGTGATAAAATTGTTACAATATACTGCGATCATCTGCCTCCTAAATAAACTTCTAAAAAAGGTACATCAGGACCTCAGTTACCGTTGCTGAAATTTCTCTTCATGTTTAGGTATAAACAGCAATTTTGAACGTCTTTTCAGACTAGATGGAGCTATG
>CAKNYM010052859.1:351222-379690 GCA_932195095.1 Andricus curvator
GAAAATTCCTTGGAATTTTTAAAAATATCCTAAAATCTTAAAAATCGCTTTCAGTTATTGAAAATCCCTTGGACTCTTTTAAAATTCTCTAAAATATTAAAAATCCTTTTGAATCTTTTGAAATCACTTAAAATTTTTTAAAGCCGTCGAGAATTCCTTGGAATTTTTAAAAATACCTTAAAATCATTAAAAATTCTTTAGAAAGACTTTAAATTATTAAAATAAAGATTTTAAATAATTCCGCAAGATATTTAAAATCCTTTTAAATCTTTTGAAATCCCTAGAAATTTTTTAAAGCTCTTGAGAATTCCTTGGAATTTTCAAAAATACCCTAAAATCATTGAAAATCCTTCAGAAAGACTTCCAATTAATAAAATCTAGATTTAAAATGCCCGAAGGTATTTCAAATCCTTTTAAATCTTTTGAAATCCCCTGAAAACTCGTTGCAATTTCTAAAAATACCCTGAAATCTTTTAAATAATTTGGAATCGCTTTCAGTTGTTGAAAATTCCTTGGAATCTTTCAAAATTCCCTAAAATATTAAAAATCCCCTCGAATCTTTTGAAATCCCTTACAATTTTTTGAAGCTCTAGAGAATTCCTTGGAATTTTCAAAAATATCCTAAAATCATTAAAAATCTTTTAGAAAGACTTTAGCTTAATAAAATCCAGATTTAAAATGCCCCAACATATTTAAAATCCTTTTAAATCTTTTGAAATCCCTTGAAAATTCCTTGGAATTTTTGAAAATACCATAAAATCTTGAAAATCCTTTGAAATCACTTTCAGTTGTTGAAAATTCCTTGGAACCTTTTAGAATTCCCTAAAATATTAAAAATTCTTTTAAATCTTTTGAAATCCCTTGAAAATTCCTTGGAATTTCTAAAAATACCCGGAAATCTTTAAAATAATTTGGAATCGCTTTCAGTTGTTGAAAATTCCTTGGAATCTTTTAAAATTCCCTAAAATATTAAAAATCCTCTCAAATATTTTGAAATCCCTTAAAATTTTTTAAAGCTCTTGAGAATTCCTTGGAATTTTTAAAAATACCCTAAAAATATTAAAAATTCTTTAGAAAGACTTTAAATTATTAAAATCTAGATTTAAAATAATTCTGCAAGATATTTAAAATCCTGTTAAATCTTTTGAAATCCCTTGAAAATTCCTTGGAATTTTTGAAAATACCATAAAATCTTGAAAATCCTTTTAAATCGCTTTCAGTTGTTGAAAATTTCTTGGAATTTTTTAAAATTCCCTAAAATATAAAAAATCCTCTCAAATCTTTTGAAATGCCTTAAAATTTTTTAAAGCTCTTGAGAATTCCTTGGAATCTTTTAAAATTCCCTGAAATATTAAAAATCCTTTAGAAAGACTTTAAATTATTAAAATCTAGATCTAAAATGCCCTAAGATATTTAAAATCCTTTTGAATCTTTCGAAATACCTTGAAAATTCCTTGGAATTCTTCAAATGACCCTAAAATCCAGAGCCGCTGTTCTTAGTGCTTCTTATTTAGTATCCCAAATTTTCAACTCGATGTGGGGCTTCGTGTGAAAATAAGTCGACAAATAAAAAAATTGCCGGTAATGTAGGAATCCGGTCACGTGACCCACTCGTCACATGACCTTAAGTTATTGAAAATTCTTTGGAATCATTTAAAATCTTTTAATTTTTGTAAAATCTTTGGGAATACCTTAAGATATTTAGAATCCTTTAAAATCATTTGAAATCCCATGAAAATTCCTTCGAATTTTTACAATTACCCCAAGAACTGCAAAGTTCTTTCAAGTCCTTTTCAGTTATTTAAAATTCCTATGCATCTTTTAAAATTTCCTGAAATATTTAAAAAAAAATTTCATTCTTTTGAAATCCCTAACATTTTTTAACATTTTTGAAAATTTCTTAGAATATTAAAAAATACCATAAAATCTTTAATATCCTTTGGATTGACATCAAATTTAAAAAAATTCCTTGGTCTTTTTAAAATTACCCCAGAAACTCTAAATTTCTTTGAAATCCCTGCCAGTCATTGAAAATTCCTTGGAATCTCTTAAAATTCCCTGAAATATTTAAAATTCCATAAAATATTTAAAATTCTCTAAAATATTTAAAATTCTCTAAAATCTTTTGAAATCTCTTAAATCTTTTTAAAGCTCTTGAAAACCCTTAGAATTTTTCAAAATACCCTAAAATCTTTAAAATCCTTTTGAAACACTCCAAATAGGTGAAATCTATTAAAAATTTCTTTGAATCTTTCAAAATACGCTAAAACAAACATACAAATAAATAAATAAAATATTTAAAATCCCTTGAAATGTTTGATGGTTCTTGACAATTTCTTTGAATTTTTTAAAATACCCTAAAATCTTTACAATTTTTTGGAATCTCTCCAAATCATTAAAATCTGTTAAAAATGTCTTCAAATCTTCAAAAATCACCCTAAAATATTTCAAAAGAATTCAGGAAAATTCATAAATAGGTATAGATCTAAATTCAATAGTGGCATATTGAATTTTCAAATCCAAAAAATGAACTATTTGCCGATTGGAAAAAAAATTCAGGTTACAAAATTGTATGGGTGGGCAACTTCAGCGGAGTATTAAAATCCGCCTAGAAAAGAAATTTGAAAAATTAACTATTTATTAATACTCACGTCAGAAACGACATTCATGTCCATTTTTTGACAAGATTGAGTTGTAAGGCCCCTTATAATTCCGTCAAAAAAGTCATCAGATTCAATTGTGTGTGGTTTGTAAAAATTGTCCCTCAGACGGAGTGTTTGATCCACACTTCCGGTTTCATCCAGCATACTAGAAAAAAGTAGAAAATTAAGAAAATTTTTTGAAATTGGAATAGTGCTCCACGTTTGACCGGTTGAATGTTTAAACAATTCGAATAATTTGTACGTTTCATCGTTTAAATTTTCCATCGTTTCCAACTTCTTTTTTTTTATTTAAACTAATTTCAGCCATATCGATAACAGGTTTTTTTAACCAAATAGTAAAATTTCCAACTTGAAAGATTATCCAACAAAAAATTGAATAGGTAAATTTTCCAAAACCGAATAATTTTTAAACACTATTTGCATTTTGAACCAAGAAAGATGAAATTTTGACAAAAAGAGATGAATTTTCAACAAAACAGTTGACTTCTCAACCAAAAAGGATACCTATTAACCAAATTGTTTCATTTTCAGTAAATTACACTAATTTTTCACTGAAAGGTAGAATTTTCAACCAAGAACATGAGTTTTTAACCAAGAAGAATAATTTTGAACCGAAAATACAAATTTTTAACCAAATAGTTGAATTTTCGAATAAAAAAATTAATATTTTACCAACAAAAAAATAACAAATTTGCAACAAAATATTTGAGTTTCCAACCAAAGAAATTAATTTTCAACCACAAATCTAATAGTTAAATTTTCAGTTAAAATTTTTTATCTTTAACCAAAGAAAGAACAAATTTTCAACAAAAAGTCAAAATCCTCAACCAAAACCGATGAATTTTAATGAAAAAGTTGCAGTTTTAACCAGAAGAGATAACATTTTGACAAGAAGAGATGAATTTTCAATAAAACAGTTGAATTTTCAAAAAAAAAAATAAAATACTTATCACCAAAATTGTTCAATTTTTATCAAAGAACATTAATTTTTCACTAAATAGTTGAATTGTCAACTAAAAACATAAGTTTTTGACTAAGAAGATTAATTTTGTACCGAAAAATACAAACTTTTAACCAAATAGTTAAATTTTCAATTAAAAAAGATAAACATACAACCAAAAAATGGAATAGTTGAATTTTCAATTTAGGAATTAAGTTTTTCCAAAAAAATAAAAAAATAATTTGCAATCAAATATTCAAATTTTTAACCGAGAAAACAAATTTCCAAACAAAAATACAAAAATTGAACAGTTTAGTTTTCAGTTAAAGAAGTTTATCATCAAACAAAAAAAGAATAAATTTTAAACAAAAAATTAAAACCCTCAACCAAAACCAACCAATTTTAATGAAACAGTTGCATTTGTAACCAAAAAAGTTAAAATCTTGAACAAAAATCGATTAATTTTAATGCAACCAATTTTTTTTTGAACCAAGAAAAATAAAATTGCGACGAATAGAGATGAATTTTTAACAAAACAGTTGACTTCTCAACCCCAGAAAGATACTCTTTAACAAAATTGTTTAATTTTTAACAAATTACATAACTTCCACTGAATAGTAGAAATTTCAACTAAAAACATCAGTTTTCAACCAAGAAAATTAATTTTGTACCGAAAAATACAAATTTCTATCCAAATAGTTGAATTGTTAATTGAAGAATTAATTTTTTACAAAAAAAAATGAATTAGCAACAGAATATTTAAATTTGCAATCAAAGGAATGAATGTTTAACTATAAATCTAATAGTTAAATTTTCAGTTATAAATTTTTATCTTCAACCAAAGAAAGAACAAATTTTCAACAAAAAGTCAAAATCCTGAACCAAAACCGATGAATTTTAATGAAAAAGTTGCACTTTTAACCAGAAAAGATAAAATTTTGACCGCAAAATACAAATTTTTAACGAAATAGTTGAATTTTCAATTAAAAAAGATAAACATACAACAAAAAAATGGAATTTTTTAATTTTCAGTGTAGTAATACTTTTTTTCAATTGACTTTTTTTCTGAAAAAAGATCTTATTTTCAGAAAAAAATTAATTAAAATAATTTTTAATTCATAGCTCCATCTATTCTCAAAAGATGTTAAACATTTCTGTTATTCTCTAATGATAACACAGATTGATTTAAGAATAAATTTTTTTCAACAAAAAATAAAAAACTAATTTGCGAAAAAATATTTAAATTTTTAACCAAAGAAACAAATTTTCAAACAAAAATAAAAAAATTGAACAGTTCAGTTTTCAGTTAAAAAAGTTTATCATCAACCAAACAAAGAATAAATTTGCAACAAAAAATTAAAATCCTCAACCAAAACCGATCAATTTTTATAAAACAGTTGCATTTGTAACCAAAAAAGAACACATTTTCAAAAAACTTAAAATCAATCCAAACATAATATTTTTCAAGAAAACAGTTGCGATTCTGACCAAAAAAGATGAAATTTCTACCGAAAGAGTTGAATATTCAACCAAAAAAGATTTTTCAGTCAAGAAAGAAAAAAATTTCAACCAAATTGTTGAATTTCCAACAAAAAATTCCTTTTCAACAAAATAGATGAATTTTCAGACACAAAAAATCTATTTTTGACAGAGTAATTAAACATTCAACTAAGTAGTTGAATTTTTAACTAAAAATGGAATATTACAATTTTCATCCAAAAAAACTAATTTGCAACGAAAAATTTAGTAGTTGATATTTCTACCAAAAAAAAATTAATTTTAAATCAAAAACAGTTGAATTCAACCAAAAAATACGAATTTTTAACTAATATTTTAATCAAGAAAGAAACAAAATTTTAACCAATGTATGCAATTTTAAACAGAACAGTTGAATTTTTTGAAGAAAATATGAATTTTCAATAAAACAGTTAAATTTTCAATCAAAAATGTTAACTTCGTAATAAAATTGTTAAATTTGAATCGAAATGATTGAATTTTCAACCACACAGTTGCAAATTTACCCAAAAATGTAAAATTTCTATTCAAAGAGATAAATTTAAAGAAAAAACCGTTGAATTATCAACGAAGAAACATTTCTCAGTCAAGAAAAACATTTCAACCAAATTGTTGAATTTTTAACAACAAAATTAATTTTCATCAAAATAATTAAATTTTTCACCAAAAATTCTTAACAAAAAATATGAAAAAAATATTTTAAATCAAATTATTAAATATAAAAATATAAAAATCGAGATAAAGAGGAAAAGATTTAAATAGGGGAAAGACCTGCGGGCAACAAAAAAATTCTTGATAATTTATATTTATAGACGGGAATTTAGATTAAGAGAGATAGAAAAAGATTGACATAAATAGATAAGGGACAGGACGAGATAAAAAGGAGGGGATTGAAAAAGATAAAGGTGAATTTAGATTGAAAAAGAGATACAAAGACGTTCATGGATGTAGGATATTAAATAGAGAAGAGAAGATTAAAAAAGATAGACGGGAATTTGAAATAAAATATGTATAGTAAAAGACAAACGTTGATAGATTTATGATACGATAAGATAGGGATAAGGATACTGAAAAAGATAGACGTGAATTCAGATTTACAAAGTGATAGAAAAAGATTGACGTGGACAGATAAAGAATAGGATAAGATAGGAAGAAGGTATTGAAAAAGATAAACGTGAATTCAGAATGACAAAGAGATAGACACAAGATACACGTTGATGTATGATAGGATGAGATAGAGGAGAGATTAAAAAAGATAGACGGGAATTTAGATTGACAGAGAGATAGAAAAAGATTGACGTGGATAGATAGAGGATAGGATGAGATAGAAAAGACGGTATTCAAAAAGACGGTCGTGAATTTAGGTTGACAAAGAGATAGAATGGGATACATTTTCTCTATCTCTTTCTATCACAAGGATTCAAAATTATTCAAAAAGATAGGATCTCTTTTCACTTCTCGCAGGTTACTGTAACGGTGGTATATAATTTTTTCCGAAAAAAACGGACTTTACCGAGAGTCTTTCTACTCTTTAGATTATGTATACAAAAATCTTTGCGATTCCCGACTTGCACCCGCTTACCTGAGTAGTATACCCCCACCATTCCGTCCAGCGCGTCACCCCTCGCTTGCTTGTTCTCGCCTGGGATTATATCTTAGAAGGCTGGCGTATCTGAGATATTTAAACTCGACATTGTAAATAGAAATTTTAAATTTTATTGCCGGATTCTCGACAATAAAATCAAACTATTGTCCCTTTGGGTTCTAGTTTATAAATAATTTCCGATGGAGTTTATGACTCTAAAATTTGAAGCTTTTTAGCTTCAAAGACGCGTAAAATGAAATTAAATAAAAAAAATGAATATAATAAATCTTGAATAAAAAAGGAAACTGTCTAGTTGAAAATTCAACTGTTTTGTCAAACTGAAATTTCTTTTGATAGAAATTCAACCATTTTTTTCAAAATTTGTTTAATTTAAAAATGCATCTATTTTAATAGAAATTGCATCTTTGTTGGATGAAATGGCAACTATTTGATTGAAAATTCAACAATTTTGTTCAAAATTGATACTTTTGTTTCAAAAATTCAACTATTTTGTTGAAAAATCAACTGTTTTGTTGCAAATCCCACAATTTTTTGGAAAACTTTTGCATCTTTCTTTGATAAAAGTGCAACTATTTGGTTGAAAATTATTTTTTTTTTGCTTGAGGATTCGACTATTTTGTTTGAAAATTTTGGTAGAACCACTTTGTTAAAAAAAAATTGTTGTTGATTCATATTTTTATTTGAAAAGTCATCTCCTTGGTTCAAAGTTTAACTATATTGTTGAAAACTGACCTATTTAATTAAAAATTCATCTGCGCGTGTAAAACTTGAACGAATTTGTTGAAATTTTTTTTTTGTTGAATGAAGGTTTACTGTTTGGTTGAAAATGTAACTATTTTGTTGAAAATTAATTTTTTTACTAAAAATTCGTCAGTTTTGGTTTAAAATTTAACTACTTGGTCAAAAATTCAACTATCTGGTGAAGACTAAACTTTTTTGTTGAAAAATCATATTTTTGGGTTGAAAATTCAACTGTTTTGTAGATAATTCGTCTTTTTGGCTTCAAAATTCTACAGTTTTGTTGTCAATCAAATTATTCAGTTGAAAATTATCTATTTTGTTGAAGACTCAACTAGTTAGTTGAAAATCCAACTATTTAGTAGAAAATTAACTTTTTGTTGAAAAATAATATTTTCGCGTTGAAAATTCAACTCTTTCGTAGATAATTTGTCTTTTTGGCTCAAAAATTCAACAATGTTGTTAACAATTGATGTATTTTGTTAAAAATTCTGTTTTTATGTGAGATTCACCTTTTTGGTTGAAAATTTAACTTTTTTTCAAATTAGTTTTTTTTAAACATTCGTCTTTTCTGGTAAAAAATTCAAGTATTTGGTTTAAAAATTAATGTATTATGGTAAGAATTAATCTTTTTGGTTGAAAATGTAACTAATTGTTTGAAAATTCAACTATTCTATGGAAAGCTTAGCTTTTGACTTAAAATGCAAATAACTGTTTGGTTGAAAATTCATTTGCTTTGATTGAGGATTTTACTGTTTTATTAAAAAATTAGTGCGTTTTTATTTGATTCAGCTGTTTTGGATTTAAAATAAAAATCTGTTCCTTCTTAAAATATCAACTATTACATTTTTCGTTGAGAACTCATTTTTTTTTTCGTTAAAAATTCAATTACTTGTTTGAAAGTTGAACTACTTTGTTGATTAATATAAAACAGTATTTAATTTCCAAATGAAAAAAAAATTTCAAAACAAAAAAAGTAATTTTTCACCAAAAAAAGATGAATTTTTAACAAAATTATTTTTACCGATTAGTTTTAAGATTCTTATTTAGGAATTCTTCAATTTCCAAACAAAGTTTGTAATTGCTTATTTTTTAACTCTTCCAGTTTGAATTTATTAATTTTGACAATTTCCAATTATAAAGCATATAATTTTCCAAGTATTAAGAGTATTTTAACTTTGATGGTTCACGATAATTAAAATTCTGAAATTTTAAACGATGAAAATGACAGTGGTGTTTTTTGAAAAAAAAATCATATTTTTAGTTTTAAAAAATCTATCCAATCGCTTTGAATGTCACTTGATACTACATGATATAAATAATATAAAATAATATAACATAAATAATATAAAATAATATAACATAAATAATATAAAATAATATAACATAAATAATATAAAATAATATAGCATAAATAATATAAAATAATATAACATAAATAATATAAATTTCTCTATTCTTTTTAATCATTTCATTATTCTTGAAAAACTTTTAAATTTTGTTCAAAATCTTTAAAAAATTACATTTTTTTAATTTTGTTTTAAGTTTCTGGCCATTTTTTAAAATGGCCTTAAAATCATACCTTTTTTCGACAATTTTGGATATCTTGAAATTAATTTTTCAAAATGGAAACTAATTGTTTATTTTCTTAGGAATGTGACGAAATTTTTTTAATTCACGACATCTTTCAAAATTCTTAAAAAGCTTCTTCTTTTGGAAATATTCAAAAATCTACATTAAAAAATTTCTTGAAATCTTTTCTAAGTTTTAAATTATTTTTGAATCGTTTCAAAACTTCTATAAAGATTTCTAAAAGATAAATCAAAATCGTTAAATTTTTAACCTACAAAGATGCGAATTTCCAAACAAAAAACATCAAATTATAACCAAGAACAGTTGAATTTTCAAGTCAACAGACGAATTTTTTACAATAGAGTAGAATTTTCAACTCGAAAAGTTGAATTTTCAACAAAAAATTTAATTTTTAACCAAGAAAGATGACTTTTCTACCGTAAAATATGAATTTTCAACTAAAAGACAAATTTTGAACGAGTTGAATGAAACAAAAGAAAGCGAATTTTCAACAAAATAGTTGAATCCTCAAATAGATGAATTTTCGATAAAAAAAATATTAATTTTAAACCAAATACTTCAATTTTCAACTAAAAATGGAATCGTTACATTTTCAGTTAAAAAAATAATTTTCAACATATAAAAATTAATTTTCAACTAGTTGCATTTAACCAAAAAAGACAAATGTTAAAAAACGAATTGAAAAAAAAGTTAAATTTTCAACCAAAAAGGTGAATCTCACATAAAAACAGAATTTTTAACAAATTAGTTCAACTTTAAACAAAAAAAATGTCAATTTTCAACAACAAATATTAATTTTCCACCAATAAAATTAATGTTCTACGGAAAAAGATAAATTTTTGAATTTTTGAGCCAAAGAGACGAATCATCTACAAAGCAGTTGAATTTGCATCCCGAAAATATGATTTTTTAACACAAAAGCTTATTCTTCACCGAATAGTTGAATTTGCAACCAAATAGTTAATGTTTAATCAAATAGTTAAATTTTAAACCAAAATTTATGAATTTCTAGCAAAAAAATTAATTTTCAACAAAATAGTTACATTTTCAACCAAACAGTAAACCTACATTAAAAAAAAAAAATTTCAACAAAGTCGTTTAAGTTTTACCCGCGCAAATGAATTTTTAATTAAATAAGTTAGTTTTCAACAATATAGTTAAACTTTAAACCAAAGAGATGAATTTTGAAATACAAATATAAAACTCAAACAAAAATTGTTTCTTAACAAAGTGTTTCTACCAAAATTTTCAAAAAAAAAAAGTCGAACCTCAAGCAAAAGAGAGTGTCTGGTAAGAGATAAGTTTTTCAAAAAATAGTCGAATTTTTATTTGTTTAAAATTTCAGATTGACTTTTCAACAACAAAATATGAGTTTTAATTAAGAAGTACATTTTCTATCAAGATACTGGAATTTTTAACCTAAGAAGACGATTTTTCAACAAAACAGTTGAATTTTCAACAAAATATAGTTGAATTTTTCAAACAAACAGTATCAATTTTTGACAAAATTGTTCTCGTGTTGAATTTTCAATCAAAAAGTTGCATTTTCATTCAAGAAAGATGCAATTTCCACTAAAATAGATGAATTTTTGAATTAAAAAGAGAAGTTTTCCAAAAAATAGTTGGATTTGCAACAAAACAGTTGAATTTTCAATAAAACAGTTGCCAGTGTATCCAAGAAAGATGCAATTTCTATTAAAATATATAAATCTTTAAATTAAACAAATTTTGAAAAAAACGGTTGAATTTCTATCAAAAAAAATTTCAGTTTGACTATTCAAAATTAAAATATGAGTTTGATATTTATTTGTTAAATAGCCAAACTGAATTTTTTTTTTTGTAGAAATTGAACTATTTTTTTTTGAAAATTTGTTTACTTTAAAAATTTATCCATTTTAATAGAAATCGCATCTTTCTTGGATAAAATAGGAACTGTTTGATTGAAAATTCAATTGTTTTGTTGCAAATCCAACTATTTTTTGGAAAACTTATCTTTTTAATTTAAAAATTCATCTATTTCAGTGTAAATTGCAGTTTTCTTGAATAAAAATGCAACTGTTTGATGGAAAATTCAACACGAGAACAATTTTGTTGAAAAATGATACTGTTTGGTTGAAAAATTCAACTATATTTTGTTGAAAATTCAACTGTTTTGTTGGAAAATCGTCTTCTTAGGTTGAAAATTCCAGTATCTTGATAGAAAATGTACTTTTGATTTAAAACTCATATTTTGTTGTTGAAAAGTCAAGCTGAAAATTTTTTTATTTTAAATTAAACTATTTTTTGAATAACTCATCTCTTACCAGGCACTCTTTTTGGCTTGAGGATTCTACTATTTTGTTTCAAAATTTCGATAAAAACACTTTGTTAACAAACAATTTTTGGTTGGAGATTTATATTTTCATTTGAAAATTCATTTCTTAGGTTTAAAGTTTAACTATATTGTTGGAAACTGACCTATTTAATTAAAAATTCATTTGCACGGGTAAAACTTGAACGACTTTGTTTTTTTTTTTAAATAAAGGTTTACTGTTTGGTTGAAAATGTAACTATTTTGTTGAAAATTAATTTTTTTTGCTAAAAATTCATAACTTTTGGTTTAAAATTTAACTATTTGATTAAAAATTAACTATTTGGTTAAAAATTCAACTATTTGGTGAAGAATAAACTTTTTTGTTAAAAAATCATATTTTCGGGTTGAAAATTCAACTGCTTTGTAGATAATTTGTCTCTTTGGCTCAAGAATTCAACAATTTTGTTAACAATTGATGTATTTCGTTGAAAAAAAATTTTGTTTGTAGAAAATTAATTTTCTTGGTGAAAAATTAATATTTTTTTTGAAAATTGACCTTTTTTGGTTAAAAGTTGAACCACTTTATTAAAAATTCTGTTTTTATGTGAGATTCACTTTTTTGGTTGAAAATTTAACTTTTTTTTAAATTCGTTTTTTTTAACATTTGTCTTTTTTGGTTAAATACAACTAGTTCATGGTTCGAAAGTGTTCCCTTCCCTTTAATCTATTTGTTTGTTTTTAGTTTCATAACAATGTAAATACCAGTTAACAAACATGATTGTTCAAAAAATGTATTATTGCTTATAACTATCTTCTCTCAGATAATTGCTAGAAAGTAGCATTTTTTTTTATTTTGAGCTTTGCTTTGGCTTCTTAGTTACGAACAAATAATGAATAAACAATAAAGAAAATAATTTTTCAAATAATCTTTCTTTTAGTGAATATTTTTTTCTGAATTAAAGTATTTGAAATATTCCTAAAATTTTCTATGTGGAATAAAATATATGAATGTGAATTTTTTTCTTGAAGTAGTTACCGAAAACTAAAAAGTCAAAGAAAAGCTGAAAATTCCAGAAAAACCCACAACTTTCTAGCATTACTCTAAGAAAAGATAGTTATAAACCAAAAGGAATTTTTGAACAAATATGTTTGCAACTTGCATTAATAATTATCTCACTAAGTAAAAAGTGGACAAAAAGTTAAAAATTAAAAAAAAAACCGTAACTTGCTAGCATTATTCAAAGAGAATGTTATTAAAACTAATGAATTCTTTAAACAATTATGTTTGTTAAATTTAATTAATTATTACCTCACTAGAATTTGAAAGTGGACTAAAAGTGGAAAATATTAGAAAAAAACCGCAACTTTCTAAAATAATATTATTGTAAATAATAAATAGTTCCAAAAATTGTGTCTGTTAAATTCAATTGATTATTGCCTCGGTCTAACTGAAAAGTTGAAAATTATTTGAAAAAATCAGATAAAACAGTGAATTTCTAACTTTATTCTGAGAGAAAATGGCTATAAAATATAATAAATTGTTTTAACAATATATATGAAAATCTAGTTATTACTATAAAGTAATATTTTATGCACTAGAAACAATTTTTACTAAAATAAATTTCAAAAAACTAACAGTTAGCGCCAGAAACTTGCAATACCCGCAAGTTTTAACTTATGGGGCTTATTTGAAACCCTATAAAATAGACATTATAGGGATGCAATTCAAAAATAAATTTCTCATTCGTATTCTATGGCTGATTTTGAAGAGAAATTTTCAGGATCAACTCGATATACATTATATTGACAATTCTGAATAAAATTTACAAAAATGTCTTTTTATGGGAAATACGTGTTAATCTTCATGGGGCTTGCGGAATTTTTGAATATAATATTTTTTTTAACTCATTCATTTTTTGTGGATTTGAACCAATTTGGGGGAGATATACATGAAAATTAAAAAAAAAAATTGTGGACCACCTTATTCCACGTGGACTTTGGCTAGACCCGCTAGACCTAGGCCTCCCTCGTGGACACTCGTGGACTTTTGCCTTTTTCGTTTAAAAATGCATTTCTTTCTGTATTAATTTCATTTTTTCCGCTCAAAAATGCAACTGTTCGGTTAAAAAATATTGTGTTTCCGTCGAAAATGAAATTTTTTGTTCAGAAATCAATGTTTTGTAGAACATTCAACAAATTGGTAGGAAATTTAACTGTATGGTTGAAAATGTTTATATATTTTTGAAAATTCGTTTTTTTTATAGAAAATTCAAGTATTTGGATTAAAAATTAATGTCTTTTGGTAAGAATTCATCTTTTTGATTGAACATGTAAAATATTTATATATTTATAATATTAATATATTGAACTATTTGGTTGAAAATTCAACTATTTTATGGAAAGCTTATCTTTTGATTAAAAATGCAAATAACTGTCCTATCTTTGAAAGTTGGTATTCGTCGTTTAGTTACCGTTACCGTTACTTAGTTAACCATAAGGCGATCTCATCGACGATGTGCGATCTGTGTTTATTTGAACTCGAGATGTTTGTTTTCATAAGAAGCTTAGTGGAAGTATTAGCATTTATACTTCGGTATATATACGATTCCAATCACGCAATTTTTTAAAATAAGGCTTTTAATTAACATTTGAAATATTTTATTTGTATTTTGAAAGATTCATTTTCGATTTAACGTTTTAGTCATAGTTCATTTATATTTCAAAATGTTTGAAACTTTCGAAATTTTGAGTACCATTTCTTTTTTAATTGTGTTTGGATTTTTTATAAAAAATTTTTGGTTAATTTTTTATTTAAAAACCAACTTTACATTTTTGTTTAACGTTTCAGAAGGAACTTGGCCTTTTTCAATGAATAGGATAAATTAGTTTAGGGTATCAAGAAAGAATGTATTTCCAATAATTCATTTCTACGATAGCTTGCAAATATATAATAATTATTAATTATTTTAACAATTTTCATAAACATATTTAGAGTTTGGCTATTTTTTAAGGAACAGGTACAGTTTGTTTACAAAGTCCACTAAGAATGTCTTTCTGATGAAACTTTTCTATGTTGCTTCGTAAATTTACAATAATTATTAATAATTGAAACAATTTGCATAAACAAAGAGTTTGGCTATTTTTCAACGAATAGGCTAAATTTCTTTTACAGAATTCACTAAGAATATCCTTCCGATGACTCTTTTCTATGAAGCTTTGCAAACTTACAAGAATTATCAATTATTTCAACAAATTAAGGGTTTGGCCACTTTCCATCGAATAAGCCCAATTTGTTTACGGAATCACCAATAATGTATTGCCAATAACTCTTTTCTACGATACCTTGCACAGTTACAATAATCATTAATTATTTAAACAGTCTTCATAAACATATTCAGAGTTTGGGTATTTTTCAAGGAATAGGCACAATTTGTTTACGGAGTCAACTAAGAATATCTTTCCGATAACTCTTTTCTATGTTGCTATATAAATTTACAAGAATTATTAATTATTTAAACAATTTTGATTAAAAAATTAACAGTGTGGCTATTTCTCAACGAATATGCTCAATTTTTTACAGAATTAAGTAAGAATATCTTTTAGATTATTTTTTTCTATAATGATTTGCAAGTTTTCAAGAATTATTAATTATTTAAAGAATTTTCATGAACAAATTAAGAGCCCGGTCATTTTTCAACGAATAGGATCAATTAGTTTAGGGAATCAAGAAAGAATGTATTCCCAATAAATCTTTTCTACGATACTTTGCAAATATACAATAATTATTAATTATTTTAACAATTTTTTTTCAAATATTCAGAGTTTGTCTATTTTTCAAGGAATAGGCAGAATTTTGTTACGGAGTCAACTAAGAATGTCTTTTCGATGACTATTTTATATGCTGCTTTGTAAATTTACAAGAATTATTATTTGTAATATCATTATTTTTAACGAATTGGCTCGATTGGTTTACAGAACCAAACAGAATGTATTAAAAATAAGTCTTTCCTATGTTACTTTGCAAATTTACAATAATTGTTAATTATTTTAACAATTTTCATACACATATTCAGAGTTCGGCTGATTTTCAACAAATAGGCTCACTTTGTTTACGAATTCAACTAAGAATATCTTTTCGATGACTGTTATCTATGTTGCTTTCTAAACTTACAATAATTTTTAATTATTTAAACAATTTTAATTTAAGAACTGAGTGTTTGGCTATTTTTTAACGAATAGGCTCCATTTTTTATAGAATTAACTAAGAATATCTTTCCAGTGACTTTTTGTTATAATGCTCTGCAAATTTCAAAGAATGAATAATTATTTAAACAATTTTGATAAACAAATCAAGAGTTTGGATATTTTTTAAAGAATAGGCTCAATTTGTTTACGGACTCAATAAAGAATGTTTTTCAAATACCTCTTTCCTATGATACTTTGAAAATTTACAATAATTATTAATTATTTAAACAATTTTCATGAACACATTCAGAACAATTTGTTTGCGGAGTCAACTAAGATTATCTTTCCGGTGACTCTTTACTATGTTTTGTAAATTTACAAGAATTATTAATTATTTAAACAATTTCGATTACAAAATTTAGAGTCTGGCTATTTTTCAACGAATAGGCTCAATTTTTTACATAATTATTTATTATGCATCGTGAGATGGTATCCATGCGAAGCCGTGTAAAAATCAAAATTATTTAAGTAAAAATTAATTTCATGGTATTTTATTGAAATTCATTCCCAAATAAAATAAATAAATGTAAATAAATTGGTCGCGCGCAGAGCGCGCGTATGAGGCTCTAGTTTGGTTGAAAATTCATTTGCTTTGATTGAGAATTTTACTGTTTTATTTAAAAATGAGTCCTTTTTTATTCAATTCAGCTGTGTTTGATTTAAAATAAAAATCTGTTCTTGCTTAAAATATCAATTCAACTAATTGTTTGAAATTTGAACTACTTTGTTGATTAATAAAAAACAGTATTTAATTTTAAATTAAAAACAAAATCAAACCAAAAAAACGATGTATTTTTAACGAAATTAATTTTCAACCAAAAAGACGAATTTCCAACAAAATACATTAATTGCTGCAAATGTTTCTATAAATAATATATGTTTGATAATATTTGGTAAAATATTACAATTTATATTTTTATAAACAAATTAGATGAATAATTTCCAAATATGTTAGAAGTTCAAATACAGCGAATTTGTGCCTTCCATTCAAATAGCTTAAGATTAAGTTGAAGGTCTAAGTTAGTCACAAATATCAATAAAAATGTATTAATAAATATTTTTGGAAACAATTGATCATAGTTAAGTATTAATAATAAAATATTTCGTGAATTTTCACTGAGTGAATCTTAGCATGCAGTGTTATTATTCATTCTCAAGCTATTTTCATTTAGAAACCGATTTTTTTCTACGTGTAACTGCCCAAAAATTTTAATTTGTTCATCTAAACTGTTTATAAGCATTTAAATTGTTATATTTGACCAAATATCATCAAAGATATATTACTTTTAGTACGATTTGCATCAATCCAGAAAATCAAGGAAAGTCCAACCTTGAAAAAAGCAAGTGAGGGGTAACTCGTGTAGCGCAATGGTGGGGGTATACTTAGCAGGTAAACGAATGCGAGTCGGGCGATGACCCTCAGGTACGCCATCCTTCTAAGATATAATCCCAGGCGGGAACAAGCAAGCGAGGGGTAGCGCGCTAAACGCAATGGTGGGGGTATACTACTCAGGTCACCCGGCGCGAGTTGGGAATCGCCCGCTTGGTAAAAGGAAGTGAGGGGTCACTCGCTTAACGCAATGGTGGGGGCATACGCGGCAGGTCAGCGGGTGCGAGTCGAACGATGACCAAAAATCTAGAAGTTCGTTTTACTGATAATTTGCAGAGGCCCTAAACCTTTGCCGGTCAAAGTACGGAGCACAAGAAATAAAAAAATGTAGAGGAATAATTACTGCAGACTGCTCTGTTTCAATGACTTTAAAAATTGCAAAGCTGCTGTGGCAGCTTCATTGCTAACGGCAGGATCCTCATCAGAATTGTAATCGTGATTATGACCGATACCAGTTGAAACTCCCAATTTGGAAAGTGTTTTTCCCAGTAAAATTGGCAGCCATTCGTTGAAAGTAATATGTTGAATTTCAGCAATTACTATACGTCTTGCTTCCTGATACAATAATTCATCAGACCATGATGGATTGATTCTAGCTAATTCCTTAGCAATGCGATTGTGTTCTCTGTGCCAAATTGTGTGCATCACAGCCAATTGGATTCCGGCGTTTACACGATCGTCGCCTGAAAATTTAAAATTGTTAATTTTGAAATTGACAATTAGAATTTAAAAAAATAGGGGAATCAATCTATATAAAGAAGCGTAAATGAATGAATGACTGTATTTTTTATTAATTTTTTTAAGTTATTAATTTTGCACTTTAGATGAAATGAGTTAATTAAAAAAAATGGTGAATTACTCCGCTAAAAATAACCTCATGCGAATTTTCAATCAAAAAGGATTGCTTTTGAACACAATTGTTAAATCCCCAACCAAAAAGACGAATTTTGAACAAAACTGTTGAGTTTTCAACCGAAAAGAATACTTTTGAACCAAATTGTTCAATTTTTTATACAGTATATGAATTTTTCTCTAAACAGTTGAGTTTTTAACCAAGAAGATTAATTTTTACACCGAAAAATATAAATTTTCAACCAAATAGTTGAATTTTTAATTAAAAAGATCATTTTTCAACCAAAGAATGGAGTACTTACATTATCAACTTCAAAAATGACTTAGCCACAAAAAAAATAAATTTGAACAAAAAATACTTAAATTTTCAACCAAAGAAACGAATTTCCAACTAAAATGATGCATCTTCAGCCAAAAAATGAATTTTTAACAAAGTAGTTGAACATTCAACCAAGTAGTTAAATTTTCACCCAATTTTCAATCAAGAATATTAATGTAACTTCTACCGAAAAAGACCAATTTTCAACAAAACACATTTTCAACCAAATAGATAAATTTTCAACCTAAAATGATAATTATATAATAAAAAATGGATAACTTAAATTTTCAGTTAAAAAAAAAATAATTTTTAATAAAAAAAAGAATTTTTAACAAAATAGTTCAATCCTTAACCAAAGAGACGAATTTTGAGCACACATTAATTTTTAACCAAATAGTGTAAATTTCATCGTGAAGATTAATTTTTTACCAAAAAAATGAAATTTTAACAAAATACATAAATTTTCAACTAACAAAGTCAAATTTTTACAGAAATGAAATAGTTAAATGTTCAGTTGAAAAAATTAACTTTTAAATAAAGAAATGAATTTCCAAAAGAATTTAAATTTTAAACCAACCCATTTTCAACTAAAATCGAGGATCTTGAAACGAAATTTAACAATTTAGTGTAATTTTTTACAAAAATAGTTGAATTTTCAATCCAAAAGCATACATTTTTTACGCAATAGTTGGATTTTCAACTAACAATGACTTTTTAACAGAATTATTGAATTTCCCACGAAGTAAATTAATTTTTCACGAAATAGTTGAATTTTCAACCAAAATCATGAATTTTCAACGAAGAAGATAATTCTAAACCGAAAAAGACGAATTAAAAAAAAAACATGAATTTTCAACTGAAAAAGATAAATTTTTAACCAAAAATAAACTTCTTTAATTTACAGTTAAGAAAATAAAGTTTTTTTAATCGACAAATTTTTAGCAAATTAGTTGAAAACTGATTTTTGATCTTAGAAAACTTTTTATAATAAAATAAAACGTTCAATTCATTTTTCAATTTCAAATTGTCAAAATCTAATGGTTTCGAATTGAAAATTATTCAAATTCAAAAGTTAAAAATTTTTAATTATTCAATTTCGAACGCGTTTGATCAGAAATAATTCAATTACAATTTCTTTGAATTCAAAATGATTCTAGTTTAAAAATTGTAACCTGAAGATATAAAATTTTTAATATTTTGAAATTGTCCTATTTTTTAAATATTAATTTGAAATCAATCAACTTCGATATTCTTCAAATCAAAATAAAATTGTTCAATTTTTTGTTCCAAAGCTGTTGATTAAAAATTTGTCAATTTGAAACACTTCTAATTATAAATATTTAATTTTAAAAGCTTTTATTTAGATATGATACAAGTTCAATTCCTTTTCATTCTATTCTAAATATTTTCCTTTTTTCAAAATTTTACCTAATCTAAAATTGTTTAATTTGAAACATTTTCAATTTAACATTAGTAATTAAAAATGATTATTTCAAACGATTTTAAACTTAATTAACAAAATTTTAAACACTTAATTTTAAATATTCAATTTAAAAAGCTTTTATTTAGAAATGATACCAGTTCCATTCCTTTTCATTCCATTCAAAATATTGTCCTTTTTTCAAAATGTTACCTAATCTAAAATTGTTTGATTTAAAACGTTTTTAATTTGACATTAGTGATTAAAAATGATTGTTTAAAACAATTTTTAACATAATTAAGAAACAATTTGACCACGGATTTTTAAATTGTTTATATTTTCAATATCAAAAATTAAAAATTCAGAGACGTAAACGCGCGCTTCGCGCTCGTGCATTTCCTACTATTATTCCTAAATTCCTACATCAAAATTATTTTAAATAATTGTCCTGGTCAATACTTAGAACATACAAAAAATGAATATAATAAAAATAATGAATATAAGAAATATAATGAATGAATGAATGAATATAATGTAATACATAATTTTGATGCTGAGAAAAAAGAAAAAATTTATCTCGGTTTTTTCTTGTTTCTTCAAAAAATCATCAGTAATCGTCAATATTGACATCAAACTTATTTTAAAGAATTACCCCGATTGACACTTAAAACTTAAAAAAACAAAGTCATCTATATGTATAATAAATGTAATAAATGAATGTAATGTAATATATAATTTTGATGGTAATATTGACGATTACTGGTGACTTTTTCGAGAAATGAGAAAAAATCTATCTTGGCTTTTTTTGCCATTTCTCAAAAAAATGACCAGTAATCGTCAATATTAACAGCAGAATTATTTAAAATAATTGTCCTGGTCAACACTTAGAACATACAAAAAAGTAATCATGCATATGATAAATATAATGTAATATGTAATTTCGATGTTGAAAAAAGAGAAAAAATCTATCTCGGTATAAATTACCAGTTATCATCAATATTGACATCAAACTTATTTTAAAGAATGACCCTGATCAACACTTAGAACATCCAGAAACAAATTAATCTATAGGTATAATAAATGTAATGTAATAAATAATTTTGATGGTAATATTGACGATTACTTGTGCTTTTTTCGAGAAACGAGAAAAAATATATCTCGGCCTATTTTGTCATTTTTAAAAAAATGACCAGTAATCGTCAATATTAACAGCAAAATTATTGAAAATAATTGTCCTAGACGTCCTGGTCAACAATTAGAAAATATTAAAAAGTAATCTTGGATATAATAAATATAATGTAATATATAATTTTGATGTTGAAAAAAGTGAAAAAATCTATCTCGTTTTTTTTTTCTTGTTTCGAAAAAAATGACCAGTAATCGTCAATATTGACATCAAACTTATTTTAAAGAATGACGCTGATCAATACTTAGAACATCGTGAAACAAAGTAATCTATAGGTATAATAAATGTAATGTATTAAATATTTTTAAGGTAATATTGACGATTACCTGTGCTTTTTTTGAGAAACGAGAAAAAATATATCTCGGCCTATTTTTTCATTTAAAAAAAAAATGAACAGTAATCATAGAATATTAACAGAAAAATTATTTAAAATAATGGTCCTGGACAACACTTAGAACATATAAAAAAGTAATCATGGATATAATAAATATAATAAAGGAATAAATATAATCTGAAACACAATTTTGGTGTTGAAAAAAGAGAAAAAATCTATCTCGTTTTTTTCTTCTTTCTTTAAAAAATTACCATAGTAATCGTCAATATTGACATCAAACTTATTTTTAAGAATTACCCTGGTTAAGGTAAATATTTTTGATGTTAATATTGACGATTACTGATGATCATTTTTGGAGAAACGAGAAAAAATCCGTTTCGGTCTTTATGTTGTCATTTATCCAAAATAGACCTGTCATTGTAAATATAAGGAGCAAAATTATTTATTACATTACATTTATTATTTGATTCAATACATCAATTATTCATTCATTTCTCTTTTCCAGAAAAAATAAAGAGCAATCCTCAATATTGACATCAAAATTATTTTGAATAATTTCCCTGGTCAACCCTTAGAACATCGAGAGAGAAAAATGTAATTTAATGAATGTATGTAATAGAAAAAAAAATGAAAATGAAAAAAAATGAATGGAATGAAAAACAAAATTACCAGAAGTGTAGCATCTTGAAGAAAGACATAGAGATGCAGGTTCAATATTTGCAGTTGGCAAATATTCTCGATCATTTCGTACCTCGACTAAAAGTTTTCCTCCTTCAAATGTTCGAAGTTCGCGAGATTTTTCCAGTGTGGAACCATAAACTGTTGAGCCATCCAAAAAGTGGCTCACTTGATTCATCTGCAAGTGAAGAAGATATTTTTCATAGCAGATGCATATTAGACGGGGCTAAAATCCTACTTTTCAGTCCCTAGAGAGTAAAAAGTACTTTTCAGCCCCTGGGGAGTAAAAAGTACTTTTCAGTCCCTAGAGAGTAAAAAGTGACGTCAGAAGTGAGTAATGAAAATAATCAAACGATCAGTTGATGGCGTTGACATATTACTTGACAGATTGGACCAACTAGAAGTGATGAGTTACCATAACTTACTATAATTTAGGATAAATTACCGAAATATTCCAGAAAATTTTTGGATAGTCTAAACTTCCAAAAAGCTCTAAAATTTTCAAAATTTCTAAAATTTTCAAAATCTCTAGAATTGTAAAAGAATTTAAAATTTATAAAATTTTAAAAATAGCTGGGTCTAATCGTCCCGAAAAATTGGGAGAGTTGGGATGGACTAGTCGTCCAAAAAATTCGGGACGACTAGCCAAGCTTATGAAAAATATTGGACTAGTCATCCCCAATTTCTGGTCGAGAGACTTCGTTTAAAAAGTCTAAAAATTTTTAATTTTTTAAATTTCTAATATTAAAAAAAAATGTCGATCCAAAAAGAGCAATGGTTGATAAAACAGTTAAATTTTCGAAAAAATATGACTTTTTAACAATATAGTTGAATTTTCAACAAAATAGTTAAAGTTACCATAAATTACCAATAAATTAAGAGGATTTACCATAAATTACAATAAATTACGGGAAATTTCAGAAAATTTGGGACATTTTTGAATAACCGAAGCTTACCTTAATTTGCAAAATTTCTATTCAACAAAACAGTTAAATTCCCTTGTGAAAACTATGGATTTTTAACTAATCAGTTGAATTTGCAATAAAATAGTTGAATTTACCATAAATTACCGATATAGACCGAAAATTTCAGAAATTTAACAAAAAATTTGGATCTCTGAAATTTTGGAAATTTCTAAAATCTTCAAAATCTTCAAAATTAAATTTTTTTTCATTTCTTAAATTATAAAATTTTAATAATTTCTGAAAAAAACTTCTATCCAAAAAGACAAATGTATAAAAACACAGTTGAATTCTTGAACAGAAATATGATTTTTTAACAAAATAGTCGAATTTTTAACAAAATTAATTAATTTTCAACAAAATAAATTAATTTTCAACAAAATAATTGAATTTTTAACAAAATAATTGAATTTTCAACAAAATAATTGAATTTTCAACAAAATAATTCAAGTTGCCATAAAATACCGATAAATTACCATAAATTAACGAAAATTTCATACAATTTTGGAAATTTTTAAATGATCTAAATTTCCAAAATCTGTGTATTTGACTTCTTAACTAGTCAGTTGAATTTTTAACAAAATAATTGATTTTTCAAAAAAATAGTTAAATTTACCATAAATTACTATTCTATTCAACCAAACAGTTGAAGTTTCGATCAAAAAAGATGACTTTGAGCTAATCAGTTGAATTTTCAACAAAATGATTGAATTTTCAATCAAAATAGTTGAATTTACCATAAGGTACAGATAAATAACCATAAATTATCAAAAATTATTGAAGTTTTTTTGATCCTCCGAACTTTCATAAATTTCCAAAATAATCAAGATCTCTAAATTTTCTAAATTAATTAATTAAATAATTAATTCTAAGTTACCATTAATTAACGATAAATTACGACAATTTGCCATACATTTTCATAAATTACAGAAAATTACTGAATATGTTGTCAATTTTTGGATACTTTGAACTTCTGTAAATTTCAAAAATTTCTACAAATTTTAAACTTTCATAAATTCAAAAATGATTGGTAACGTATAAATGTACCATAACTTTCCAAAATTTCTGAAATTTTTAAACTTCTTGGTAATTTATAAATTCGCCATAAATTTGCTAAATTTATATATACAGCATAATATTTAATATACAGTGAACTTTCGCCTATTGCCACGGCCTTGAACCGTACACGTTCCATAATTTCAAGGCTCGAGGGGCCCCCACCTCTAGCCCGACCGTCAGGTTACTTTTGTCAAGCGACGCTCATTGGCTGCCCCGGCCTTGTATCGATGAGGGCGCTGTAAGCAACTTTTTCAACTGCGCTTATGCCGAAAAGCGCGGTTCGATTTGAAATCAATAAAAACTGTCAATACTAATGCTTTTCGGTACATGCGCAGTTGAAAAAGTCGTGGTCCGTTAACCTACATGCATGATAGTGTTTTTGTTGACGTACGATGTGACAAATATAACATTTCCTGGAAATAGTACAGTTTGCCAACTGAAAATCAATATAATAGAATCAAAAAACAACTGAAATATTTCGCGGAATAGTGAGTTTTGTAGCATGACATCACGGTCATGCTTGGATAGGTGGAAATGTCTAAAAGCTTAGCATACTATTCTAAACGTAAAAGTAAGTAAGTTATAAAAGTCTGAATATTATTATTTTTTAAGTGTAGAATTCTAGGATAGGTGGAAATGTCAGCCGTCAAAAAGGTTAACAGATGGAACTGCAACTGCATACGAGTTGTTGGAAAAAATATTCTAAACGTAAAAGTAAATCATAAAGGCCTGAATAGTAATAGTTTTCAAATGTATAGAAATTATTTTCTCAGTCATGTTCCATTATTTTGGCGATTGACGACCTTCCAGTTTCACAAAATACAATCAACTATCCGTAATTTGAGGAGAGAGTACCCGATCTGATACACTAACCTACAATTTTGGATATTTTATTTTATTTCGTGACACTGAAAGATCGTCAATCGAGAAAAAATTGGAACATGGCTAAGAAATACATTATACACTTGAGAAATATTAATACTCGTATATTGAAGACTTACTTTTACGTTTAGAATATATTATCCAAAAAGTTGTCTGCATTCCCATGCCGTCATGCTAAAATACTCAATTCAAACCAACGAGGGCTTCCCGCTCTTCGGGCCTCTTTTTTCATTGGTCAGCCACTGACGCGGACGAGACCGACCGTGATGGGAGGTGACGGAACTGCGCAATTTGAAATAAGCGTGTATAGGGGACTTGAAATAGGCGAACTTTGAAATAGGCGGAAGTTCACTGTCCTATTACGACGTACCTGTTCAACTGGGCCAAAACTGCAGTCTGTTCTCAGGACAGGAAGTGACCTGACATAACTCATGCAACGGACATATTCTTTTGAGTAAATTGGATCGTGATCAGGCACACGAATGGCAGCACAATCAGGATGAATGTATCGTGGAGACAACCAATTACCATCTTCTTGGCAGCAGGATATTGGCAATCCATTCGCCACTGATGATAAAAGGACTTGAATTAAATTTTTGCTTCAGTTTTTTTCACAGAAAAGTTTCTACAGTATTGTATTTTTTCAACCGTATCAGAAACAATGAATCAAAGAACAAATAGTAAATCGTATTTGAAATTTTCAGTTTGAAATGTTGTAATTTGATTAGAATGAAAGGAACGACTGAAAAATCCGGAAAAATGAAATTTCCCAATTGAAAAGTTCAGGAATAATAAAATTCCAGAAATTATAAAATGGCCGAAACATAAAAATCCCCAATTGAAAAATTCCTGAAATTGTTTTTAAACAAATATTATTTATTCATTAAAAATACAATTATAAAATATTTGGGTCAAAGAAATTTTTGTTTAATGTTTAAAGTGTTTAAAAATTTTTGTTTGAAAATAACATTTTCTGAACAAAATTTAAAGGATTCAATTCAGCACTGATTTTTTTCGGAATATCTTTTTAATTTTTTTGTTTGAACTAACAATTTGATTTTTATGAAAATTTATTGTAATATTTTGTAATACTATGTACATTTTCAAACAAAATTTTTTCATTCAGTAATATATTTTTTTCAACCTCTTTTATTTTAAATAGAAATAATTTTTTTAAACATTAAACATGAAAAAAATTCTTTGATAAAAATATTTGATTATTTTATTTTTGGTAAATAAATCACATTTATGACTAACCAATTTTCTGTCAGAAATTTCATTATTCGGGAATTTTCATATTTTGCATTATTATTATGGTTTAATGGTATATATATATATATACATTTACGGGAATTTCATTATTCGCGAATTTTCAAATTCGGGAATTTTACCATTCGGAATTTTATTATTCGGGAATTTTCCAATTCGGGAATCTTAATATTCCGGAATTTAATTATTCGGGAATTTTATTATTCGGGAATTTTATTATTCGGGAATTTTCCAATTTAGGATTTTTACACTGTCGTGAATTTTATTTTTCGAAATTTTTGAGTCGCTCCGAATATAACTAATAAATATAATGAATCCACTGAAAAATCCCGAAAAATAAAATTTCCGTAAAAGAAAATATTCCAAATAGAAAATTCCCAAATAGTTTATAATATTACCGAATTTGAAAATTTCCTGATAATAAAATGTTTTGAAATCTTTTTGATGAGAAATCATTTAAAATTTTCCCAGAAATCTCAAAACAATTTTTATTATGAAACTTTTTCAAATTTCAAATTATATTAAAATTTTTTTTCAAAACTTAAATATTTTTTTTAAATGATTCAAAGTTTTCCTACAAATTGCTTTAAATCATGACAAATTAAAAAAATTTCACAAAAATCTTCCAGATTCTTTTTTGGCAATTTTGGAAATCTTTTGAAATTTTATGAAATTTTTAAAAATATTCTTTTGAAATTAAGTTTGAAAAGTTTGAAAAGTTCAGAAATAATAAAATTCCTGAAATTATAAAATGGCCGAAACATAAAAATCCCCAATTGAAAAATTCCCGAATAATAAAATTAAATTGTTTGTTAATAAGTATTATTTATTTATTAAAAATACAATTATAGAATATTTGTGACAAAGAAATTTTCGTTTAACGTTTGAAGTTTTTTAAAAATTATTGTTTGAAAATAATATTTTCTAAACAAAATTTAAAGGATTCCATTCAGCACTGATTTTTTTCGAAGTATCTTTTTAATTTTTTTGTTTGAACTAACTATTCGGGAATTTTGCAATCCGGGAATTTTATTATTCGGGAATTTTCCAATTTAGGATTTTTACACTGTCGGGAATTTTATTTTCCGAGATTTTTCAGTCGTCCCGAATATTTATAAATAGTAAATATAATGAAGCCACTGAAAAATCCCAAAAAATAAAATTTCTGTAAAAGAAAATATTTGAAATAGAAAATTCCCAAAAATATAAAATTTCCAAATAGTTTATAATATTACCGAATTTGAAAATTTCCGAATAATAAAATGTTTTGAAATCTTTTTAATCCGAAATCATTTGAAATTTTCCCAGAAATCTGAAAACAATTTTTATTATGAAACTTTTTCAAATTCCAAATTATATTAAAATTTTTTTCAAAATAAAAAATCATTTTAAAATTTCCTAGTAATCTTAGGAACATGTTTTTTATTCTCTTTAATCCTTTCAAAATTCTTAAGAAGCTTCTAAATGTTGTGTTTAAAATCTTCAAACAATTACATATCTCTTCAAATTACTGGATTTTTTAAAAACTTCTATCTCTTAAAATTATTGGATTTTTAAAAAATTAATTATTGTTCAATTTTTATTATACTTGTTTGTTTCGAATTGATTAGTTTTGAATATTTGATTTTTTTTTCTAATTTTAAATAAAATGTAAAATATTTCTAAACATTAAAAGTTTCTACAGTATTTTATTTTTTTCAACCGTAACAGAAACAATTAATCAGAGAACAAAAAGTAAATCGTATTCCAAATTTTCAGTTTGAAATGTTGTAATTTGATTAGAATGTAAGGAACGACTGAAAAATCCGAAAAAATAAAATTCCCGAATTGAAAAGTTCAGGAATAATAAAATTCCTGAAATTATAAAATGGCCGGAACATAAAAATCCCCAATTGAAAAATTCCCGAATAATAAAATTGCTGAAATTGTTTGTTAATAAATATTATTTATTCGTAAAAAATGAAATTATAAAACATTAGTATCAAAGAAATTTTTGTTTAATGTCAAGTTTTTAAAAATTATTGTATGAAAATAATATTTTCTAATGAAAATTAAAAGGATTCCATTCAGCACTGATTTTTTTCGAAGTATCTTTTTAATTTTTTTGTTTGAACTAACAATTTGATTTTTATTAAATTTTTTTGTAATATTTTGTAATACTATGCACTTTTACAAAATAAAAATTTTTCATTCCGAAATATATTTTTGTCAACTACTTTTATTTCAAATACAAACAATAATTTTTAAAAACTTTAAACATGAAAGAAATTCGTTGATAAAAATATTTGATTATTTTATTTTTAATGAATGAATCAAATTTATTCTTAAACAATTTTTTTAATTGTTTAAATTCGGGAGTTTTTTAATGATTCAGAAATTTTCTGTCGGGAATTTCATTATTCGGGAATTTTCCAATTCGGGAATTTTACCATTCGGAAATTTTATTATTCGTGAATTTTTCAATTCGGGAATCTTATTATTCCGGAATTTTATTATTCGGGAATTTTCCAATTTAGGAATTTTA
>CAKNYM010052859.1:380643-416959 GCA_932195095.1 Andricus curvator
TAGGGTAAATTTAGCTAGGGTGAGGTTTAAAGTCAATTAAAGTACGGGGTAATGTGAGCTATGGTAGGGGTACAGTCGGCTAGGGTAGAGATTAAGTCGGCTACAGTACAAGGGTAAGTCAGCTAGGGTACAAGTTAATATCGGCTAGGGAACGGGGTAAAGTCGGCGTGGGGACGAATTTAAGTCACCTAGAGTACGGGGTGGGCTTGGTTAAAGGATGGGGTAAAGTCGGCCAGGGTAGGGGTGTAGTCGGTTATGTTACGGGGTAAAGTCTTCTAGGGTAGGTGGTAATGTCAGCTAGGATAGCAAGTGAAGTCAGATAGGGTATGGGATAAATTCGGTTAGGATACGGGGTAAAGTCGGCTAAGTTAAGGGGTAAAAACACCTAGGGCATAGGGTAAATTTAGTTAGGGTGAGGTGTAAATTCAATTAAATTACGGGGTAAAGTGGGCTAGGGTAGGGGTTAAGTCGGGGTGGGTACAGGGTAAAGTCGTCTAGGGTATAGGGTAATGTCAGCTAGGATACGAAGTGAAGTCGGATAGGGTATGGGGTAAATTCGGTTAGGATACGGGGTAAAGTCGGCTAGAATAAGGGGTAAAAACAGCTAGGGGGTAGGGTTTTACCTAAGGTGAGGTGTAAAGTCGGGTAAATTACGGGGTAAAGTGGACTAGGGTAGGGGTAAAGTCGGACTGGATACGGGGTAAAGTCGGCTAGGGCAGAGGTTAAGTCGGCTGCAGTACAGGAGGAAGTCATCTAGGTTAAAAGTTAATGTCCACTAGGGAACGGGGTAAAGTCGACGTGGGGGCGGGGTAAAGCAACCTAGATTACGGGGTAGAGTCGGTTAAAGGATGGGGTAAAGTCGGCTCGGGTAGGGGTGAAGTCAGTTATAGTACGGGGTAAAGTCGGCTTGGTTAAGGGGTAAAATCGACTATGGCTCGAGGTGAAGTGGGTTGAATTACGGGGTAAATGCGGTTAGGGCAGGGGTAAAGTCGGGCATGCTATAGGGTAAATAAGTAAGGGGTTCTCCCCAGAGCTACCAAACTCTGAAAATTAAAAAATAATAAAATTAATTTAAAAATAATTTGTTTAAATATTTACCCATTTTGCGAACTGGAGTATATGCCAAATCGTGTAAAATGAATTCACTCCACTGCATTACAACCAGTGTTCTCGAAGCGTCTGGTTGTTCTGTAGCACTAGACAAGGTTGTACTAACCAGTCTCGGATTTGGAAGTGCATTATTTCCTCGTCTCTCATGTCTTGGCTCTTGAATGCCTAAACACATCAAAAAATATTAGATTTCGTTAAAATAGGTTCAAGAATCAAATCGGAGTTCAAAAATAAACATTCAACACTTTGTAATTTCGAAAAGAGTTTTTGTATAGAGAATTTTATTAGTTGTGGGACAGTTAGGCCTTCCAACTAATTATAACAAAATTTTTTTTATTCACTCACGAAATTATTATTATTTGAAATAATTAATTAATATAAATTTCGATGTTGAAACGATTCGTTCGGACAATTAATTTTTTAATTACGAGAAAATATCGGCCTCGGCCCGGATTTGAACCGGCGTTCTCGGTTCAAATCCAGGCCGAGGCAGATTTTTTCTTGATCTTCAAAAATTATTTTTCTGAAGTAATCGTTTTAACGTCAAAATTTGTATTATTCAAAAATGACAAAACTTGGACGTTAGCATATTTAAATGCTAATCCAGGGTGTCTACTCAAATCATGGAAAAAAATTCACTGACAATTCCAGGTTTTTTCCAGGTATAATTTTTCATATCATGGAGCCATTCAAGTATTTCGCATATTTTAAAACAATCGACTCGGAATTTGTATACTAGGGTGGTTCTTATTTATACTTGGTGGATTTTTTTCGAATCTCTCTGCGCTGACCCCCCACTTTTGTTAGAATGCAAAAAAAAAAAAATCTCGAAATTTGAGCAAAATCGGATAATATTTAGGGGTGGCGCAAAGACCATGAAGTTTCCCATTGATTTAACATCGGAAAAAGTCAGATTTTTGTAAATCTAATATTTAAACGCGATAATACGTTACAAATAATTCCGTCTTTCAGTATATTGTTCAGAATTCGTCAGAGAATAAGAATCAATCATAAATTTTGAGGTTGAATAATTTTAAGCCACCCTTATGGGTCCCTAAAGAAAAACCCATAAGTGACAAATTTTAATTTTACGTAATATTGCGGTTTATTGACGCTTTTTAAAAGTTTAAAAAAAATAAATAATCATTAATCGATGATTTAAGAATGCCCATTAATTTTAACTAATATGCAATTGTTTAAATAATTGTAATTTGTTTAAACATTTAAGAGTATTCTTAAAAAGCAAATTAGAACATACAAATATTTCAATCTTTCGAAAAATAGCAAAAATAACCCTTAAATGGTAACGTCGGGTCACTCGTGCCTTGACCAAATCTTCTCCCCTTGCTAGCTTAGAGAAAAGCGTGGGAGGCAGGCCCAAACTATACTCTAAATAATTGTACACTAGTAGGCTATAAGCTCCCCAAGTGCCGTTACTCTAGTCCGTAAATAGCATTTGTAGAAAACAGTCGAAATTCCGGAAAGGCACGAGTGACCCGACGATACCATTAGCGTTGGCGAAAAGTGTAACGTAATTAAAATTCTTTTTTCAAAATTCTGATGTTTTTTTTATTATGAATTGATGTTTTTTATTATGAATTGATAGATTAAACTTACCTGATAGTTTTTTAAGATAAATTTTAATGGAAATTCGAATTTCTGAATTTTTTTCCCAAATATTGATGTTTTTCGACTATAAATTGATGAATTAAAGTTATCCAAAAGTTTTTTAACCTGAATTTTAATTGCAATTTGAATTTCTGAATTTTTTCGGAAACCTCATGTTTTTTGACTATAGATTGATGAATTAAAGTTGACCAAAAGTTTTTTAACGGGAATTTTATTGGAATTTCTACCTCTTTATACGTACTTTGAAAAAACTTGATTTTCATGTTCAAAGCTTAAGCATTCCTTTTATTTATACAGAATCTCAATCTTTTTTTTCTTACAGTACTTTTTTTACCCTTTAATTTCCCGTTTGATTTAAAAAAAAAATTAATTACATCCTAAGTTATGATTTTTTTGACAAAATGGTGCATTCTGCACGTTTTTATTTGTTTATTTCATTATATTGTTTAAAAAAATGATAAAATCAGCAATATAGTGATTCATCCTTATACTAGGATAGTTGATGAAATTTCATGAATTTTGTGGAATTTTTTAGAGCACTTTAGAGCACTTTTCAAAGCGCCAGACACGAGTGACCCGACGATACCGTTTAAAGGGGTCGAAAATGACGTTACCATTTAAGGGTTAAAATATGTGAACAAAAAAATTGTTGAAAATTTTTAATTTGTTCAAACATCTACGAGTATTCATAATAAACAAATTTGAACTTAAAAATATTAAAATTTGTCGAAAATTTATTGAGATTAAATGTTTCTCCTGCTTTTTTTAGGTAAAATATATACTTGGAAAAATACGTATTATTCAAATAATTGTAAAATTATTTAAACAAATTATTGTATTGTTATCATTGATTAAATAACTCATAAAGTCTAGAAAATATGTTCATTACGCGAGTTAACTGAAAAAAACAAATATTTAAACAAATTAATATTGTTTGAACAATTGAATATTAGTTAACAAATGAATGGGTATTCTTAAATTACCCATTAATGATTTTTTTTTAACTTTTCAAAAACGTCAATAAACCGCAATCTTGCGTAAAATTCAAATTTGTCACTTATAGGGTTTTCTTTGGGGGCCAATAGGAGTGGCTTAAAATTATTCAACCTCAAAATTTATGATTGATTCTTATTTTCGGACGAATTCTGAAAAATATACTGAAACACGAAATTATTTGTAACATATTATCGCGTTTAAATATTAGATTTACAAAAAGCTGACTTTTTCCCATATTAAATCAATGGAAAAATTAATGATCTTTGCTCCATCCCTAAATATTAAACAATTTTGCTCAAATTTTGAGATTTTTTTTTTGGGCATTCGACCAAGATTGGGGGGGGGGGGTGAGAGCAGAGAAATTCGAAAAGTGAAAAATAAGGGCTACCATAGTGTATACAGTTTCGCGAGTTTATTATAAATAATGTTTTTTTTTCAGTTTCTAGGAATTCAATTAATATTACAAGATATTCTTAAATATTTTAGCACAATCAATTAATTAAATAATTGAATAATACTAAAAAAATAATTAATCATTTCTTTAATTTGTCTCTTAAAGTCCATGAATTTGAATAATAATTCAAACACATTTTTATTTCATCTACTTATACTTGAAATTCAGTGCATATATTGGTAAAATTAATGTGGGTACTATATGAAATTCAATTTAAACGAATTAAAATTTGTAACTTTTCAAGTAAAAATTTGGATTTTCAAAAAGATTGATTGAACTAAAAAAGATAAGTTTTCAACCAAAAATGGAATAGTTAAATTTGCAGTCAAACAAATAAATTTTCCACAAAAAAAAATATTTATTTTAAAAACTAATTTAATTTAATTTTCAACCAAGTAGTTTTATTTTCAAGCAAAAACATGAATTTTCAACCAAAATTATGAATATTTAGCTGGAATACATGAATTTTCAACCAAGAAGATGAATTTTCTACCATAAAGACGATTTTTTTTAAAAATACATGAATTTTCAACTGAAATGATCATACTTTAACTGGAATAGTTAATTTTTCGACCAAAAAGATGAATTTTCAACCAAAAAAAATTAATTCTTACTAAAGAACACGAATTTTCAATAAAATACATGAATTTTCAATTGAAAACATAAATTTTCAACCAAGAATTGAATATTTAAATTTTCAGTTAAAAATTAACGTTTAACCAAAGAGATGAATTTTCAACTGAAAGGATATAATTTTCCATTGGAATAGTTGCATTTCACGGTAGAAAAAAAAAATTTTCAAACAAAGTGATGAATTTTCAACTGGAATAGTTCAATTTGAAACTAAAAACATGCATTTTCAACTAAAATGATGAGTCTTCAACTAGAATCATTAAATTTCAAACAAAAAGATTAATTTTCAATCCAGAAGATTAATTTCTACCAAAAAAGTCAACATTTTCAATTAAAAAAGATAATTTTTCAACCAAATATTGAATAGTTACATTTTCAGTAAAAGAAATAATTTTCAACAGAAAAAAAAAACAAATTTTCAACAACATAGTTAAAGTTGCAACAAGAATAGTCAATTTTCAGTAAAAAAATTAATTTCAAGCCAAATAAAAAAACTAATTTTTAACAAAGCTAGAGCCTCATACGCGCGCTCCGCGCGCGACCAATTTATTCACATGTATTTATTTTATTTGGAAATGAATTTCAATGAAATACCATGAAATTAATTTTTACTTCAATAATTTTGATTTGTACACGGCTTCGCATGGACACCATCTCACGATGCAGAATAAATAATTCTGTAAAAAATTGAGCCTATTCGTTGAAAAATAGCCAGACTCTAAATTTTGTAATCGAAATTGCTTAAATAATTAATAATTCTTGTAAATTTACAAAACATAGTAAAGAGTCACCGGAAAGATAATCTTAGTTGACTCCGCAAATAAATTGTTCTGAATGTGTTCATGAAAATTGTGTAAATAATTAATAATTATTGTAAATTTTCAAAGTATCATAGGAAAGAGGTATTTGAAAAACATTCTTTATTGAGTCCGTAAACAAATTGAGCCTATTCTTTAAAAAATAGCCAAACTCTTGATTTGTTTATCAAAATTGTTTAAATAATTATTCATTCTTTGAAATTTGCAGGGAATTATAGCAAAAAGTCACTGCAAAAATATTCTTACTTAATTCAATAAAAAATGGAGCCTATTCGTTAAAAAATAGCCAAACTCTCAGTTTTTAAATTAAAATTGTTTAAATAATTGAAAATTATTGTAAGTTTAGAAAGCAACATAGATAACAGTCATCGAAAAGATATTCTTAGTTGAATTCGTAAACAATGTGAGCCTATTTGTTGAAAAACAGCCAAACTCTGAATATGTGTATGAAAATTGTTAAAATAATTAACAATTATTGTAGATTTGCAAAGTAACATATGAAAGACTTATTTTTAATACATTATTTTTAGTTCTGTAAACCAATTGAGCCAATTCGTTAAAAATAATGATATTACAAATAATAATTCTTGCAAATTTACAAAGCAGCATATAAAATAGTCATCGAAAAGATATTCCTAGTTGACTCCGTCAACAAATTCTACCTATTCCTTGAAAAATAGACAAACTCTGAATATTTTTAGAAAAATTGTTAAAATAATTAATAATTCTTGTATATTTGGAAAGTATCGTAGAAAAGATTTATTGGGAATACATTCTTTCTTGATTCCCTAAACTAATTGATCCTATTCGTTGAAAAATGACCAGGCTCTTAATTTGTTTATGGAAATTATTTAAATAATTAATAATTCTTGAAAATTTGCACATCATTATAGAAAAAAGTAATCTGAAAGATATTCTTACTTAATTCTGTAAAAAATTGAGCCTATTCGTTGAGAAATAGCCAAACTCTTAATTTTTTAATCAAAATTGTTTAAATAATTAATAATTCTTGTAAATTTATAAAGCAACATAGAAAAGAGTTATCGGAATGATATTCTTAGTTGACTCCGTAAACAAATTGTGCCTATTCCTTGAAAAATACCCAAACTCTGAATATGTTTATGAAGACTGTTTAAATAATTAATAATTATTGTAACTGTGCAAAGTATCGTAGAAAAGAGTTATTGGCAATACATTATTGGTGATTCCGTAAACAAATTGGGCTTATTCGATGGATTTGCAAAGCTTCATAGAAAAGAGTCATCAGAAGGATATTCTTAGTGAATTCTGTAAAAGAAATTTAGCCTATTCGTTGAAAAATAGCCAAACTCTTTCTTTATGCAAATTGTTTCAATTATTAATAATTATTGTAAATTTACGAAGCAACATAGAAAAGTTTCATCAAAAAGACATTCGTAGTTGACTTTGTAAACAAACTGTACCTATTCCTTGAAAAATAGCCAAACTCTAAATATGTTTATGAAAATTGTTAAAATAATTAATAATTATTATATATTTGCAAGCTATCGTAGAAACGAATTATTGGAAATACATTCTTTCTTGATACCCTAAACTAATTTATCCTATTCATTGAAAAAGGCCAAGGTCCTTCTGAAATGTTTCACAAAAATGTAAAGTTGGTTTTTAAATAAAAAAATTAACAAAATTTATTATAAAAAATCCAAACACAATTAAAAAATAAATGGTACTCAAAATTTCGAAAGTTTCAAACAATTTGAAATATAAATGAACTATGACTAAAACTTTAAATCGAAAATTAATCTTTCAAAATACGAATAAAATATTTAAAATGTTACTTAAAAGCCTTATTTTTAAAAAATGCGTGAAAGAAATCGTATATATACCGAAGTATAAATGCATATACTTCCACTAAGCTTCTTAACATCTGGAGTTCAAATAAACACAGAGCGCCCATCGTCGATGAGAACGCCCATCGTCGATGAGATCGCCCATCGTCGATGAGAGCGCCTTATGGTTAACTAAGTAACGGTAACGGTAACTAAACGACGAATACCAACTTTCAAAGATAGGATAGCCGAAAATAGCTCATTTTTCAACCAAGGAGATGAACTTTCAATTAAAATGATGAATCTTTAACAACATCCAAAAATTAATTTTTAACAAAAGAGTAACTCTCAGCCAAGTAATTAAATCTTCATTCAGAAAAGATGAATACGGAACGAAAAATGTAGTCGTTGATATTTCAACCAGAAAAGAACGAATTTTCAACAAACTGCACGAATTTTCAACAAACTGCACGAATTTTCAACTAAAACCGACCAATTTTCAACCAAAAACAGAATAATTAAATTTTCAGTTTAAAAAATTTATTTCAAACAAAAAAAAATGATTTTTCAATAAAATAGTTCGATACAGTAATATAAAGCTACGTTTACAAATAAAGAATCATTGTTATTCAATTTAATATTGCAATTAAAAAAAATTAAGCATCCTCTCGAAAAAATTCCCTGACTTAAAAAAAAAATCCCTGACATTTCCAGGTTTTTCCAGGTATATAAAAATTCCCTGACAATTCCAAGTTTTCCAGGTTTTCCAGGTAGGGTAGACACCCTGTAATAACATCTTTCAACAATTATTTATATTTTTATTCGTAAAAATTTTGCAATGCTCGAAAAAAACTTGAAAGTCAAAATATGTTTTGAAATTCAAAATCATCTGTTTTTGAAACTCCGATTTGAATAATCATCGCATGCAGCGCGAGAGCAATGTAATGAGTATGAATCGAAATTGTAATGGCCTTCTCGGTTCTAAGCTACCATTCCTAACGCCCCTATTCCTTCCGGATGATCTTCGATTACACAATGAATTATTAACAAAATTGAACGTTGAAAAGTCATTCACTCATTTCGTTTTTTCAATTTTATTTAATTCAAATTAATTTAATCGCTGGGGGCATTGTAATGACCCTCAGTAATAAATTTCTTTGAGAATGTTGATATTCGTTGTTGGCTGTGGGGTCGGTAAATTGAAAAGAATGAAATTATTTCAAACGTTTAGATTAGATTATAAGATTTCTTGCATGGATGTAATTTACAATTGGAAATTTTATTCTTTGGTTAATTAAATTTACTTCAATTTTAATTAAAAAATTAAAATGTAATAAATTGAGGGCCCGGAACAAAAAACCAGTTATAAATTTCTGGCATCTAGGAAAAGGAGAATAATTTTTAGAATACGTATGTACAAAAATTAGGACTGAATATTCAGCCGTTTTTTGTAAGATTAAAATTTATCTGAAATCACACTGTACAAAAAATGAAAAATTATCCAAAAACATTGTAGTTGAAGAATTCTTTAAAAATTCTTTAAACAATTATGAAAACCTTTCTCTTTAACTTTTTGTATACAAATTATTTACAAAACTAACATTAAAAAAATATTTCGATTCTGTGTTTTTTTTTAATATAGGTATTAAAATTTGAATGACTGCTGAATCCCGAAAAATAAAATTCCCCAGACTGTAACATTCCCGAAATAGAAAATATTCGAAATAGAAAATTTCCGAAATTATAAAACTGCCGAGAGATTAAAATCCCGAATTGGAAAATTCCCGAATAATGAAATTTCGGAATAGTTTATAATATAACCAAATTTGAAAATTCTTGAATAATAAAGTTCCCGGTAAAAAAATAATATAAAAAATAAATATATAAGATAAAGAAGAATAAATAAAAAATAAATAAAAAAATAATATTCTCGATAGAAAATTGCCGAATTATAAAATATCCAACACTAAAATTCCCGACTTTCAACAATCAAAAAAATTGTTTTTAATGAATATTTACTGGAAATACAGTAATAAAATATTGTTGTCAACATTTTCTAATTTTTCATTTTTTTAGATTATTGTTTGAATATTTAATTATTATATTCTTGATAAATAATATTTATTAAAAACATTTTTTTTTAATTTTGAAATTCGGGAATTTCATGAAAACATTTTTCCTTCATTTTTAAATAAAATTTTTTATAGAATGAAGATGTTTTCTCGAAAGGAGGAGTGTGAAGACGTCAAAATCTTGCTTTCTTTCTCTCGAGAAAATAGTCTTTTCACTATGCCGAAAATTTCTTACAAATTATTATAAAGTTAGTAATAATTTTATTGAACTACATAAAATATCTTAAAAAAGAAAATACATTTTTTAACATACATCAAATTTGAATACATCTATTTTTTTAACCAAAATTAAAGAAAAATGTTTTCATCAAAAGTACGTCGCTATAATTTTTTTAAAAAATTTTTAAAGAATTCTTCAGCTTCAACGTTTTTTAATTTTTCTTTTACAGTGTGATTTTGGATAAACTTTACTTTTACAGAAAGAATTTTTTGTCATAACAAAAATATCACATTTTATAAAAAAAAAATATATTAAATTGAAGAAAAATGTTTTCGACAAATGGACGTCGCTGCTTTTTACAGCATTTTTTCAAGAATTCTTTAACTACAATGTATTTACAATAATTTTTTATTCTTACTAAAGTGTGAACTTGAATCAATTTCAATTTTACAGAAATAATTTCTAGAGATAACAGAAATATCATTACATTTTTATTCAAGAACAAATTAAAAATAAAATAAAAATATTTTTAATTACAGATTTAATGCTTTCACGATGATTCATTATAATAAATTCAAAGGAGGTTTTTCGGTTTTCAATCGAGTGTAAAACTACTTTCGTAGTTTCGCACATGATTAAAACCCGAAAAACCTCCTTTAAATTTAAAAAAAAATTTTGACAATACGACGCTATAATTTTGGAAAGAACTTTTTTAAGAATTCATTAACTACAATGTTTTTTAATAATTATGTATTTTTACTACAGTGTGATTTTGGTTGAATTTTACTTTTACAGAAATAATTTCAAGTGATGAAAGAAATATCATTACATTTTAATCAAAAAAATATAATAAAAATTAAAGAAAAATGTTTTCGACAAATGTGCGTCGCTATAATTTTTTAAAGATTTTTTTTCAAAATTCTTTAACTATAATTTGTTCTAATAATTTCGTACTTTTACTACAGTTTGATTTTGGAAGCATTTTATTTTTATGCAAACAATTTCTAATCATGACAGAAAATTCATCAATTTTAATTTGAAAAAAAAGATTTCATATAATGATCCAACTGCGAAACCAAAAAATAACATTTTCAATTATAAACTGCGTCCCTACAGGCAATGATGTAATTTTTACAAATTTAATAAAATTACTGATGAGGGCCACCATTATTCGCCGGAACGTTTGAAACAATTTAATTGTTTCTAACTTACCCGACCCTACAGCCAACAATAAACATCAATTTTCTCAAAATAATTTAATTAATTTATAATTTAAAATATTTTTGATATTTATATTTAGGCTTTTAAACGTTCAAATCTGTGCAATAAAAAACCGCCTATGAGAAGAACTCTCGCGCTGCAATAGAAAAATGTCTACTTTTTCCAAATTATGTTTGACGTGAATTAAAATTCATTTTTTTTCAAACAATTTCATAGATAAATTTTCTTTGTAATAATGAATCTTCAGTAAAATAATTGCTTTTCACGTCAAAAATAATCAGGAATCGAATGATTAATTATAATTACTTAACTAAGGTTTCTGGCCAAGCCAATCGAAAATAGAAGACCTTTGATAAATTATATTGAGAAACAATTTTTTAAATGAAACTAATTTTCTTTGAAAATTACAAATTTGAAACTTCCAAATTCGTTCTGCTTGTAAAGAAACGACCAAAGCCCCTATACCGCATGAAAGAAACTGAACTAAATTCTTACATATATAATAAAATAATCTATAATTCATAATTTATTATTTAAAATTTATAATATATAGTATATGATACAATATTATAGGTATATCCGAATTAGGTTACATACATTCTATTGCTGGATAGAATCTCTCGGGGTCACCCTATTGTAGACAGTATTATATTCACTGCTACACTCAGGCATTTTATGCTCTATGTGCCTTATCGCACAACTGTAATGCAAATCACAGAATATATTTTGTTAAACCAATCAAAGAACGTTTATCCACCAGCGCTTAAAATTAATTTTTTTTTTTTTTCATTGTTCCAAACACAAATTTTTATATTGAAAATTTTAACACACAAATTGTATTTATGGAGGTAAGAGCACAAAGATTACAATTAAAACAATTCCCTAGCGTACTGTGTTAACGGAACGGTCACGCTAGGACATATTTTCATCCTTTTACACATTTATTCATAATCTCACATGAAACTCAATCATTTTCTTTATATTTTTGCACATTTATATTTATTTTTTTTCATTTGTTTATTTGTTAACAAATTATTAAAAGTATACAGCAATCCGTTGGATTGCTGCACCGTAGGTCTAGAAGGCTTTTAAATTTTATTTTTTTACATTAAATGGTATTAAAATAGTACTAGAAAATAATCGCGTGCGTAGCCCTAGCGGACCGCGTGACCTTGAAGTGACTACATAGTAACCGTTTCGTTCACTGGACCCGATAAAGCATATTTTCATCTTTTCACACATTTATCCACAATTTCACACATAATTTAAGACTCTTTTTATGTTTTTAAATATTTATATTTATGTTTATTCAAGTGTTAAAGAATTAAAAATTAAAATCTGTTTGTGGCAAACCTTTTCCACATTTATATTGATATATTTGTATTTATTTCAGATAAAAAGAGTACTGCGTTCTATTTGAAATTGTGAATAAATCTGAAAAAAAGATTAAGGCAGTCACGATGTCCGCTAGGGCTACGCGCACGTCGCACGCATTTTTTCGTCTAAGTCGAATCTTTAAATTAGAATAAAAATTAATATTAATACCAAATTGTTGTATTTGATAGTGTCCATAATCTATAAAATGATAGAATAGAAAAGCAAGGACAATATTTTTGATAATTGATAAAGTTGATAAAGTAGTTTCAAATTGTAAGTTTCATTTTTTAAGTCGAATGATATTTTATTATGAGTCAAATATTGGTAATATTATTTCAAATACAATGAATTTACATTGACAATATTATTCTATGCGAAAAATACTACAAAATACCAAAAATTGTTTAAGACTGTAAATCCTCTTTTAAACCAATTGTTTTTGGTTAAAAATAACCGATTTCCGGTGAAAATTTTTAACATGGCCTTGAAGTGTTCAAAAAATGTGAATCTTCATTGAAATATATGCCCATCAAAAACGGAAACATAACCTCAAACTGTTTAAAAATGATTCTTTGTTCCGATCCAGTGTAAAATGCGGGCAAAACCAAAAATTGTGGATTTAATTGCCAACATAACAAAAAATTCTTTCAATTTGCAAATATTCTTCGAAATTTAATGATTTTTTTTTACTGAAAATATCGATTTCCGGTGTAAAATTGTTGAAAAATTTAAATCTTCTTTGAAATGTTCAAAATATAAATTTTTCTAAAATGAAGAATAGCAATTTTTGATAAAAAATATCAACAAAATCCAAAATTGATATCAAGATTTAATAAATATTGTTCAAATTATTATGCTTCTTTTTGAAAATACCATATTTTCGATGTAAAATACCAACTTGACCTTAAATTGATCAAAAATTATGAATCTTCTTTGTTACCTACATTTTATTTCATTTTTATTTATTTTTTATTATTTTTAGTTAAAAAATATATGCTTGCTCATTTAATTATTTTAAACGTAAATCCTTGGATTGAAATCTGATGATTTTTGATCGAAACTACCAATTACAGATGAAACAGAACATGAACGAAATTTGTTGAAAAATTCAAAATATTTTTTGAAATCTGATAATTTTTTAATAAAAATACCAATAACTTCCGGCAAAAACATCAACATAATATAACAAAAATCTGTTCAGAATTATAGGCTTAATCTAAAATTGTTGAAAAATTTTTAATCTTTAAAATCTAATAATTTTCTATTAAAAACACCCATTTCCGGTGTCAAACGCTAACATAACTCAAAATTGTTGATAATTTGGAATCTTGATAATTTTTGTTTAAAATGCTAATTTCGGGTGGAATAAACTACCACAACCTAAATTTTTTTAACAATTTTTAACTACCATGTGTTTTAATAATTTTTTATTTTTACTAAAGCGTGATTTTGAATCAATTTCAATTTCACAGAAATAATTTCTTGTGATAACAGAAATATCATTACATTTTTATTCAAGAAAGAATTAAAAATTGAATAAAAATATTTTTAATAATAGATTTAATACTTTCACAATGATTCATTATAATAAATTTGAAGAAGGTTTTTCGGGTTTTTAAATTTAAAAAAAATTTTGACAAATGTACGACGCTATCATTTTTGAAAGAACTTTTTTAAGAATTCTTTAACTACAATGTTTTTTAATAATTATGTATTTTTACTACAGTGTGATTTTGGTTAAATTTTACTTTTACAGAAATATTTTCTAGTGATGAAAGAAATATCATTACATTTTAATAAAAATAAAAAATAAAATAAAAATGAAAGAAAAATGTTTTCAAAAAATGTAGGTCGCTATAATTTTTTAAAGAATTTTTTTAAGAATTATTTAACTAAAATGTGTTCTAATAATTTCATATTTTTACAACAGTGTGATTTTGGATGCATTTTATTTTTATAGAAACAATTTCTAATGATGACAGAAAATTCATCAATTTTAATTTAAAAAAAAAAAAAAATTTTATATAATGATCCAACTGCGATATTGACCAAAGAATAATATTTTCAGTTGTAAACTGCGTCCCTACAGGAAATGATGTAATTTTTACAAATTTAATAAAATTACTAATTGCTAATTTCGGATGGAATAAACTACCACAACCTAAATTTTTTTAGCAATTTCAAGTCTTTTTTTTAAACTTTAAGATTTTATACTAAAATTCTTATTTTAAAATACTAATTTCCAGTGAAAACCCCTAGCATGAAACGTGTATAATATTTTTAATAATTTATTAGATAATTTGAAAGTTTTAATTTAACCGACTAAGAGTTTTTAAAAAGTGCAAATGTTTTTTAAATTGCATAGGGTTTTCTATGATTTTTCTAAATGAAGGGGATTATTTGCAGACTTAATTTTCAAAATTTTTAATATAAGATAGAAAACAAGTTCAACTAATGAAAAGTCAATTAGGTTTTCAAGAAAAATGATTGCTTTTTTAGTAATATGACTTTTTTACCTTTTTTATCAATAATACTATCACACAATAGATTTTAGGACGATTCCAGTTTGTTCTTGCAAAATAATACCTTCAATTTAAATTTTGAAAAAAGTATAAAATGTTCAATTTTAATAACGAAATTCTTGAAAATTAAAAACCTTTTTTTTAAAAAAAAATCAAGAATCTGGCGATCAAATTTAGACCACACATTCTGAAATGACTCTATTTACATTTCAAGAAACCAAAATTTAAAAAAAGACAGAAAAATAAGGCAACCTATAAATCCCCTTTCTTCTTGCTCTCTCTCGACTTTTTTATTTATGTTTGTTTTTTAATTTTTTAACACATTTATAAATAAAAATACATCAATATTGATGTATAAAAAGATAAAAAAAAGTGTTGAGTTCCATTTGATATTGTAAATAAATGTGAAGGATGAAAATATGCCCTAGCGTGCCCAATAGTACGCTAGGGAAAGCCTTACTCTGATTTCCAAATATCTAAAACCACAGAACATAATTTATTTAAAAAATTTTACAACAAAAATTTTTAAGAAAAATTGAAATTATTATACGAGAGCACCAAACGTTCAAAGGCTGCAAATAATTGTACGATTATTAATTCACAATGAAAGACAACAAAATTTTCACAAACACCAAAAAGTGCGGTTTTCACGGCGACAAAAGTACCAAACCCTAAGTATTTTTAATTTACTGTTGAACTGTATTTTTTCATTTGCCTGAAATTCTGAAGATAAAAAACCCTCTGACCTATTTTTAATCTAACTCTAAAAAAAAAATTGAATTTAAATGGCAGGATTCCTGTTCTAGTGAAATCAAATCATGGGATGGGAAAGTGAAAATTCTACCTAATCGGGGATGCATACTGAAAATTTGGTAATTTTACTAAAAATATTATAATCGCTTTTATTAATGGGAAACAATTACTAATCTGAATTTATAAGAGTCTATATTCTATCGCTGCTTATCTCCCTAATTTAATTATCAATAAGCACCCCTTTCGTTGACGTACGCTGAATAAAGTGATTTGCAGTCACGAGACAATTTCTAGACAGTACCGGATTTTTAGAGAAATAGACAAAAAAAATATTATAAAAAATCGTAAAAAAATCCATTTTTTTAAATCCGGAACTGTTTTGTCTCTCCTTTCCTGCCTAAATTCGCAACTAAATTTGTTTTGTACCGTACGTTCGTCAGTGCTAGTATTATGGTAATTCAGAGAAAAATCTCGTTGATATAATCCCATTTCTAAAAAAAAAATCTTGAATTTTGTGATAATTCAAATACGAAACAAATTTTTTCGACTAATTCAGGGTTGCTAAAAAATTCCAATTTCGAAATAAAAAACAAAATTAAAAAAAGAAAAATTTTCAAATAAAGACATGACGTTTCAACTAAACAAGATCAATTTTAAGTTTAAAATATTATTTTCCACACAAAAAAAATATTTTCCAACAAAAATGTTAAATTTTCAACCAAAGAGATGAAACTTCAACCAAGAAAAATAATATTTTACGAAAAAAGCAGAATTTTTAATAAAATATATAAATTTTTAACTCAAAAAGATCAATTTCGATTCAAAAATGGAATAATTAAATATTCAGTTAAAACAATTAATTGAAAAAATTAATTTTCAACTAAATAGTTCTATTTCAAACCAAAGAGATGAATTTTCAACCAAAAAAATGAATTTTTAAAGAAAAGTGTAATACTATTACGACAAAAAAATATTTTAATTTTCATCTAAAAAAAGTTGAATTCAACCAAAAAATAAGAATTTTCAAGAAAATAGTTGAATTTTCGACCAATACAATTTTTTTGTTCAATAAAGAAAACAAATTTTTCCATCACATAGGTTTAATTTTCAAGATAAAAATACGGATTTTCAACCAAAAAGTTAATTCTCAACCAAGGAAATGAATTTTTAACTAAGGTGATGAATCTTTGACCAAAGAATGAATTTTTAACCAAATAGTTCAATTTTCAACCAAAAGAATGAATTTTTTACCCAAAAAGACAAATCTTCAACAAAATATATGAATTTTCAACTTAAACAGATAAATTTTCAGCTAAAAATATAAAAGTTGCATTTTAAGTTGAAAAAATAAATTTTTAACCAAATACCTAAATATTTCACCAAACAGATAAATTTTCAATAAAAAAAATTAATTTCTACCAAAAAAGAAAAATTGTCAATCAAATGGATACATTTTCTAACAAAAATGTAAATTGTTAACCAAAATGTTCATTTTTTGACCAAAAACATGAATTTTCAACCAAGAAAATTAATTTTCTACAGAAAATATAATAGGCATATTTTCAGTTAAAAAAATTAACGTTTAACAAAACGAAACGAATTTTCAATCAAATAGTTGAATTTTTAACAAGAAATGGAATAGTTAAATTTTTTATTTAAAAAATTATTTTTCAATAAAAAAGAATGTTTGAAGAAATAATAAAATTGTTTACCAAAGAAATGAATTTTCAACCAAAAAGATAAATTTGAAACCAAGACGATTATTTTTCTACCACAAAAGATGAGTTTTCAAGAAAATAGGTGAATTTTCAAGAAACAAAAGGAGATAAATTTTAAGTTAAAAAAATGATTTTTAATGAAAAATAAAATAATTTTCAACAAAGTAGTTCAACTTCCAACCAAAGAGATAAAAATTCAACCAAGAAGATTGATTTTCTACCAAAAAAAGCAAAATTTGTATTAATATATATGAATTTTCAAGCAAATAGTAGAGTTTTCAAATAAAAAAAAAATATTTTGAACCGAAACTGGAATAATTTAATTTTTAGCTCAAAAAATTAATTGAAGAAAGGAATTTTCAAGAAAATAGTTCAATTTTGAACTAAAGAGATGAATCTTTCAACAAAAAAAAATGAATTCTCAACGAAAAGTGTAATACATAATATTACCACAAAAAAATATTTCAATTTTGAATAAAAAACTGCTGAATTCAACAAAAAATAAGAGTTTTCAACAAAAAAGTTGAATTTTCAAGATAAAATCACATATTTTTAACAACAACAAAATAAATTTGTAAACAAAGAAAAGAATTTTCAACTAAAATAATGAATTTTTAACCTAAAAAATGTTTCCCTTTAAAATGTTGAATTTTCATAGTTGATATTTCAATTTTGAACCAAAAGTAGTTGAATTGAAATAAAAAAGACTAATTTTCAATAAAATATTTGAATGCTCGAACAAAAAAAAAGAAAGATTTTTTAAACATTAGGGAAAAAAATGTCATAAAAAATGTTAAATTTTCATGCCAAAAAGAAAAATTTTCTACAAAACAGTTGAATTTTCAAACCGAAAATGTTATTTTTCTACAAAAACAGTTAATTTCTAACCAAGAAGTTTATTTTTTTACCGGAATGAACTCAGAAAAGAGATTTTTTGTGTAAAAGAAAATTTGTTTGAATCAAAGAAAAATATTCATTGGCTCCTAATGAAAGAAAAGTTTCTTTGATTCAATGAAGTTTCTCTTGATTCAAAAAAATGGTTATTTATTTCCCTAAAAACTTTTCTTCGATTTAAAATGATTTTCATTATTTTTAAGTTATTACTAGTTAATTGAAAAATATTATGTTAAAAAAAACGGTTTCTTTAATTTAAAACAAATATTTTTCTGAGTATATGTATGAACGGTTCCGCGTGACCGTAAAGTGACCGTTCCGTTCGCTGGGCACGCTAGGGCATATTTTCATTTTTTCCCCTATCCATTCAAAATTTCACATAAAAGTCAATACTCTTTTTTTCTACATAAATAAATATAAAGAAAAAAAAGAAAAAAAATGTATAACCAGATAAAAAGAGTGTTGGGTTCCATGTGAAATTGTGAATAAACGTGAAAAAGGATGAAAATACGCCCTAGCGTGCCCAGTACGCTAGGGTTCAACTTCTGTTTAAAATTCCCTGACTTTCCCGAATTCTCAGACATCTAGCAACCCTGTAATTAGGATTTTTGTTACAGAATCATTTTTCTATCCCTGAAATTAATTATTATTATTATTAATTATTTCATCGAGATTTTCACTGAGTCTATGAACCCGATGACATAAAATGAGTCAAACTTATGAGTGAATTCTCATCATTGGAAGCTCTCACCGTCTATGTAGTTTGGGAAGAGGAGTCTTCTGTAAGCAGTCAATGCGCTACCCAATTTCGGATTTTCCAAATTGTTACAACTGCCATCAATCGATCTATATTTGGAAATTGGATTGCAATTTATATCTGTATTGAGTTCACAAGCGGCACTTAAAGGGGTTCCTTCCAATTTTTTGGTTGAGATGAAACGTGCACATTCACTGTAATTCATCCCATACCTGTGAAAGAAATATTTATAATAATTTTTATTATTTTATTTTATTAAGTACCATAATTCAAGGGTAAAAGATTTTCTAATGCAAAATACAAATTTCGTATAACAATTTAATTTTTAGGTTTATTTGTTTTTAAGGTTATATAAGTATTATTTGTCAATAATCTTGAAAAGATTCAAAAAGATTTTTGAAAGAATCAGATATGTCAAACCAAAATTTCAACCAAATAGATGAATTTTCAACCAAAAAAGATTAATTTTCAACCAGTTGCATTTTTAATCAAAAAGAATAACTTTTTCCATAAAATTCGAAATTTCTATAAAACAGTTCCATTTTTAGAACAGAAAATAAAAATTTTCAACAAAATAGTTAATTTTCAACAAAACAGTTGAATTATGAATCAAATAGATGAATTTTCCACCGAGAAGAGTAATTTTATGTTTAAAAGGGCGAATTTTCAACAACAAAAATAGTTACATTTTCAAGCAAAGAGATGAATTTGGAACTAAAATGATAAATCTTCAAAAAATGAATTTTTAACAAAGTAGTTAAACTTTTAACCAAGTATTTAAATTTTCAAACAAAAAATAAGAATTCGCAACAGACAAATATAATAATTGATATTTCAAATAAAAAAATATTTTTATTTTTAAACAAAAAGAGTTGAATTCATCCAAAAAAGACCAATTTCAAATGAAATAATTGAATCCTCAAACGAAAAATATTAGTTTTTAACCAGTTGCATTTTTCAACAAACAAGATCAAATTTTTTCTAAAAGAGACGGATTTCCTACAAAAAAAGTTAAATTTTATTTCAAAAAAATATATATTTTCAACAAAAAAAAAATTTTAACCAAAATTTCGAATTATCAAACAAATGAATGAATTTTCTACCAAGAAGATTTATTTTCTTCCCAAAAAGACGAATTTTCCACAGAATAGTTATACTTTCAACCAAAAAGATGAATTTTGAACTAAAATTATGAATCTTCAACCCAGAAAGTGAATTTTTAATAAAATAGTTCGACTTTCAACCAAGTAATTCAATTTTTAACCAAAAAAGATTAATTCTCAATAAGAAATTTAATAGTTCTTTGATATTTCAACAAGAAAAATTTTTATTTTAAATAAAAAAAAATTGAATTTATCCGAAAAAGCCGCATTTCCAACAAAATTGTATAATTTTTAACCAAAAATGATTTTTCAGTCAGTAAAGAAAGAACTTCAACTAAATTATAATTTGAGGGGAATAATAATCTTTAAAACCTTTAAAATAAAAAATTTAGAATAACTATTGATTTTTTAAGTTTATTTGTTTCAGGGTTATGCAAATTTAATTTTCCTAAGATTCTTAAAAAATTAAAAAAGATTTTCAAAATTTAAAATGTGTCAAATCAAAATTTCAAGAAAAAAGTTCGTTTTCAACCAAATAGGTAAATTTTCAACAAAAAATATGAAATTCCTAACCAGAAAGACAAACATTCAACATAGTACATAAATTTTCAACGATAAATTTTCAACCAAAAATAGAATTGTTGAATTTCCAGTTAAAAAAGAATTTTTCAGACAAAGAAATTAAATTTGTAACAAATAGCTAAATTTTCAACCAAAAAGCTAACTTTTCAACCAAAAAATAATAATTTTCCATCATAAAGATGAATTTTTAAACAAATAGTTGAATTTTCCAATAATAAAGATCAATTTTCAACCAAAAAATGGAATTATTAAATATTCAGTAAAAAAAAGGATTTTTAATTTGTTTTTTTTTAAATCAACAAAAATATATCAAATTTTCGCGAAAGACGTGAATCTTCAACAAAAAAAGATTGTTTTCCAACAAAATGCATGTATTTTCAACTAAATAGTTGCATTTTTAAATACAAAAAGATCAACTTTTAACCAAAAATAGAAGAATTAAATTTTCAGTTAAAAAAATTTATTTTCAGCAGAAAAAAAATTGTCAATGAAAATATTGAAATTTTCAACCAGACATACATTTTCAACCAAATAGTTGAATTTTAAAATAATAAAAGATCAATTTTCAACAAAAAATGGAAGCTTAAAATTGTCAGTAAAAAAATCATGTTTTCATTCAGAAAAAATAATTTTCGACCAAAAAAGACAAACTTTCAACAAAATACATGTATTTTTAATCAAAAAGACGAACCTTCAAACAAGTAGTTGAATTTTCAAATAAAAAAATATCAATTTTTAACCAAAAATGGAATTATTACATTTTCAGCCGAAAAAAATTATTTTTACTAACAAAAAAACAACTAATTTTCAACAAAAATAGTTAAATTTTCGACCAAAGACATGAATCTTCAACAAAACAAAATAATTTTTCAACAAAATACATGAATTTTTAACCATATAGTTAATTTTTTAAATAATAAAGTCAATTTACAACCAAAAATAGAATAATAGAATTTTCAGTTGAAAAGATTAATTCTTTTCCTAAAAAAAAAAGAATTTTGAACAAAAATAGTTCAATTTTCAATTAAAGACATCCATTCACAACAAAATAAGATGATTTTTCAGCGAAATACATGAATTTTCAACCAAATAGTTGAATTTTCGAATAAAAAATGATTAATTTTCGAAAAAAGGGGAATAATTAAACTTTCCGTTAAAAAGATTTATTTTCAACAACAACAACAACAACAAAAAACGAATTTTCAAGAAATTATATTGAAATTTTCAAGACAAAAGACGAATGTCTTATAAAAAAGTCGAATTTTTAACCCAAAAATCCTTTTTAAACTAAATTTTCCTGATATTTTTTCCGAAGAATAATTATGCCAGCACATTCTTGTCGACCACCCCCCCCCCCCTCCTAGGGTGCTATGTGGTTTTTGGAAGGCCCCTAATTGACAATTCATGTATTTTGTTGAAAATTCGTATTTTTTTTGGTAAAAAATTATTCTTTCTGGTTTAAAAATCAACTATTTGGCTTAAAATGTATTCATTTTTCGTTGTAATATTTTTGGACTTTATTATTGTTTTCAGTAAACATTTTTCTGTTTTCTGGTCATGCATTTTATTTATTTTTTAACACCTAAGTGTAAAACCACGTGGCTCGGACTTGCACCCCCCCCCCCCCATGTAGGCCAAAGGGTGGGGGGGGGGGGGGGGCGTTCCATAAAAAAACGTAGTTTTTTTATGGAAGGCATCTTAGTATGGTGACAGTATGTGAAGAAGGACCATTTAGTTCCCTAGATGCTCGTGAGAACAACATGAATCCCGTAAACACAACCAACAAAAAACAAATACATGGAGGGCAGTCTTCAATGACACCCTCCATGAATACTTCTCTCGAGAAGATGGAAACCGATGAAAGGGTTAAATCACCTTTAAACCAACAAGGAGCCTGTGTGGTTTCTAGCACCTCGAGTGATACGGTTGGGAATGGGACCTTAATCAGTGCCATAAACGAGGCTTAAGCTACCGAGGATGTTGGGTCAAAAAAAGACGCTAGAAAGAAAAAATATGGTACTTCACCTTAACCAGGGACCCCTTAGCGGTTCCGATCTGATGGCAGCACTCCTAATCAAGACAGGGAAGCTAAGAGAGGCAGGGTTGTTAATCCAGGTGACTTATACAGCCTCGCCCTTCAAAGCCACCTGGAATTGGCTATTGTGCCTGAGGGATTTCCGCAGGAGAAGCTCAACTCTGAACAAGCAATGGCTACTGAGGCAGGCCTCGAGACTAGGATCACTGGAGTAAAAACTGGTGACATTATCCCAAGGTAAGCGGTTTGAAACCATAGTAGGGTGCAAGAATCAGTCATTGATTCTAAGAACCTTTCCAAGCCTGCCAGGTTTATGGCATGGATACCTGGAACTTCCAAAGAACCATCAACCATCCTCAAAAGGTTGGCAATCCAGAACTCCACGTTAAAAGTGAAGGAGTCGACCACCATGGATGTCAAGAAAGACGATAATGTAACCCAATTAGTCTTGAATGCGGACCCTTCAGTGGTCCAAAGCATCGAGAAGGTCAACTGTAAACCGTATCTGAAATTGAGAAGGATCCAGATGAAAATACTTTCTAAACCGAAAGTGCTCATAAAGACAGTGGAAGAGCAGCTGCTCTCCAAATAACCGATGGATGACGCTGATTCTAAACAGCGTGACATCCTGGGATTTGAAGATCATTTAAATTAATCTTTACCATTGTGAAACTGCTTCGGTTATCTGAAGAAGACGTATTACAGTGGAACACACGGCTTTTGCTCTGATTAAAGAGCTTTGGTACATTGACAATCTACAAGGCAGAAATAAAGAGCATGAGCCAAACGTACAGTTTTATAAGTCTATAATCTACAATAGAAATCCTGAAACCCCTAGGACAGCGATTTACGTCAAAAGAGATATGGATTATATTTTCTTACTTAGGTTCTGTAATAAAGACTTGGTAGCGATTAAAATCGAACACCAAAAAGGAGGAAGATGTCAACCCATGTTGATTTTCTCAGCATACCTGCCATTCGATTCTCTAGACTCGCCACCATCAGAGAAAGGGAGAAGTTTGGTGGATCACTGCAGTTCGAAAGGATGGCCACTGATCAATAGATGTGATGTGAAAGCGGATTATACAATATGGAACATCAGGCACATCAACTACAGCGATGAGTACCGTTTAGGTTACCTTTTAACTACCGATTTAACCATAATGAATCGCGGAAATAAACAAATCTTTGTGACAACTAGATGTCATGATGTTTTTGACCTGACCATGTGCTCTATATCCATAAGCGAAGCATTCAGGGACTGCACGTATCGCCTGAGACATTCTCATCAGATCGCAGACATATAAGCTTTTCACTGACAGCTGACAAGTCTGATCAGATTACGTATAGGAACCCAAGAGCGACTTTCTGGAATAAATATACGGGACACCTTGGAGAGTCATTCTAAATTATTCCTAGGAGGATAAGATCAATTGATCAGCTGAAGGTTGATGTGGATGAAGTGAATAGGGGCATATGTAAATCTTATAAGGATAATTGTCCTCTTCGTATTAGAAAGCCAGACAAGAATGCTCCTTGGTAGAATTATAGACTTCAGTTCTTGAAAAAAGAAACTTGGAGACTGTTTAATAGAGCCAAAAAGACTGTAAATTGGGATTTGTATAAGGATAGTGTAGCAAGAGATACTAACGAAACACAATCAGCTAAAATGAAGAAATGGAGTGGAAATTGTCGGGGCATTTATGTCAACTGACGCCATTGATTTTGCCAACAGGTTACATGATAGAAACGGCTAGCAAAATTATCGAGCACCTCGTGCAGGTGCCAAACCCTCGGACGGCCTAGAACATATGGCCAATGGGAATAATGGATGATAACAAGCCGGATAGTAACGTAATCGAAAATTACATGGGTCGTCCGGCGTTTCGACCCATTCAAGGCCGCTGAGAAAGGTGGTATATTCCCGGCTTTGATTCAAGAAGGTTTAAATGTTTTGATGGTACCAATGTGTAACATTTTTAGGGTGTGCATAGCTATGGGATATACCGAGGGGTATATCAGGGCTTTTGCATAAGAGAAGGTCAAAACGATCTTTATACCAAAGCCAGGGAGAGACTCCTACCATGAGGCAAAATCATTCACACCAAGTAGCCTAACTTCTTTCTGTTGAAGAGATTATAAATGTTAGTCAATTTCCATATGAAGAGGAAACCCTACCGGATAAACGGTTTCATAGTAATCAGTTTGCCTTACGAAAAGGCTAATCTACCATAGACGCACTTCATGCATTTCCCGTATTTAAAAAGCAGGACGATCAGGGGATGTAGCGATAGCAGCGTTTCTGGACGTAGAGGGTGCTTTCATTAACACCCCTACGGAATCTATATTCAATTCTGCTGAGGAACATGGTGTAGGTATCACTGTTAATAGGTGGTTGCGCTCTATGATATGCATCAGGATTGTCCAATATTCGCTCCACGGTTATATGCTAAATGCTCTCAATATTATTGAGGATTGGTGCAACGACAGTTGCCTATATTTGTAAGTTGCTCTCGGGATGCTGGTAGGCGAGATCAGGGGGCTGAGGGAGGACGTAAGGGGGACTTAGGAGCAGATGGAAGGCATGCGGGAGGACTTGAGAATTAGAGATGCAAAATGGGAAAAGGAGGTGAAAGAGCTAAGGGAGAGAGTAGAAGGGTTAGAGAGGAAAAGGAAAGAAAAAGAAGTTAAAATAAAGCAGATGGAAGAGGAGATTATGGTGTGGAAGGAATGGACGGAAAAAAGACTTGAGAAGGTGGAGGGCAGGGCGGAAATGGAAGTAGGAGACAGGGGTGGGGGGAGTGAGATTGGGGGTATTTGGGAGAGCGTAGAGAATATGATAGAAGAGAAAGTGGGAGAGCGTATGAATGAAAAGGAGGAGAGGGCGGATAGGGAAAGGATAAGGGCAATGGAGTTGAGAATGGAGCGAAAAGAGAAGGCAGACAGGAGAAATAATATCGTGATAAGAGGGTTGAAGCTAAAGAGCGGAGAAAAAAGAGAGGGAGTGGAAGCGCTGCTACAGAGCAAAGGGTGGGTTAAAGGCAGGGTAGGAAAAATTAAGTTGGAGGGGAGAAAGGAGAAGGAAGTGGCGGTTGTGGAGTTGGAGAGTTGGGAAGAAAAGTTGGGGGTAATGCGAAATAAGAATAGGATAAAAGATGAGGGAGTTTTCATCAATCACGATTTGACGAGAAAGGAAAGGGATGTGCAGAGAATGCTGTACGACAGGGCGAGGAAGGAGAGGAGAGAAGGGACATCAGCGAAGGTGGGATATCGGAAAATAAGAGTAGACGAGAAAATGTGGGTGTGGGACGAGGAGAAAGAGGTGTTGAAGGAAGTGCAGGGGGATTTGTTTCGCAGGAAGTAGGGAGGTGGGGGTAATGCAGGGTAGAGGAGTAGTGAAGGTTCTGTACTGGAACGTAGCGGGGGTAAAGAAAAAGGATGAGGAGTTCTGGAGGTATATCCAGGAATTTGATGTTGTGGGACTGGTGGAGACGTGGGTACAAAGAAAGGAATGGGATAGAATAGAACCAAAGCTGCCAAGGGGGTACAGGTGGAGACTTCAGGGGGCGGTCAGAGTGAAAAAGAAAGGAAGGGCCAGTGGGGGAATTATAACGGGGGTTACAGATGGATTAGAGGAAAAAGTTCATGAAGAGGAAGAGGGGAGGGAGTGCAAATGAGGGAAGTAAGGATAGGAGGGGTAACGTGTAAGTTTGTGACAGTGTACAATAAGTATGGGATGGAAAGAATTAAAGAAAGGGTGGAAGACTTGCTAGGCAAAAGAGAGGAGGGTATGGTAGTACTGGGTGGGGACTTGAATGCGAGGATGGGAAGAAAAGGGAGACTTTACAGGGAAGGGGAGAGCTTCCAAAGGAGATCGAAGCATAAGACAATAAATAAGGAGGGGGAGATTCTATGGGAGTGGGTGGAGGATAGAGGCTGGGCGGTGGCGAATGGTATGGCAACTGGGGACTAAGAGGGAGAATACACATATGTAAGTAAGGTGGGGGTATCGGTGATAGACTATGTGGTCATGAATATGCTAGGATGGAAGGAGACGGAAAAATTCGCAGTAGAGGGGAGGGTGGAATCATACCATCAGCCATTAAGACTGTGGATAAGAGGGGAGGGTGGCGAAAGGCAAGGTGGGGAAGAAGTCTCGATAGTGGAGAGGGTGACCTGGACGAGGGAGGCGATCGAGAAGTATCAGGAGCAGTTAGGGAAGGTGCGCTTTGAAGGGGAGTCGGTGGAAGAGATATGGGAGGATCTGAGAATGTGAAAAGATAAAAAGGAAGGTGAAGAGGAAGTATAAGAAGTGGGAAGAGGGTACTGCGAAAAGGAAGGAGTACGTAGAAATGAGGAAGGGTTTTAGATTGATGTGTAAGAAGAAATAACAGGAAAAGGAGAAACAGCTGTAGGAGGAGTTAGAAAATGTTAAGACAGAGGGGGACGTCTGGAAGATAATAAATAGGTTTAGGAAGCGTAGAGTAGCGATAAGCGAAAAGATAGGAGTGAGGAGTCTAAGGAGTTTTTTAATGAATCATTTCAGGGCTCGGATTCAAGGAAGAGAGATGATGGGAGTAGAAGAACGGGGGAGGCAGAGATAGAGGAGTTGAATGACGAGGAGATAGAGAAACAGATAAGGAAGTTAAGAAGGTCAAAATCAGCAGGGCTGGCTGGGGTAGAGAACGAAGCATGGCTGTTTAGTACACAAGAGGTTAGGGAGAGGCTGAAGGAGGTAGTGAAGAAAGTATGGAGGAGGGAGGGATTCTCACGAGGGTGGAGAGAAGGGTTAATAGTGCCTCTGTACAAAAAAGGAGATAAGGATAGGCAGGAAAATTATAGAGGGATTACGCTAATGAATACGGCGTATAAAGTATACGCGATGGTGGTGGCGGAGAGGCTGCGGAAGGATGTCGAGGGGAAAGGAATATTGCCAGAGATGCAGGCGGGCTTTAGGGCAGGTAGGAGTACTATCGACAATATCTACGTTCTGCAGCACGTGGTGGATAGAGAATTATCGAAGAAGGGGTCGAGAGTGTACGCGTTTTTTGTGGATCTAAAAGGCGCGTTTCCGTCGGTGGATAGGAGGAGGTTGTGGGAGGCGATGGAGGATAGGGGATTGGAGAGAGGCCTGATCGAGAGGGTAAGGAAGATATACGAAGAGACCAAAGATAAGGTAAGAGGAGGGCAGGGGATTTCGGAGGAATTCTGGATGGATAGGGGGTTAAGACAAGGGTGTCCGCTTAGCCCAACGCTTTTTGCGATTTTAATTGCGTATATGAAAAGTAAGCTGGAGGCCGGAGTGGTAGGAGGAGTCAGTATAGGAGGGATTAGAATTTGGTCACTAGCGTATGCAGATGACATAGTGTTGTTGGCAAAAAACGAGGAGGCCTTAAAGAAAATGATGAAGAGGTTGAGAAGATACCTGGATAAGAACAGGTTAGAATTGAATGCGGAAAAGTTCAAGGTTATGGTGTTTAGAAAAGGAGGGGAAGGGATAAGGGAGTGGAAGTGGAAGGGAAAGGCGGTGCAGGAGGTAAAAGAGTTTGTGTACTTGGGCTTCTTGTTTCGGAGGAATGGCGGAGTGGATGGTCACATAAAAGAGAGAGTGAGGAGGGCAAATGTGGTGATGAGGCAGGTGTCGGGGTTGGGAAAGAAGTTATTCGCAGATGATTTTGGAAGGAGAATGAAATTGTTTGACTCACTAGTGATGAGTGTGCTATTGTATGGAGTAGAGGTGTGGGGGTGGAAGGAAAGCAAGGAGGTGAATAGGACACAGGAGAGGTATGTAAAGTGGACACTGGGGCTGGCAAGGAACACGCCTAATTATATTGTCAGGCGGGAGACGGGGAGAACGAGTATAGGGATTCTAGCGGGGAGTCGGGCGTGTAAATATGAGGAGAAATTTTTGGAAGGGGGGGGGGGATGTAAGCTGGTTAGGGATTGTTGGTGGAAGAAGGAGAACAGGAGAGGGGGTGGGAAGATGGAGGTTGAAAGAGAAAGGTATTTTAGAATGAATGGACTGCAGATGGATGAAGTGAGAAGGATGCATGAGGAAGGAAGGAAGGTATATGAGTTGATTAAGAAAAACGGCATGCAGATAGAGAAGACAGCAGGGGAAGAGAGAATAAGAGAGACAAGGTTTAATGGGAGCTATGTGTGGATTATGCCAAGGGCGAGAGCGCAGAGAGCCTCGCTAGAGAAAAGAGGATGTGTGAACTATGTGGGAAGGGGGAGGCAAGAGTGGAGCACTGGTTGGAGGAGTGCGTAGAAGTGGAAAGGAGTGGGATAAGCATGGAGGTATTGATGCATGAAAGGGGGGACAAAAGGGCAGTAGCATGGGTGAAGGGAGTCTTGGGTAAGATGGAGAAGAGGAGAAGGAAGGAGGAAGAGGAAGGGCGAAGGAAAGATTGTAAATAGAGGAGGAATTAAATATAAGTAAATGTAAATATTGTAAATAGTAGATAAGTATTAGGTATAAGCCGCGGAGGCAGAGTTTGGTAATGCAAGGCAAAGCGAGAAAGTGGAAACAACAGATTGAAACGGTCATAAAAAAGGCCAAAGCAGCCTTTTTGGCTGGCATAGAAGCAATCGGAAAAACCTGGGGAGTCAAACCCAAGGTAACATAGTTTACTGGTTATATAGGTAATCATTAGACCATTTAGTTAGTTTCAGGAAATAGCTCGAGAACCTACAAAGAGTCTTTTGTCTGACAATTACTGAATCAATGAGAAAAACTCCATCAGCGAGATTGGAGTCCATCTTAGGTATGTCACTGCTGCACCTTCTAATTAGGCAGAGGGCTACAGTGGAGGCATGCAGACTTTCCCTAAGAGAGGGTCATAAAACTTTCGCTTTCCTTGACCTGCATGATTTAATAAAGAGCGTATGGTCAGGAGATGAAATCTTTTGGATGCAAATAATTTTGAACTGATACTACGTTTATTCTTCGCGGAAAACATGAACATAAATTAAAAATGATGTCATACCTTCGGCAGTGATGTTGGACGAGAAAAGAGGAAGCCTTGACTGCAACAATAGCGTCAACAGCTTTTTCCAAAGCATCTTGGCTGGGATATGAATAAACATATTGACTATGACTTGGACTATTTTTCGAAAGACCAATTCCAGCACTCGCTATGTTCGTCTCTAATCGACTCATAAGTTTCACCAGCATATCTCCATACATGATGGAAGAATTCAAAGCATGCTCATCAATTTTCGGCCAGTCTCTCTCCTTAAAATCTCCGGAAACAATGCGATCTTGACGGTGGTCATAACCCGGAAAGTCTAAAAATAGAAAATAAACATTTTTTATTTTACAATCAATTTGTCACTATATGAGAAAGAAAATACACCATTTTTAGTAGCTGTAAATGAAACTTCATACTTTTGTTTTAGAACGAAATTATGAGTTTCCGGGCCTCGGACTCACCTCAGAGATTATAAATAGTATCATAAATTGAAGAGAAAGTGTCAAAATAGTGTCATACAAATTTTCAAGCATTAAACTTATGTAATAATGGAAATGAAGAATAGAAGGTGCGATGTGAAAATGAACACTATTTTTATTAAATTAAATTTTTTGTTTTGAAAATTATTCTACGATTTTTGATTTTTTTTTTAAATTCTGGTATTCAACAAAATTAGATAGCACACTTGATGTCAAATTTAATGAATAATTGTAATCAAATTTTATTTTTTCTAAAAGTAAATGAGAGAAATAAAAAAGCTACTAATATCCTGTGCTTTTTTGTCTTTAAGTTGAAAATTAAACTCCTCACTTGAGAGTTGAAATACTTTCTTAAAAGTTCAAGTTTTTGATTGAAGATTCATAATTTTAGTTGAAAATTCGCGTTCTTTTTTTCAATAAATTTTTTTAACTATTTTGTTTACTTTATATTCTCGGGATAAAAATTCCACTATTTTGTACAAAATTCATCTTCCTGGCTTGAAAATCCAACAATTAGGTAGAAACACTATTTGGTACAAAATCAAACTGTTTTGTAAAAAATTCGTTGTTTTTGATTAAAAATTAATTTTTTCAAATGAAAACTCAACTATTTGGTTCTAAATGCATGTATTTTGCTGAACATTTGTCTTTTTGGTAAAAAAATATTCTTCTTGGTTGAAAATTAATCTCTTTAGTTGGAAATTGAACTATTTCGTTAAACATTTCTTTTTTTGTTGAATAATTTTTTAACTAAAGATTCATATGTTTGATTGAAAATTCAACTTCTTGGTTGAATATTAAACTCCTTTGTTAAAAATTCATTTTTTTCTTGATGAATATTTATCATTTTAGTCTGAAAATTCATCTCTTTGGTTGAAAAATTGAACTATTTTGTTTAAAATTCATTTTTTTTTTAGTTAAACACTTTTTTTTTAACTGAAAATTCATCTTTTCGGTTGAAAATTGAACTATTATGTGGAATATTGAACTCCTTTGTTAAAAATATATTATTTTGGTTGAAGATTCATAATTTTAGTTTGAAAATTCAGCTGTTTGGTTGGAAATTTAACTATTTTGTTGAAAATTTGTTGTTCTTTTTTTTGGTTAAACAATAAGTTTTTGAACTAAAAATTCATATTTTAAGTTGAAAATTGAACTATATGGTTAAATGTTGAACTCCTTTGTTAAAAATTCTTTTTTTTTTTTGCTGAAAATTCATGTTTTTTTTCTTTGTTTCATTGGTTGAACATTCAACTATTTTGTTGAATGTTTCATTTTTTTTGGTTAAATATTATTTTTCTAACTGAAAATTCGAATATTTCATTTTTTGTTTCAAATATATATGAAAACTTACTATTTTTAGTTCAAAAATCAAATATTCGCTTGAAAATTCATTTATTTTTTTTAAAATTCGTTGTTTTTGATAACAAAATAGTCTTCTTGGTTGAAAATTAATTTTTTGGTATCAGAATTCAACTCTTTGGTTCAATATTCAACTATTTCGTTGAAATTTCATTTTTTTGGTTTAAAATTAATTTTTTGAACCAAAAATTTATATATTTCATTTCTGTTCGAATTTTTATCTTTTTTATGTGAAATTCCAATTATTTGGTTCAAAATTGATGTATTTTGTTGAAAATTTGTTTGTTTTTTTTGGTAAAAAATCATTCTTTTTGTTTAAAAATTCAACTACTTCAGCCAAATGAATTAAATTTTTAACCAAATAGCTAAATATTCAATTAAACAAATGAATTTTCAACCAAAAAGATTCAATTTCTAACAAAAAAAGACGAATTTTAAGCCAAAATGTTGAGTTTCTAAATATGTTTTGAATTTTCAACAAAGCAGTTATACTATCAACTAATAGAGAAATGAATTTTCATTTATAAAGATGAATTTTCACCCGTGAAGATTAATTTTTTACCAAAAAGACGAACTTTCAATAAAATATATGAATTTGCAAGCAACTAGTTGAACTTTTAAATAATGAAGGATAAATTTCTAACAAAAAATAGAAATGTTGAATTTTCAGTTAAAAAAAAATTATTGATAAAAAAAGAAAACGAATTTCCAACAAAATAGTTACGTTTGCAACCAATTATATGATTCTTTCATCAATAAACTAAACTTTTAACAAAGTAGTTTGATTTTCAACCAAGAAGAATAATTTTTTTACGAAAACCGACGAATTTTTAACAAAATACATGAATTTTCAACCCAATAGTTGAATTTTAAAATATTATTTTTTGACTAAAAATGTAATGATTAATTTTCCAGTTAAAATTTCATTTTCAAACAGAAAAAAAGTCTTAAAAAAAATAGCTCAATTTTCATGTCAAAAGATGAATTTTCCACAAAATAGTCGAATTTTTAACCAAAAAATACTTTACAACAAAAAAGTTAATTTTCCACCAAATAATTGAATTATCAACTAAGAAAAAAAGCATTATCTCGAAAAAAATTCCCTGACTTTAAGAGAAATTCCCTGACAATTACACAAAATCTTTTCTACACAGAATTCAATATTGTGTAAGACTGTTATATTGTTCCTACGCAAAATATTTTCTACACATAATATTTCCTACACAGAATTCAAGAATATTTTCTACACAGAATTTAATATTGTTTAAGACTGTTATATTGTTCCTACACAAAATATGTTTACACAGAATATTTCCCACACAGAATTTAATACTGTTATATTTTTCCTACACAAAATATTTTCTACGCAAACTTTAATATTGTTTAATACTGTTATTTTTTTCCGTCACAAAATAGTTTTTACACAGAATATTCTTTACACAGAATTTAATATTGTTTAAGACTGTTATATTATTTCTACACAAAATATTGTCTACAAATAATATTTCCTACACAGAATCTTATACTGTTATGTTTTTCCTACACAAAATATGTTTTACACAGAATATTTCCTACACCAAATATTTTCTACGCAGAATTTAATGTTGTTTAATACTGTTATTTTTTACACAGAATATTTTCTACACAGAATTTAATATTGTTTAAGACTGTTATATTGTTCCTACACAAAATATTTTCTACACATAATATTTCCTATACATAATTCAAGAATATTTTCTACACATAATTTAATATTGTTTAAGATTGTTACATTGTTCCCGCACAAAATATTTTCTACACATAATATTTCCAACACAGAATTTAATACTGTTATGTTTTTCCTACACAAAATATGTTTTACACAGAATATTTCCCGCACAGAATTTAATACTGTTATATTTTTCCTACACAAAATATTTTCTACACAAAATTTAATATCGTTTAATACTGTTATTTTTTTCCGACACAAAATAGTTTTTACACAGAATATTTTCCAAACAGAATTTAATATTGTTTAAGACTGTTATATTATTTCTACACAAAGTATTTTCTACACATAACATTTCCTACACAGAATTCAAGAATATTTTTTACACAGAATTTAATATTGTTTAAGACTGTTATAATATTATTCCTACACAAAACATTGTCTACACATAATATTTCCTACACAGAATTTAATACTGTTATGTTTTTTCTACACAAAATATGTTTTATACAGAATATTTCCTATACAACATATTTTCTACACAGAATTTAATGCTGTTTAATACTGTTATTTTTTTTCGACACAAAATACTTTTTACACAGAATATTTTCTACACAGAATTTAATATTGTTTAAGACTGTTATTTTGCTCCTACACAAAATATTTCCTACACATAATTCAAGAATATTTTGTACACAGAATTTAATATTGTTTAAGGGTGTTATATTGTTCCTACACAACATATTTTCTACACAAAACATTTCCAACACAGAATTTAATACTGTTAGGTTTTTCCTACACAAAATATGTTTTACACAGAATATTTCCTACACAGAATTTAATACTGTTATATTTTTCCTACACAAAATATGTTCTACACAGAATTTAATATTTTTTAATACTGGTATTTTTTTCGACACAAAATAGTTTTTACACAGAATATTTTCTACACAGAAATTAATATTGTTTAAGACTGTTATATTGTTCCTACACAAAATATTTTCTACGCATAATATTTGCTACACAGAATTCAAGAATATTTTCTACACAGAATTTAATATTGTTTAAGACTGTTATATTATTCCCACACAAAATATTGTCTACACATAATATTTCCTACACAGAATTCAAGAATATTTTTTACACAGAATTGAATATTGTTTAAGATTGTTACATTGTTCCCGCACAAAATATTTTCTACACAAAACATTTCCAACATAAAATTGAATACTATTATATTTTTCATACACAAAATATGTTTCACACCGAATAATCTCCTACACAGAATTTAACATTTTTTAATACTATTATTTTTTTCCGACACAAAATAGTTTTTACACATAATTTAATATTGTTTAAGACTGTTATATTGCTCCTACACAAAATATTTTCTACACATAATATTTCCAACACAGAATTTAATACTGTTATGTTTTTCCTATACACAAAATATGTTTTACACAGAATACTTCCTACACACAAATAATATATTATGTAGCCTTATAACCAATAAAAAATAATCATTCTTTTAAACAATTTTTTTTGTTACGTTATTGATAGTTATTTTTTTTAAATCGGTTTCATTGATGAAATAAAACAATTTTTAATTAGCGACATATATAGTGTAAGAGATTTAAAAAAAAACAAGAATTTTCTTTATCTTCCCTATGAAAAGAAGCAAGTGGTATTAATTATTTAAATCATCGCAAATTGTTTGTGACAAAAAATGTCACTTTTAACATTCTTTAGCGCCGATATTAATTTCAGAAAATAATAACTTTTTACAATTTATGGGATGAAAAAATTGTCGATATTTTGTGTATAAAAAATATTGGACAGAATAATTTTGTGTACAATATTTTAAAAATATTTTCAGAATAAAATAATTACTATTTCTTTCTGTATAGGATATATTCTGCGTAGAAAATATTGTGTGAAGGGAAAATATAAGGGTATTAAATTCTGTGTAGGAAATATTATGTGTAGAAAATATGTTTGGGGTCGCTGATTCTGAATCCGAGGTCCAAAAAACCCCAGCACGTCAGGGTTCTGACATAACCTCAAAAAACGTCATAAAAAAATCTTTTTTCGGGTCTGGAGGACAGACCATGTTTCCTATATGTTTTTGGGGTCGCTGAATCCGAATACGAGGTCCAAAGAACCCCAGCACGTGAGGGTTCTGACATAACCTCCAAAAACCTCATAAAAAATAATTTTGTGGGTCTGTAGGTCAGACCATGTTTCCTATATGTTTTTGGGGTCGCTGAATCCGAATCCGAGGTCCAAAGAACCGCAGCACGTCAGGGTTCTGACATAACCTCAAAAAACCTCATAAAAATTTTGTTGCTGGTCTGGAGGTCAGACCAGGTTTACTATATGTTTTTGGGGTCGCTGAATCCGAATCCGTAGCATCTAGGACACCTCCTCGCGGTGACGGCGGGCAACGGAATGAGCCTGTGATCCGGCTAAGTCCCTGGAGTACGGCTTTGATGCCGTCATGGCAGGCGCACCCAAGCGTTTTACGATGCAGACAGTCGGATCCACAGGATTCGGATTCAGCGACCCCAAAAACATATAATAAAAATGGTCTGATCCCCGGAATCGAACAAAATTTTCATGAGATTTTTTGAGTTTATGTCAGAATTCTGACGTGCTGGGGGTTTTTGGACCTCGGATTCGGATTCAGCGACCCCAAGAGCCTATAGTAAACATGGTCTGACCTCCAGATCCCCAAAAAGATTTTTTTTTTGTGTGGCTGTTTAATTAATTCTGTGTAGGAAATATTCTCTGTAGAAAATATTTTGTGTAGAAAAAAAATAACAGTATTAAACAATATTAAATTCTGCGTAGGAAATATTCTGTGTAGAAAAAATGTTGTTTAGGAAAAACATAACAGTATTAAATTCTGTGTAGGAAATATTTTTGTGTAGAAAATATTTTGTGTAGGAAAAATATTGGACAGAATAATTTTTTGTACAATATATTTTAAAAATATTTTCAGAATAAAATAATTGCTATTTATTTCTGTGTAGCATATATTCTGCGTAGAAAATATTTTGTGTAGGAAAAATATAACAGTATTGAACAATAA